>WBMW01000802.1:3135784-3231177 GCA_013396635.1 Penelope pileata
AAAAAAAAAAAACAATATTTTATACGCAAATCATCTGAATAAACTAGTAATTATTTACCATATGTGGCACAAATCATCTCATTTTCATTCATAGCTGCCTCTGTAGGGAAACCAATTTGCAGGGTCACCATCTAATTCCTGAAACAAACAAGCATGGGCAAAATGCCAAAACGTTCGTGCCTTATGTGACCAACACAACCACTTCCTAATGCAAGACAAGCACGCTACTTCTCTAAACTTATCCATCACTTTTGCTGGAGAATAACCTAGACTTTCCCTAGTTTCCATGACGTCAATGCGTTACCACGTACAGATCTGACTCTGGACAAAGATCTTCAGAACTCAGTGGTTCTGGACTGGAGACCCACACGTGAGCCACAGTTTAACATTACTGTTAAATAGTTATTTTGAGGGAGAACTAACAGCTTTGAGTTGACAATTAAACTAGGCACCGCAGAAACATAGCTGAAGGCATAAACCTGCTCCAAAGAGATCATGGTACAAGCTAATTTTAAACTAATTCAAAAGCTAGTTTCAGATACAAAATTAGAGCTTCAGAAAAAAGCAAAGAGACTTGATGTATTTGTATCAATACACTTACCACAAGTCTAAATCCTGCACTATATTTAAATAGACATCATGTGAATACTTAGCTAAATGGAAGGCACTCAAATTATGAGCTACAGCTGTAAAAATAACAGCTGCTCTACTTATTCTTCCTTGAGGATCTGGTTAGATTAACACACATGTAACACTTATGATTTATTCATTGGTTTCTGAGTGGAAACAAAGTACTAGACCGAACTATAAAAAACAGGTTCATATGATTTCTCCTTTTAGCGTACTTGAGAAATAGCAATGTGAACTCTCTCAAATTGTACAGGGCTTTTTTTCTCATTTTAGAAAAGCTAATTTATGCACATGACTCAGTTTTCATCACACCAACGACAGATTAGAACAGGAAAATACAGCCAGCATCGTTTTAAGAACATCTTGATTCTCAGCTCCAAAATTCAAATACAGAACTGTAAATCTAAAAACAAACTAAAGAAGTTATACCATCATCTAACTGAAAGCACTGGGCTTCTCTAAATACACATTATTTTAAGCTGTTAATTTAAAAAAAAAAAAAAATCATTGCAGAGTCTGATGATGAATACCTAATGTGCTGAAGCTACCATAAGGAACTGTACTTGCAGTTGTTCCTTAACGCCCTACTGGCCCGTATGGGCAAGCCTGAAGTCATGTGGCTTTCATACCAGCTAGACTTGCAAGACTTTAATAAATGCTGACAGATGGTGCATTTATGTGGCATTTCTCAAATTTTACACTAATGCTTACAATGGGAACCAGAGGTGTTAGGCTTCTCTAGCAGAGATGAGACTGGAAAAGGTGTTTTCCATGAAAGAGGAACCCTTCCATAACTCAGTATGTTTCTCTAAGCCAGGTGCAAATGGCTTTAGTGCACAGCAATTAAATCTCTCTTTTGCATTTAACTTCTGAAGTTCATCTGGCAAGAAAAAAAGTTAAATCAGCACTGATTTCTGGGAAACGTCTGATCTGTTCTGTTTCCAGGTTGTGGGCAAGAGTTGTATCATCTCGGTGGCAAAGGCATGATGATTTTGGCTGATGCTCAGAGACATCTGGCAGAGGCACCAAGGTTGTTTGGGTTTTTCTTGGAGGAAGATGGATTCACAGCTCCATGTTTTACTGCTTGAGTCTCCAAAAAACATGTACCATTCACAAACTAGGTTATTTTACAGTGTCCTTCTAAAATCACATGCAATTTTCCCACAGTCTTCAACATGAAGTTATACAGTACCTTTGTTCCCAATTTCAAAATAATCCCTATGGAGGAAAACATTATTAGGTTTTACCAGAAAAACATCTTAAATAAACCCTAAGGTCGCAAAACAGCTGTTAACATGTACCTTTCTAAACACATAAGAGGGCTTTTTTTCTTTTTTTTTTTTTTTAATTGGGAGACTAAGAATATGTAATTGTAACGCACGTGAGGCTGTGTCCACAAAGATGAGATGCACAATGCGTAGCAATAGAGCATGGGATGTGGAGATGGGCTACGACAGGTTACACTATCAGCTGGGATTTCAGCAGAAAAACGTTTTAAGAATGGACTTTAAAATACTGCGGTATCCTTAACTGATAAGGAAGCACAGAACTGAATTTCTCCTTTGTATGGATGAAAACTGTTCATTCAAGTAGAGAACCACTCAATGTGAGCAATGGTTGTTGAATCAGCCTCAGGTAGGCATCTAGGATGTACAATTATAGTGAACAGATGTACATGTAATAAAAAAGGATAAAATCAAAGAGCAATACCATAAAGCATCTTAATACACTAAAAATGATGTGTATGCACCTAGGTATTTAGAAGCAAATGAGCCACATCTTTCCAGTTTTCACTTAAGCAAATTCCCAATAAATCCAACAACAGTTCACTCATTAAGGTGCTTTGTTCTGTAACTTCACAACTTCAAGAAGGACTGCTGTTCCCCACACAGGCCTCCCCACAAAACTAAGATCTCTCTTACTGAAAGTCACATGAATATTGCATATGCTTAGAAGTTGTCTTTATAAACAGGTAATTACTCCCTAGCTCCACGACAAGTTATTCATTTAATGCTCTGTCACTGGGTGCAAATCCATGGTTTGTGCTGTGAACCAGGTCGGACTTCACTGTTAAAATCACCTCCCTTTTCTTATCTTCAGTCTCTGAAAGCTTGGTAGTTGGCATCAAATCAACAAGCAACAACTTTCCCCAGCAGAAGCCCCAATAAATAAGAACATGATACAAACAGCAGAGTATTTTAAATATTAACTGTTTCAATTAATCCTACTAGAACCTTAATATCAGGGTCAGTGGACTGAATGCATACCAGCTGTCGTTAGAATAGACCTGCTAGAGTCTCTAATTTATCAAAGGTCATTCACTGCACGCACCCTAACACTGTTAGCCACACTTCACAGAGAAGAACCAGGGTAGCTGGTATTTCCTACCATCTAATTTCTCTAGAACAGAATAGCAACAACTGTGCATTGGTTTGTTTTGGTTTGTGTTTGTTTCCTTCACCTGCCTGATCTCTAATGACTCCCTCAGACATTAGCAGGCAAGGCACAGCAAACGTACAAAACAAGCAGGCCTCAAGGACTCTGGGTTAGACGTGGTTAGAGTTTTCCCTAAAGAATGAAGAGTTCACGGTCTTCCTTCTACCAGTGTAAATGGTAAGCACTTTCTTTTATTCAATGCAAAAACAAAAAAAATAAATTAAGGGTGCACACTACTTGTTTAAACAAATAAAACAGAAGTACAGGTACAGAGGTATATAGCAGGTATAGAAGAAAGATGTCAAATAAGGGTTGTGCTATTTCTTTTAAAAATAACTATCTCTTTTAAAAATATCTAGCAAAGGTTGTTCCTGATATTTAAAAACCCACGACAGTAAGTGAGCCGCCAGTTGCCCTTGAAATCCAGTGTACTCAGACATGTTTGGAGACTTAAGCCCTGAGTCTAGTATGTGTATTTACACAGTATCAAGCTGAGAAGGAAGTTTTAAATAACATCCAAGTAGTGCTCATTAAAGTTACAGCTAGACTGGATTTCTGCCCATGATGTCACCAGCAGTGTGAGTCACACAGGGCAGCTGGCGGTGATGGGGCAGCGGGCTGCTGCAGCTGCTTTTCACCTCTGGAGTCCATGTGCACAAAGCACATCCCTCGTAGGCACAGTGATTGGTGCCTGGAGAGAATAATCCATACCTCCAGCTGCATGCTGAGGCTGACAGGATGTCACCGCTGGACGGAATTTTGTATGGGTGCTGCCTATATTTGTTATATAAAGTTTTATTGATCCCACCTGCCCGTAAAAAAAAAATCATGTCTTCAAGAAATGTTTACATATTTCTATAGTCAGTTAAAATGTGCAATAGTTGTGACCTTTGGCTTGCAGTTTCCATTTTCAGTACATGTAGGAACTGTAAGACCAGCAATAGCTTGTACCATTGAAACTGTACTTTCACAGAACTTACAATAATGAAAAGAAACCATGGTGACTGCTGAGTAGAAGCTATGGCGGACTCCAGAAAAGGTAACATCGTCTACGTGACACCAGGGAAAAAAGAAGTGACAATCTGGAATAACAAAAACAGTTCTAACCATAGCAAATAAAGAACAAAAAATAAAATTGAAGAATAGGGAAGAATAAGGCATATTCTAAACAAATAATTGTGTAATTCAGAAAAAACGTGACTCAAGGAATAAAAACATCTAACAACACACAAGAACAAAAGAATGAATATCAAAAGATATTTGCAGATCAAGTTTAGTTTACTACAATTCTTTGCTACTCAAGATACTGTAAAAATTGTTTACTAATCTATGTGTATCTAGAGCACCAGAATGGTAACCAGCTTAAATCTTGCACATGTTGCTTTATTTTCCCAATACCTGAAGGACACGAGCTTAAACTTCCCCACACATTCACCTCCCACCAGTTAGATTTTCCTTTTATACATTATGTATTGCTATTTTGTCAATAGCCAGAGCACTGTGTCTGGTCTTGGGAAGAGGAACAAATAAAATCTCCCATCAGCTGCAGCAAAACAGACTGGCAGAGACACAGTGGGCCAGCACAACGACGCACTTTACTAAGAGCCAGCACAGCCCACACTGCAGGCCGTGCTGTCCCGCATTTCTGCCACCCCAGCTCCTTCCATCAGCACACCTAATAATTAAATACATAACATGCTTGTCACGTTATAAGTCATCCGAGCTGTAGCAATTTAAATTCCTGTTTGAAAAACGTAAATCATCATAAGGCAACGTAGGGCCCCTCTCTGCAATCACAGCACAAGCGGTCGCTCCGCAGTGCTCAGATGCTGACCTCTGAGACTTCGGGCAGAGCTGACTGTCCGCTGACAAGTCTGAAAATACGACGTGACAGTCTCAACCATAAACATACAACAAATAACCCTCCCGGTTTTATTACTTGTCATCTACTGCGTGTATAAAAAAATATCCTAAGCAAATCTCCTCTGGGAGGATCTGAAGCGCTGTGATTTAACAGACATTTCACTGCTTTCAGAACAGAGAGGTATCTATGTTCTGGGTCCCTGAATCCCACGCCAAAGAGGAGAACAAAGGCAGCAGTGACTACTCCATGGTTTCAAGCAATACTTTATAACTGTTCCCTATAGAAAAACAGCTACCACCTCATCAGCAAAAACTGATATGAAAAGTCAGGTTTCTGCTCCTAATGAAGTCCATGAAAGTTTTACTATAGCATTCAGTAGGTTCTAAATTGACTCCCGTTGGGATAGAAGTCATTTTTGAAAGATCTTTTCCTCAAAAAAAAAAAAAAAAAGGCAAAATAACTATGCATTTTTGAAATATTAATTATTATCAGCCATTGTCAATTACAGTAGAACCTTTCTACTTCATAATAATGACAGACACCCATGGAGAATTACTGAATTCTGCAAATTAACCATCGACTAAAGAAGCACAGTAAGAAAGCAACTCTAATGTAATAACTAGTTTTAATTGTTTATGCCACCTTATAAAATAGTAGTCAGTGTGCTATGTTGTATCTTAGTAATAGCACTTCTTCAGAACCTTCAGCCACGTTCCTCTATGTTTTAACTGTTCTCCACTGTGGAACAGCATGACTGCTGCAAAGGGTGGCATGCCCACCTCCTAAACCCTGTAATAAGGTTTTTATTTCTCATCTAAATCCAAAGATTCATATTTCACGTTAGTCCCATTTTGCATTCAAGCAGAAATGAGCCTGAAGCACATAGGCTAAACTTTCACAAATGGAGACTGAGTTCAGATTTTCTGAATTTTAAGTGTTATTACTCTACTCTGAAATATGCCTGCTTTTTTCACAATAATTGCTATAAGTTTAATACTACATAAAAATACAATATGAAAGTATTCCATCTGAAATAGATCTGTGAAAATTATATCCTTTTCATTTACTCTTGGCTTTTACAGCAATCTGTACTTAGTCAAAGCCTCCAGTACTTTTCATTTTTATTTTCTATATTCACATACTTGCTTGTCTGCAGTTGGATGGAATGTACAAGTTGTTAAAGATGATTGAGGAAGAGAAGCTAAGATGAAAAAAATAGCTTCTTTTTTAAATTAGCCAGAAAATACATGGGAAGATATTATGCCTATTTCAACTTATTTTTTAATATGCTCTTCTTCACATTGAATGTTTCTGTAAAGACAGCCCATTTTAATCAAAAACATACTGATTTTTTGATTTATTTAATTATGTAGAGTGTTCTTTCCTCATAGTCACAATTCTTAAGAAGTCATTTACCAGCTTTGCAAATGCAAACAGCCAGAAACAAAGAAGTGCCAAATACAAGCACCCCAGTCATTGGTACATGCTGGGATCCTCTGCAACTTTGTACCTTACTTTACTCAACACACAAGATGGATATAGCTCACTTAATGTCATACCTGCAGTCATCTTGTTTTCTCCACAGCACACAGCACGTGGCCCAGTCCTTTACAGATGTTTTATATCCTTCTGTAAGGACAGATTTCCACAGATCTACATATCCGAAAAGTAGGATATGTGATCCTTTAAATGTGATCAGGGATAACACACATAAAGGTGTGCTGATTCTCACCTCACACTGAAATCTCGCTACAGAAGCAGTGATAAACTCCAATTCTCAAAAATGCTGATCAACAACTTTTCAGACATGTCTTCCATTTCTGGAGTAGATCAGACGGTGCTCTTAGAGAACAGCCTTTTCCATTTCACTAGTCTGATTCATCTGCTCATCAGGGTGCAAATTAAAAGCGCACTCATCATATAATTATTATACTACAATGCATACACATAGGGCATTTAAATTAGGCTGCATAGGCAGCTGCATGCTTGATATGGCAATTCTGAAGTGTTGTTTAAAAGATATTCAAAGGTATAAAATTTCCAAGTTTTTAAGAAAGGAAACATTCCATGAGATCAAAGGGAATTCACCTACCTTCATAGATCACCTCCATTTTTGAAAATGTAAGGTCTAATAGAAAATTTCCTGTCCCTTGAACCAACACGGTTACTGCTAGCTGTGGAAACCTACTGGTCTGTGCTTTTCTCATACAGCTGATCCACAAGCACTTTCTCAAAGGGCCTCATGCAGACTTGCTAGCATCAGTTGAGACACCATACTGAAGAAAGCTGTGTTGCACTCGAGGCTCTGCAGGAGACTTACACCAAGTCTCTTCCCCCACCGCCTAATGATGCTCCCTCCCCAGTCCTGTGCCTTTGCCCCACTCCCTGTCTGTGTTCAGGCAGCTCAATGCCCGTGGCTACCAGGCCTTTCACTCAGGTACTACAAGCCTCCTTCACATCCTTACAGTTTTGATTTCATTTGCACCTAAGCTCCACAGTGCCAGTCCTTTCCTTCTCTATTCTTTTGACAGCTGGTCTTGCTCTGCATCCAAGCAGACAGAGGTTCCTCCTTCAGGCAGACAGAAAGCTCCAGTGCCATCCAAAAGAGAGAACAGAAATCTGTAGGACATCAGTACCACAAAGATCTCTGATTCAAATCAGATCAGAACTTAGAGAAAGGTCAGTTCAGTTCTGCACTGGGACACACTCACTATACACAGAAAAATCTATCTACCAAGCACTAGCAACACTTAAATGAGAATATCCGAGCTGCAATTTTTCAGAGGTTTGTACATTGGTCAAAGCAGAGTGGGTACTGTGAAAGACACTCCTTAATACAGGCACCCTTGTCAAACTGAAGTTCCTGATTCAAAATGTGCAAATATGACAACTTTTCAAAGGGAAGGTCAATAGATTTCTTTCTTTTTTAATGGGCAAAAGGAGAGCAGGCATTTTCTGCTGAGGCTTATTCTCAAAGCCAGCTTGGCAGTTTCAACTAGAAAATTCTGTGAAAAATCAGCCTGAGACAAGACTAGAAAAAAAATATATTGTTATTACTAGCTTTGATGGTTAGGAGCTGGTCAAAGCTGGAAGCTGGAGATAGGATCCTGCAAAAGGCAGTGTCTGCTTCAATAACAGCACTGCCGACTTCTCTGTATAACTTGTATCGGAATTAACAGGTAGCATTCAAACATCTTTTTAGTAATTTTGACTGCATTACATCATAAATGATAAGACATGTAAAATACTCTAAATTCTCAAAAATTGAACTGAAAAATTGCCAAAACTTTTCGTTGATTCTTTCCAGCTAATTGTAATTGACAAAAATACGTATTTCCAAATAACAAGAAATGACAAAAATCCCTAACAGATGGGACATGGTATACTCCCAACCAACAGCAACGAAAAACCCTTCCTGCCACTTTCTAATGGTGACTAACAAATGAAAGTCAAATCGTATCTCACACCTAACAGCCCATGACGCAAGCAGATGGCTTTAATCCCACTGCGGAAGATTTTCTTCTCCACTGAGAACACAGAGGTGACACGGCCATCCACTCTCATCAAAGTCCTCTGTGCCATTAGGAAATCCACATCTCTGAGGCCATATGCACACAGAGGAAAATACACACTTCAGGAAAGACATATGCATTAGCAGAGTTGCATTGACAGGATCCCCATCCTGTCTAAACAAAACAAAGTCCCTGAGATCAGTCCTTGGCAGCATCTACACTGCACTGTACTTCCTTGGGCCTAAAAGCAGAGGGATTCATTGCATAAAATAACAGCTTATCATTGCATCGTATCATCCAGCAATACTGTTATTAACCTGCTTGTAATGAAACTGATGTAAACTTAGTGTTTCTTAGACCCTGTGCCTCTTTATATATCAGTATTTACTAGCAACGACTCAGCTTCAAGCGGAATGCTTTGCTGTCTGCCGATACCACTAATCATCCCAACTCAGTTTTTAGTTTCCTCTGACGTTTTGCTGTTACGTGTTTCGGTTCAGATACAACTCCACAGTTACTAGGTGTAAGCAGATAAACAGAAGAAAATAAAGCCAACCTTGTAACTATTCGCACTTCAAAAAAGCCCCAAAACATGGCACTTAGACTGAGAAACGTGGTCAGAATTCTGATGCAAGCTTATGCTCACAACACAGTTCTTAGGCAAAATCTGTATCACAAGTATTCACTTTGTTGATGGGGGTTTTGTTTTAGCAGTACATTCAACCTTATACATCAAAAATTTACCTGGGATTCAATTCAAATTCAAGTATTCCCTTTTTCCCTTGAAGAATTCCTGTGATTTACAATTCCCAGTCCCCCTCCTCATTTCAGAAACAGCAAAGTCCCTGTGGAAATACTAGACCAACTCTTGATCACATGGTAGCCAGAATTTAACTAATCTTTCTGCATTTATCTATAAACAAATTGTTGAGACATTGTGAATGTTTTGCTTTTAATTTTCAGATAGAGTTCAAACTTCAGTACATAAACTCTTACACAAGAAAACCCAAATTTCATATAAACTAATAATTTCATACTTTTGTATATGTGCTTGTTTAAAATGCCCGCAGTTCATAACTAGCTTTTAAGAAAAATGAAACAGAACAATAAAAGCTTTGGGAAGGCAGCAGGCTGCAGAGTGAATTCCCCTCACCCTGGCTTTGAGGTAGACTGTAACAGTCCCTATAGGTCTCTGCCTAGCAGAGATAACAGGCACTGTCAGAACAGGTTTCCTATAGCTGATTGCCTAACTATCTGGGAAGGGCAGGATCCAAGGATTTCCCAAGGAGAACATTCTCACATCCAATCAGTCTTTCAGCTCTGCCCAGACTGTCCATAAAAGGGCTCACATTGGAGGCTAAGATGTGATGGAGGGCAGAGAAAAATCAGTCCAGTAGAAACTAGAAGCCCAAATTAATTTTTTTTTTTGTAGTTTACCAAAGAGGAAATCTTTTCATTAACCTCCCTTATTCTGTGTCACTTCCTATGTTTTTTTAAATGATTGGTGGGATACAGTTACACTGTGATGGATTTTTATAAACAAATTAGGAGACATCAGCATATGCCTCACTCAAAGGGGATGTGTTTGATTTAAAAAAAATAATCATCATCATGAATGTTCAATCCAACCTACAGATACAATACTCAACCCCAAAGAGAATGGGACTTAATACAACAATCTTCAGGTGTCAATGTCTGTCTCTACTGTCCAGATCTGAAGGGTTCGAGTAAAAGATATCACAAAGTTATATTTCAGCTAAGCAACTCCTGGAAATCTTGTAAATACTTTCTATAAAATCTTTTCAATATGTCAAGTATGTACCATACTTGAAATATTTACATATTTCTAATTTCAAAACAAGGATGCTTCCACCTCTTCACTGACTGCTAATAATGAAATGTCTACCACCACCAATCAAGAAATTGGCAGCCTTAGCTGACAAACAAACAAACAAAGTCCTAATAAATACTGAAAAGAAATAGATTCCATATGCTTTGAGATATTTTATAATGGAATCCTACACTATGGATGTGCTTGAATACCAAGATGTATGATTACGTCTGGATAAGTATCTGGCTTTTTTTATCCTTGGTAGGCAAATGAATAAGCTTCATTGGCTGCAGTTCAGGAATAGGGCTAAATGTAGAGAAAAAACAGAATCAGATAAGGAAGCCGGCCAGATTATATTTCATATTCAATATTACTCACTTTGAAATAAAGGAAAACTCTACAAAAACAGGCAGAGATAGGAATATAATCTATTGTTACACATTACGAGAAAGCAAAAAGATACACTAATCCAGCTGGCCTCTTTCCTCAGTTTTTCACTACTGCACTGTTTCCATAAAACACAAAGAATTATAGATACAAAATGTGAATCCAAAAACACCTCTGGAAATGAAAATTTATGGCTCTCCTAGCAACTGTATTTCACACACTTGCATACATGCAGTATTCTGCATGGTATTTGGTGTGGGCTTTTGTGCTTTCACAGCAATGAGGTTGAATTATGGTTGCTGTGGGAACTATATCTTTGAATTTCTTGACTTGTGCCATCATCTCAACTAAAATGTTACATTAACATAGGTAAGCACGTGCTGTTTTTTTCCAGAAAAAGGAACCTACATGGATGGTTACATATTTAACTGTTCTTACCAAAGGAACAACACAGGGCTGTGTCTGTCAAAGTAGAGAGCTCTGATTGTTCTCACACTGCATACACAAAAAGTAAAACAGAGCCACATAAAACCTGTGAGTCAAATGCAGGAGGGTACCTACGGAAATAGCAGAAATGCAATGATGTCACCAAAAGCTTGTTTTTGCAATCTTCCTTTATTTGTTCCACTTCTTAATTTCAAGGTTTGGGTACATGTTTTCTTTCAGAAGATGTATAGATGAGAAGATGTATACATTTGTTATCTTCTTTGCAAGTGAGCGTGCTTTCTATGTGTGACAGGGCTGTCAAAGCCAAGACTGCCTAGCCCCGGTCAGCAAGGGCACTGCTCTGGGTACTTTGTGAACATACAGTAAAAGGAAGTGATTTCTGCCATAAGAGCATTGAGGACTGATGTTTGACGTGCAATATAGGTCACAAGCTGCTAAAGCAGCAACGCACATCAGCGCAGGAGAGAGGCACAGCCTCTTGCTGCTGCTGGAGATGTTCTTTAGCAGAGGTGATTTGTCTCATGGCGGAAATAAGAAATTCTAACTTCAAGGTCAGTTTCTTTGACCCAAAATATTCATTTTGCTCCTTCCCCACTGCTACATTTTTATTTTGGACATCACCACAAAAGGGAGGGAGTCCTTTAACACACCTCTGTGTGTTTTGGAACTGTCACCGAACAATCACGCCTCTAAAATCATCAGATTAGAAATAATAAATACCAAGTTGATACTACAGTATTTTAAAATTGAAATAAATTCTATTGCACAGTTGCTACATCCAAAAAAGTCAAGATAGGCTTCACTTTATAAGCAAGATTTTTAATTACTGTGGAAGAGCTTGCGGAGAAGTGGAAATCAGAAAGCAAAACAATGTCACGAAGCTGCTGAGACACAGTGACACGTTTCTGAGGAACACCCAGCGATGTACAGCCAGTCTGCCGATGCACTCAAGAGACCAGCAAGGTCTAATTAGCTTCCATTTACAATAGAAAAGGTGGGTGTTCCACTAGGGCAAGTGGGGTCAAAACCTCTACAAAATACAGGAAAAATAGCCAAAGTGCAATACAGCTATGCTCTCCTGGTTTAGAATAAAGGAGACAGTGTACTTAAAAGTAATATTCTACTATGCCTAAGAAACAAAATATCTGTTCACTTGGAAAACCTCAAGTTAAAAATAAATAAATTCATAAATCGTGTTTTGAATTTTTCAACCTAGAAGTACATGAAAAATAAGAATTAAGCTTAAAATGTGAGCTCATAAGTATTTTAAACTGATTATATCTTCTTTGCATATCATTATGAAGGACTCCAAGTTAGAATTAGAATCATTTAGGTTGGAGAAGACCTTTAAGATCACCAAGTCCAATTATCACCTCACACTACCAAGCCCACCCCTAAACCATGTCCATAAGTGCCACATCCACGTGTCCCTCAAATACCTCCAGGATGGCAATTGCACCTCCTCCCTGGGCAGCCCATTTCAATGCCTAACTACACCTTATGTGAAGAAATTCTTCCTAATGTCCAAAGCAAACCTCCTCTGGCACAACTCACGGCCGTTGCCTCACATGCTATCACTTGTCACCTTGTTTTCTAGTCCTTTCACCAGCTTCACTGCTCTTCCTCTCTGAACACACTCAAGCAACTCAGTAAGAGTTAGAGCTTCTTTCAAACAAAATCTGAAACACAAGGTATTTCCAGGGTAAGCACTCAATTTCATAGCAGAGTTCATAATGTTAATGCAAGTGCTTATCCAAGAACCTTCAAAACTAAGGGTTATGTGATCAACAGAAACAGTCTTGTGTAAGAATTTCCAAAGATCTAGAAGGTTACTCAATAAGACAGCCCTAACAAGAAACCATTAAGTCTTGTAAGAATAACACTTCTACTATTAGACTTGCATCTTTAAAGATGCAGCTATTTGAGCCTAGCAATAAGAGGAGAAATTATTCTGGATACAAAGAGACTGGAGATTACTATACTTTGTATCTGACAAAGAAATTGTGGATAATTTTAGTTTCAGGATTCTGAGAAGATTCTAGTAAATACAGTAATTACTTAAGATAGATGGTTGAAATGGAAAGGCACATTACTAACAATGCAAATGTGCTAGATAATTGTACAAGTCTCTTGAATGACACATGCCCTCTCTGTAAGAAGTCAGGTCACCGGCCCCTGTTAGTTGCTAGACTTAATTGTCCCTGAATTGAATACACCATCTTCAACTGCAATATCAAAATGGTTCCAACTACGATAATGGAACTGTCTCTTGCATCACACTTCTGTATATTTTCTGAAAATTACTTAACACGGTAGGTGGAGAAAGATTTATAAGGTTAACATTTTACATATTCCTGCAATCATCCGAACTGTCAATGCTACTCACTGTGACATGAGCCTCTATAAAATGTGCTTGTAAATAAACATAGCCAAAACATCTGGGGAATGTACCTGTTCTGAGAAGAAATTGTGTTTTATAAAAGACCTAAAAACATACAAAATAGGCCATTGGTTTTACGAACACAAAAACAGATCAACTTTATCCATATTGTTAAATATTGTTTATTTCAACAATTACGGCAATGTATCACATAAAATATTATATATATAAAATAGGTAGCAATTATTCTAAAAACTCTTGGAGAAAGAAAAAAAATACATTTTCACCTTTCAGTAGCACTACAAGGAATTTCACTATCCTGTATTTATCTCCAGAAAAAGAAAGCTCCTCAGAACTCCCATGACCTTTATCAAGACGACTGCCCACAAAGAAATATGAAGCACAGTGCTGTGTTTTTCATCAAGAAGAATGAATAAAGACAAGTTTCATAATACTAAGAGCATCCTCCTTTGCTCTTAAACACAAGGAGCACAGCATTCAGTTGGAAGAAGACTCATCTGTTTTTGAGTCCTCTGCCTTAAGAAATAAAGTCACAACATTGCATCAGTTCTTAACAGAAGATGACCACCAATAAACCTGGAGGTACAAGAGCTTTGATGAGATTTGTAATTAGAGCATGCAGCAACCTAGAGCTCCACCAACCAATGAATACCAGGACCTATGTAAGTCATGCACTTTAGAATATGCCTGGAGAAGTCTGGTCTCCTTCCTAACCAGCACTATAAGTGCATGCTATAATGCTTTTTCCTGGTATCACAGTCTTTTATAGCCCAGAAATAGTATATTAACTCATTATAAGTTGCCCTACAGTTTAAGAAAAAAAAAGAGAGAAAGAGAGAGAAAGTGGTAGTGTGCATTAGCTTTGCTATTTTACTTATACATTACCATTTTCAAAATACTATCTGTATCTTCTCAAACAGAAGAAACACTCTTTACACAGAATAAAAGCCCAAGTACAATGCCCTGTAAGCCACGTCCACCTCACATGGAGTTGCACAGAGGAAAGCAGCCACCACCACCTTCTTCCTGCACGCTGCAGAAAATCATGTAAACATCCATGGTATTCTACTCAGAAAACCTATGTTCAGAAAGAATTCAGCGCATTAAATAGAAGAGACTGCAATCATTATATCAACCAAAGGTTTTATGGAGTTCTACAAATGCAATATTCGAAGATGAACACTGAACTGATGGTTGAAAACTGCAGGAAATCAAAGTCCATAAGAAAAAAAAAAACTGCAATTCTACAAGGAAATCCTTACAAAAAAAGCAAACTATGAATTGCGTGACAAAAAAGGCATCACGTGAAGTTTCTGGATTCCGTCGCTCCCCTTCCCCCCAAAGAAAAAAATCTCTAAGAGGTTAAGAGACTTTGTTACATTTAAAACCGTTGGAAATTTATGAAGTAGCTCCCTCTTCTGGTTTACCAAACAACGACAATTCAATTTAAATGGCAAGATGAGGAATCTCACCAGGAAACAATACCTTCCGTTCTTTGGGGTTCTGTCCTATACCATCAAGTAATTGCAGAGACACTTAGAAAAATGTCAGCTATGTACCATTGTTTTGAATAAGGAGTTCAAGCTGAGGACAGAAAGGCTCTATTTAAGCTTATACTGGGATAGAAAGGCACAACTTAAACATACACCAGGACAGGAAGATGGTTGAATCCCCTGGGAAGCTTGGTATCATGGCAGAAATGACCTTTGCATTCATATTTCTAGAACTTAAGCTCCTAGGTCGAAATTCTTGAAACAAAGCAATCTTATTTTTTGGAATTTCTTTCACATTTGACAGGTTCATCCAGATCAGCAAAAACAGCACGGAGTTTTCTGACTTGACTGATAACGTTAGAGGAGGCTTTGTGGAGACTTGGTGATTTTTCTGCATCCCAGCTGGATGAACAGGCCATTCTATACCCTTTAAATTGTCTAGCACTATTCAAGTTGAATGATAATATTTGATTTAAATACAAAAATTAGTTTAAATGGAAAAGTTGTGGCACCACTGAAATCAGTTTCCTTCATCAGTGTTATTATTTATAACAAAATCACGGCAGAAATTAAATTATTGTGTATTTAATGAGAAAAGGGGAGCATAAAAGACGTTCCTGTTAAATTCTAGACTAGATAACTTGAAAGCATGATGTTTGACTTGCTAATACCTGCATAATGAGGCACACAACAGTGTGATTTCATCTTTCATGATGTGTATACCAAGCGCATCTTAGAGGATGCAGCCAACTGAAACACCCAAGGAAATTCTGATCATTCAACCACAAATAAAACCGAAATTGCCAGGAATTATTTGGATGGAACTGAAAGGATCATATAAAATGGTAAGCCTTGGAGACCTGGAAATAGTGAGAGACAGAGGGAAAAGAGCTAAGATTTGCTGTGCAGGCACCTGCTGCAAATGGCAGACTTCCAGTGACACAGAGGGGAGACCCCTTTGCCAGACTGCCTCAGTCAATGGACTGAGACCCCCCACAATCCTTTGGCAGAGAGAGGAGTTAAAGGGACAAAGAGAAAGTAAAACAAAACCGAGACTAGAAAATATGACTGAGTATATAAGTAAAGATATTAAAATGAGGCAGACTGGAAGGAAAGAAAAAGGATCAATGGAGATGAGAGAGGAAAACGTGGCTGAAGACCACATCCTGGAAACTGGGATGGTGAAGGCTACAACTTCAGACATCAAAGAACTAGAGGATTAGATAAACAAGTACACTATGTAAGAGGGAGTCAGCAGAGTCCTTGAAAAGCACAGGAAAAAAAGATGTGGAAATCTAGTATATTTTTAAAAAAAAAAGCTTAGTCTGTTTTTGGAGTATAATTCAAACGCTGAAAAGGAGCTAGGATCTTCAGTCAGATATTTACAGAACAAAACTGTTCTGTAATTACAAAAAAAATTAACAACTTGCTAGCAAAATATTTGTTTTATGGCCAAATGGCAATGATTCTTAGGAGAAAACATATTCTAGTACCCATATTAACTTCCAATGGAAACACTGTGAAAAAGATTTTACAGATCAGTCTGATTCAATCTTCTGCATATATTTCATTGAAATAATTTATTCCTTAAAAATTAAACCAACTCTTATTCAAAACACAAAATTAGGAAACAGCAAACAAGAAGTGTAAATAAGCCATTCACCTTTTTCATAACTATATACACAAATATATTCAAGTGTTTTATTGTCATTCAAGAAGCATTTTGTATAGTACTCTATAAAAACATTTGAATGACTCTTACAAAACCCAAGTCATGCACAAAGACTCCAAAAACAATAGATAAAAATATCAAAATATCATTGTAGATGAGTATAATTAGAAGTAAAGCCATTAAATGAATAAATATTGCCTCAGTATACCTTGAGTACAGAATCACAGAAACACAAGGTTGGAAAGGACCTACAAGATCATCTAGTCCAACCATCCTCCTATCACTATTACTACCCACTAAACTACTAAACCATATCCCATAGCACCTCATCCAGACGCTTCTTGAACACCGCCAGCGACGGTGACTCTACCACGTCCCCGGGCAGGCCATGCCAGTGCCTGACCACTCTTTTGGAGAAGAAGTTTTTCCTTATATCTAACCTAAATCTCCCCTGGCCGACCCCCTCCTCACCACAACCTCCCTTCAGGAAGTTGTAGAGTGCGTAGAGTTGTAGTTGTGGAGTATGTAATAATGCAGAACTTTTCATATTGAAAATAAACATCAAAATCTGCACCAGCAAATCACATACTCATCTTTTCTTGTAAAGAATCATCTGCTGGCTCTAGTCTTACACAGCCACTTAAATCATCGTAACAGGAGCAAAATATGATCATAATGCTTCTTGGAAAGGAGACCTTTCCTACACTGCTGCAGCTCCCAGACACCAGGGATAGTAAACCAACCAAACACCAGCATAAGAGACCACAGAATGAAGAGAGATGAAATACAGGAGTTGCTGAATGTATAACCCGGGATGTATGAAATAGGACTGGAATAATATCATCTACGTAAATGGCATCAGAAGGTACAGTAGGGTGCAGACAGGCCCTGTGATGTACCTTGCAGTGCTGTATTCAAGCTAATTGTATTTACTCTCAGTATACACACAGTATGCCAGTCCCTCCCAGAACTGTGGGGCTCAGAAGGGGCATGGTTCACTTCAGTACAACTTCAATAAGGACAACTGGGAGACCAGAACTGCAAAGCACATCCATCCAACTAAGGCCTCACAGAAATACAACAACCATTCATGGCAATCAGAACTCAAAAGAAATGTTGACAAACTGTTAAGATCTATTACCATGCCTTTTTATAGGAAACAAAGGAAAATCCATTGTTTCGTTCAGCCAAAAGAGGACTGAAATGCCAAAGCATCTACAGATGGAGACTTATTTAATTACTCTTGAGTAATGAAGATGTGACTCCCAAAGACATCACTTCAGTTGCAAGCTTGTGCAATCACATTGCTTTCCATGGAATTCATGTAATATTGGAAAAGACAGTAGTGAACCAAAAGCAGACTTATTGTCTATGATTGAAAAATACAGTAAGCAAAAACCTATTGCACATAAACCTTACAAAGATTGAATTCAAAATCATCAGTTCCCCAGTCTTTTGGCTCCTTCAAATGGTATATTATTCAAATGTATCTTCACAATAAAAATAGTGTTTTATCCACCTTATCTACTCAATGCATCTTTCCAAATTACTCAGGAAGAAAAAGAATGGTAGAGCAGTGCAAGGTAAGCATCAGGAAAGTTTACATCACACAGTTCACAAGACACTACTGTTGTGGCTTTCACTCACTCAACAGCATAAATTTACAAAAGTTTGATGAAAATTCAAACTGTAAACCAATTTCAACTCATCAGTCTCTGATGAGTTGTCTTCAAGACTGGAAACTAAAAATATGGATTTTGACTCGATCTTATAATTAACCATGCAGTCATTAGTGAATGTAATGCTACCTACAATTTGTATGAGATCTGACAGCTCTGAGTTCAACTCTTAGGATATTTAAAACACATTTTAACTTATACCAACTTCTTGCACACATATGATTTGCAACTTAAAGCAAAGGGTCTGGAACAAGAGGTCCTGCTAGCAGTTCACTAGGTATTTTGGGCAAACAGCATGAGATCTGACTTTTCAGAAGTTCAAAGTGCTAACTGCACAACAGCAGCTATGTAGTTCCTACAAAAAAAAAAAATTACATCCTTAGCTTCTACATTTCATTCTGGTAGATTGTAGATGGATACTATAATAATGTTCCTCATGCAGCTTTTGTTGGGCTGCACTTAATGTGAGCAAAGTGCTTTGGGATCTTTAGCATGAATAAAATATATTTTGCACTTAGATGTTAATTATAGAAGTAGCAATATTTGAAATAGGGTTTTGTTTCAAGGCAGCAAGACTAAATCAAACATGATTATCTTGGCTTTGATTGTTATGTTTTACTTACTATGCTCTATTTTTCCTTACGCAATTTTGCTTTTCTGTTATGTAAATGAATGTTTTTCATCTAACGTCTATTTTTGGAAAAAGAATAATTTCTTTCCTAGTCTAAGACAGAAATGTTGCTGAACACAATTCTGGAATCTTACTGACAGAGTACCGCAAGGCCATTACATGCATTCAGTAAAAAAGCAGGAAGAGGTGCCCAGAGGACTCACTGAATTTAGAATATTAATATACGAATGATTATCTAAACAGATCGGTATGTAGATAAACATACAATTATATTTAATACAAGTAAAATTTGTCCTTCTGTCCACTGGTTAGATGGACCTAACCAGCTGTTATGGCCTTGAAAGTAGAAGAAGCTGGTATAAAGATGGAAGAAAAACCTGCATTGAAAGCCCTAGAAACAACCAATTTTAAGCTAAAGGTTCTATTTGGCTCTGTGTAACTCAAGGTATTTCAGAAGCAAACTTCAGAAAAATAAAAAGTTTGGACTTCATCCCAAACACTACTATGCATGAGGTCAAACCACCTGTTACTGCGCTACTTCCTTTTAAATGTTGTTCAGTGCTGCTAAGTGTGCTGATTATATTGCTGTACATGTCTCTACATATCAGTGGCATTTAGTAGACAACATTTATTTTGTAAAGTGGAAAAGAAGTGCCAAATGCATGTCATACATAAGCCTATTAAGAAAAATGGGGTGTGCTACATGCAGGTGATTATGATTCTATAGTTTGTGTGACCATATTATGGTGCTTCAGCCTGTTTTCTGTGCTCTGAAATTCACATATTCCCATGCTGAGTAAGGAAGAGAAAACATGCAAGATTTTCATTTAAGTTATGGTGTAAAATTGGGCATCTGTAAATTGTCAGTGTTAAAGAAAACTGAAGTCAGGGTCAGCAAACTAATTTAAAAAATCATGGTTGATCCTGTCATGTGACAGAAGATGTCCTAATAAATCAAAGGAATACAACACTTGTTAAGAAGAAAACATTATACTCTCAAAGCAGTGCTGAAACACTAGTATTTACTCAGACAAGTAAGGTTAAGAAGCATATCCCACTCATTCAAATCTTTAAATAAAATTAAATGCCAACATAAAGCTTGTTTTCAACTTTCTGTGATGCCTGAGAAATGCTGTCACTCACTCATTACACTCCCTCACACGGATGTAATTTCCACCCCCACCTATCGTCATCACATCTGGTTTGGTATGCAGTTTCACAAAAAAAAAAAAAAAAAGAAAAAAGAAAAAAATATGTCATGTAGGCACCAAATCACAATATATTTTAAGAAATATTTAGCATGCATGTGTCTGTAATTATACACACTATTAAGTAAACCTTCAAATATAAACCACTGTGGAATAGTTTGGGGAAAAAATAAACTTAGCCCAAAGCCTTGACTGAGCTGCAGCTTTTTATCAGTACACTGGGGTTTAAGTCACTTCTCCAAATAGAAAAACACAAGACATAACAAAACTTTGCATCCCACAGGATCAGATAACGAGGCTGAAAGAGACCTCAAACCATTAATCTAGCCATCTGCCCCATGGCAGGATCTGTAGCTTTCTCACTTCAACCTGTATTTGTGAAACAAACCTTGAATTTCTCAAGAGAGTGAGATTTCACTGTTTACCCACCTCCTCTGCTCTAGTGGAAAGCAGAACCCAGTCTAGTACATTGTTTCAGCTTTCTCACTACTAGAAAGTTTGAAAAACATTCTAGTTTTCCTTACAAGTTCAGCCTGGCCTGAACTTGTAATGCATTTACTCCCTTGTAAACAGTAAGCGCGCTCCCTCAGAAATGCACAGTAACAACAGACAACATCGAGGTGAGGTCCCAGCCCCACTTAACTCACTGGAAACAAAATCAGTGGAGATGCTGAAATATGCTTACTGACACTTGCAACTCTACATACAGAACATACTACAAAATACAGGTTGACACTTAAGTTTGAAAACAGTGCATAATTCAAAATCATCCATGGCTCTGAGACCAAGGGGAGACCCTTGCCCTGGCACCAAAAGGCTGCTTCTTTTCTTAACTTTCCAGGTTACATCTCTCTTCAAAGTTAAGAAAACATGAAGCAAGAAAACACTCCACGTGTCCTACACAGCCTCACTGCACCAGCAGTGCCAAGCAGCCTAGAAGACTGACGCCACCTAGGCCCCAAGGGCACAACCCCGCTTCTTCCCACCCAAGCCAACCAGCCAAGCCCCTCACACGAGGCTGCTGTGCAGCCAGGACACATGGCCCCCCAGGAGCCCTCTGCCCTCCTGCGCTGGCCATGGGCAACACCTCCACCACCCACAGCCACCCCATAGGCCATGCACAGCCACCATGTTCTGCAGCAGCTGGCCTCAAGCCTGCGAGCTTCCCGCATGCAGCGGGACATGGCGCCCCGCCTCAGCACCCCGTACTCACCTTCGGAGACCTCAAACTCAGCTGCTCCATTGAGCTGGTAGAGGCACCAGTCAACCGTGCTCTCGCCTGGGGGGCCGCCAACTGGAGGAGGAGGAAAGGCACAGTCAGCCGGGGACACCCAGGGCCCGCGGGGAGAGGGCTGAGGAGGGGAGAGGATGAACGCGGCAGTGGAGGGAGGGCGAGGAGAGATGAAGGGGGCAGAGAAGGGAACGAAGCGATGCGAGGGGACTACGGGGAGCCGGCAGAAGGGAAAGCGTTTCCGAATACCCTTCTTTTGGGACATGTGTGCAGCCCTGCGAGAGGTGCCCAGTGCTCTGAACTGTGATGTGCTCGGCTCCCAGCGCCGGCAGCTCAGGGCGCCTCCTCCTCCTCCCAGCGGAGCGGGCGGCGCAGCAGCCGGCGCTGCCTCGGGGCGCTGAGGGAGCCGGGGAGGGAGGGCGGCAAGGAGGGAGGCTCCGCCCGGAGCTCCCGGCGGAGGCGGCGCAGCCTCGCCCGGCCCCGCCGCGGCCCCAACAGGTGCGAGCGGGCGCGGAGCTGCCTCGGGGCCGGAGGGGCTGAGCGGCCCCGGGCACGGCGTTGGGACCGATCGCCCGTCCTTCCTGCGGGGCCCAAAGGAGAGGTCGGGGGCCCTTCGTTTCAACTTCAGTCCTTGAATTCCCCGTCGGGACGTCCCGCGGCTGCTCCTCGGCCACGTGTGCATGTGGTGCGGGTGCGGGGACGTGGACCCGGGGAGCTGCACCCAGTGGGGTCTCACCAGCCCCGGGCGGGCAGGACAGCCTGGTGCCCAGCACACCGCGCTCCTGCTGCTGTGCTTGGCTCCCATTTACCTCAGTCCTCCTACCTTGCTCACGCCGTGCAGTCCGCTACAGATAAAGGCTGCAAATGCCAGGTAGCTTGCCCAGTTTTCATATACAACTGAAACCACTCGAGGCTAGTGAGGCTAGAGAGTGTTTCTTGCCGTCAGGCCAGAAGATCTGCAAACTGCCCTTGTAGCTCTGTGGTAGCAAATGGAGAAAGCAAACTTAGTGAGCTTTGTCTCCACTAGAAAATTGTTAGGGGAGCAGAACAATTTAAAACACTGGAACACTCAGCTAGAGCAAGCTTACTTTATAAATGTCTTTGTTCTTACAGACTTCCACCCCAAAAACACCACAGGGGGGAAATCTGAAGGTACGTTAATTGTTCTGCACACCGTTCTTGGCATTTAACACAAAAATCATGAGTTTAGCTTACAGCTGGCAGTATCGTGCCCACGTTGTCTGTCTTTTTGAGGTGACAGGGGCAGAGGCCCACATATGCCATAGCTCACATCAGGGGAAGCAAACACTCTTTGTATGGGCAAACTAGGAAAGCTTAAGAAATAGTACAGGAAGACTATAATCAAGCCATGCTAAGAGATCAGGAGCACAAGAGAATAAAATACCAATGTAGGAAGCTGTCATGGCACAATTACACTGGATCCTCCACCTAGCTTTTTGCTATTTTTGAAGTGGTGTCTAAGTGGTGGGGAAACATTATCTTTGGCATAAATTCTATTTGATATGTTGACATTCATTCCTTTTCATAGCAAGTGAAGACCCTCCTGATGCCTTCAGATCTGTATGCACTTTCATAAACTGCAGTTTTTACTAATGAAAGTATTCTGCTCAAATGTTTATGTTTTTCTCCACTCCACACAAGGCAGTGTAAGGCTGTGGCCTGTGAGAAATGGTAAGGAGGACAATTACACGTTCTGATGCAAATAGGTTTAAAATGGGAATCACATTTTGCAAACATTCACAGCTACTTCAAGAACAAAGCAAAATGTCAACGCTTAAGCTTTCCTGGGAACTTCACCTAAATTACAGAGACCATAATGCCTTCTGAGGTAAAGGAACATCACTTCATTTAGACTGTGTGTGTATATATATATCCCTAAGCCATATGTTTGCTGGATGTGCAATAGCTTTCTTGGAACTGAAAAGGTTTAAGCTGATGATTGGGAGAAAAAACAGTTTCATAGAGCTGTATTAAAGCAAAGCTTCATCCAGCTGTTTACAGAGATAATAACTCCCTCCACAAAGTACCTACAGACCTTGATTGCTCTTCACAAAGTATTCTTTTAAATAAAATTAACCTTAGGATTCCAGTATTAGCCTGGAGAAAATTATAGTCTCCCATATTAATAAGCAAGCATATTAGGCTTAATTTTTATTTAATATAGCAATTACTTGCTCTTCAAATCAATATTACTGAGTTCGGTAGCATTTCTCATTCTGGACTTCAAAAATTTACGAACTTTATATGTTAAAAAAAAAATCACCCAGTTTGGTGTGTAATGCAGCAATTTTATTTTATTTTTCTCTCTAAACTTGGGGGGATTGATGCAGATCTTGCTTAAAGTTTGATTTGCTTTTTCAGGTACCTTAAATTGAGATGAGTTAATTTGCACCGAAGTGCTAGCAAGCTCTGTACAAATTCATCTTTTATCAGTGTAAATCTGCAGAGGGACACTTCTAAACTATTTGTGATTGTTTCTTTCAGAGATGACTGTTTCAACTAGTAATGCTAAATCAATAGACAAACATGAGGGTGGGAGCAAACAACCACTTTCAGCTGTTTCCTTCCCTGTTGCACTGTTGGGAATCAGTTTGGTGTGATACTTTTTATCACTGCAGGATCATAACATTGTTAGCAGCACGTGATTGACTCAAACTAGAACTTTGATAAAGTAGCCAAAGTATTCTACCGTTTGTGTATAATCAGCAAAATAAATATTTTGGCTTTTAGTACCATACCAATAAACAAGACAGAAGCAGGTGCAACTGTTCTTCTGGGGAGATTGGTTGAGCTACAGTACCTATGTAACATTCTTTAGTGGTGGACTTTTCTGTGTCCCTTTTCACAAGGGCTTTCTGCAGTCACAGGGGCCAGCTCCTGCTCACAGTGATAAAACAAGTGAGAAAACCAATTTAAATGGGATCAGGAGGTCAAACACATAAAATAAAAATTTAATCTTACTACTTCAAAGCCCTCAAAGACAATAATCCGTATTGCAGTATCATGCTCTGAAACAAAGAACTCCTGTCCCGTTAAAAATGAAATTCCCACCAAAATAATAATAATAATAATCAGGATTTCTGCTTGTCAAGCATGCACAACCCAGCAGCACTCTGAGCAATCATGTTTTATTAAAAAGCAGCTCCAGAGTTACCGCTGACAGTCACGGAGCAGGGGCTGTGATTTCCACTGGGGCTTGTGCTCTGCTGCAAAACTCTAGCTCCCGGCAGAGCACTGCGGGAATCGCAGCACCCCTCGTAGGACAGCTCCCCGCCCCAAATTCTCTTATTGAAAGGAAAACTCCGTCGTTTTCATCTTCCACCAGGACGGGCAGGCCCCAGCTCCCGCTCGCCCAAGATGGAGCCGCCCTGCAGGCTGGGAGGCGGGACCCGAGCGCAGCGCGGCCGGGCGCGGCCTGTGGGGCGGGACGAGGAAGCTCGGCGGGCCTCGGGCTGCTGCCGGCCGACGGGTGCTGTTGGCCCCAGGCTGCTACCGGCCCCGCTGGGTTGCGGAGCCGCCATGGGCCCCCTGCTCCTGCCGCTGCTCTTCTCCCTCGCCCTGCCGGCCGCTGGCCGCGGGGAGCTGCGGGCCTTCGTGGTCGCCCACAGCCACATGGACGTCGGCTGGGTTTACACGGTGCAGGTGGGCCCGCCGAGGAAGGAGGCGGATGAGGGAGCCGGGGCGCTGGTGGGGGGGTCGTATGTCAGCACCGGGGGCAAAGCCGGCGCGTTTGGCTGCACAGCAGCCTGGAGCCGCTTGATGCTGCCTGCCGGGAGCTGCCTGCCTCCCGGGGAGCCCACAGTGAAACGCGAAATCCCCTGTCCTGCGCCTTCTCCGTGCTCTGTCACCCGGTGCTGGGAGCCCAGCGGCTGGGCTGCGGCCAGCATGGTCAGCTTAGGGCTGCACACATGAGCTTGGGGTCTGCTTGTACCAGTGTTCAGGTGGATGCTTGTGATACACTTTATTTTGTGTTCTGTGGGGTTTTTTAAAAGAAAATCTTCAGTCTGACAGTGCTGTGCTTTAGCTCCTTGGCATGCTTTCTTGGTCTCATAGTTCGTCCTGTTCCTAAGCCAAAATCGCAAGGAAAATTTCAGTCCTTAGAGACGCAGCTCCCCATTGCCCAAGGCAAAGTCAGTGCCAAAGGCCATAGAAGTGTCGCAACGATATTTTTTGCTGAATAAGTGAGATAGGTGCACAGGGAAAAATAAATGGGACGTAAATACCTTTTATATTTGTTGGTCTAAATTCTGCATCTTTTTTCATTGCTATGATTTTTTATAGATTATGCAGAAGATGCCGTGGGTATCTTACTTACTTGAGTGCTGTGGCATCACCTTTAAGAGTAACTATAATAAAAAGTCAGTGACTCACAAAGAAATCTGTTGTGCTTGTATTACATCTTGCCTTTTTAAGAAGCTCAATGAGTTTCTCCCTTAATATTTTAAACTCTTACTCAATAATTGCATATGAGAACACAACATTTTTACTATTTATTAATTTTACTTATTCAGCTAGTGGCTGAAGAGCTCCTCTACAAGAAATGAAACTTGTTTTTGAGAAGATTCAACTGCTAGAAGCTTCAGTTCATCTACTATAATATCATGAGCATCAAAGATTCCTTTAGTCAAAGACCAGACAGGCTGCCTGTGGATCCTTTCACATGCTCCTGTAGTGAGGTGAAACCTGGCGGTAACTCTCTGGGGATGTGGTCCCAACCTGCTGTACAGGTTTGCTTAGTTATTAGGTTTCGCTAATACTGCTTTACTAGTGTTCCATTTCTGCATTTATTATGTGAAAAGTAAACATGATATCGGAACAGCAGTCTTCATTGTGTGCTGGAAATTACAGTATTGGTGGATAATTCCAGTATTGGATGTGTAATAAAACTTCATTTTTATCCTCAATGACAGCTACCTGTTGCAACTTGCTAATACCAGTGGTATTATCAGTCAAGTGAGATGGTATCTCACTGTGGATGTGAAGGACACCTCACCATTGTCTAGAATGCAGTATGAAATGCAAAATGCAATTCTTACATCACATTACAAGTTTAAAATCTACGTATAAATAAGTGCAATTTCACTTTATACTGTGTCACAGTTTACTATTTCAGAGCATATCCTTAGCTAATAGAGGGTATGAATTAGAAAGAAAATTCTTACTGTTTCTTGCAAGAGGCCTGGCTTGTGAGAACAACTGTTTTTAATTCCCACCACCGGGCTTTATCAGCTTTGTAGAGTTCTCGTTTAGTTTGAGTTCAAGTCATAATGCAGATTGGCTTGTCTTAATCTCCAAATACATCAAGAAAATATTTTTAGTAAGTTACCACACTGAATACTTTAGTACTGTATTGCACTTGAAGAGTCCTTCATCATAAAATACATAAAATCACCTTAAAATGCAATGTACTCTTAAGAATTAAAGTTGAGCCCAATGCCATAATCTTTATAAATATACTTAGGTTTTAGAATATGTTGTTTGCTGTTGATTGCCAGTGACAAATTAAAGCTTAGAAACTATTTGAGTGTCACTACTGAGTAATAGTAAAACTTGAAGGCTATTCCTTTAGTTACAAATTCATATTGTATAATAATGAGTGTCTAATTGTTAGCCTGATTTTTAAGAAATCCTTAAGAAATGATGGAGAAGTCATTGAACAAGAAATTATTTAGATACGCTCTGAAGTATTTTAAACCACTCCTCCTACATTCAAATGTTTTTTCTAACGACATCATTTTCAGGAAGATTGCTGGATTTCAGTTGTGGAAAGCAAGGGGATAGGAAAAGTTAATTTATGATTTGAATCACATCATCCTGTTCTTCTTTCAGTGCAGACTTTTCTCTCCTAGAGGAAAATTGCCCAAATTGAAGCTATGGGTTCACGTTTTGTATATCATGCCCATTAGCATCACTTGGATGAGGGATGTCTGTTAATCACTTTGAGGTGGATGAGGATGCGTTGTGTGTATTCTTAAGCAAGTACTCTGGTAGCTTTAAGTAGAAAAGTGATATGGTCGATGTTAAAATAACTCTGCTGTTATAGATAGATGCAGAAACTGTTGTAAGAAAACAGGCATTACAAGAATTTCTAAGGCTCTCTGCTGTTGCCTTTAGGCATTGTATATCGCTTTGAAGTTAAGGGTAGAAGACTGGATCTGGCCAAGCAGAAGTTTCTCTGACGAGGAGAAGTGTACTCAAGAAACCTTCATATGCGTGATTTTAAATTAGCATGATGTTGTTTGTTTGATACTATATGGTAGGCTGTAACCATGTGATAGGTTATTTGAGTCATATTTGAGTTGTCATGTTTTCACTCCAATAAAACCCATAGGCCTCCTTCTGGAATCAAAGCTGCTTTAGAACAGGAGAGACATGGTGTAGATGCACAGATTCTCACACTAGATGATTCTACATCGACAGCCACATTTGTTCTAAGAGTCCTTTACCAGTTTTGTTTTATTCTATCCGAAATCATCGAGCAGAATGGAGTTATTTTTCGTGACTGAAACTTATAGGGCCATAGTAGTAAAATTTTCAGTTTATGTACAACTCTGTTATACCAGAAACACACGCCCACAGCAGTGTTATACTTGCTGTTCAGAAGCAAGTCTACTGATGTTCTAAATGCTCAGAAGAGCAGAAATGGAAGAGTAAAGCCCCATGGGTGTTCAGAACGGCCCTTTTAATATAGGCAAAGCAATATGCAGTTTCTTTTCTACTTTTTTTTTCCAGGAGAGTATGCATGCTTATGCAGCAAATGTCTATACATCTGTTGTAGAAGAGCTAGTGAAAGGAAAACAGCGCAAATTTATTGCTGTGGAGCAGGAATTCTTTCGGCTCTGGTGGAGTGCTGTAGCCACAGATGCACACAAGCAGCAGGTAAGTTGTACTGGAGCCAAACATCGTGCTAATTAAGAAGCCATGCTTTTTTCAAAGGGTGAGAAGGGGCAAAGTACTTCAGCATTTGCTTTTTACCCAGTTCTGGTGTAAGCTGTCTCTGAATCTAGCACTTCTTAACTCTAAAGGCAGTTGCAGGAGGTTAAAATCCAAGCTGTAGATCAGAGTGGTAGGAGGTAGTAACCTTTGCACTGAAGGTGCTTTGCACTTCGCAATTCTTGTTTCATCGATGACTCTCTTATTTGGGGGCACACTAGTATAAAAGCTGGGTGATTCTGAAAGAGGCTGCACCAATACCTGTCAAACATCTGAAGCTTACAAACAGCTGCCTAGCACTGTTCACAAGAAGGTACTTCTTTCGTTACACTTAAATGTTGCTCAAAAAATTACTGTTTCTAAACGAGGCTAGCGAAGCAAAGGGAAAAATGTAGGATTCAACAGCAAGAGCTGTTCCTTGAGTTTGATTATGAACTGTGATCCAGTTAGAGTTTTAACTCAAGAGTTGTTTTTTTCCCAGTAAAGGCTTTGTGAAGTTTGGTGTATTATTTCTTTCCTCTGCGTGAAACAATCATGCTGAAATCAAGGGCTGGGCTGGTAGCCTAGTGGACGGGAAAGTGTCTCATTGCAATGCACGATGTTTAACCCTGGACTCTAACGCCCATGGGTACAAGTGGAGCTCCCCATAGATACCCTTGCAAAACTTCAGGCAACAGCAGTATATTAAATTTCAGTTTGTTTAAATATATGTAGTTTGATTTTTGGCTGGTCCTGTGTGGAGCCAGGAGGTGGACACAATGGTTCTTGTGTGTCCCTTCCAACTTGGGATGCTCTATGATTTTATGGAAATGCTAGTTGTGTGAAGTGTCATGTAAGAAAGATGCTTCCTGTCCATTTTTGTTTGTTTGTTTTTTTAAACCTACTCCTTCACTACATTCTGAAATTCTGTAACCTTTTGTATTTAAATAATAGCTTGCAGTCTGTGTGCAGCTTTGCTCTGTGTAGGCAGCGCTTTGCCCACACCTGCCCCTCACAAGAAGGTTTTCCTGTTTTTAATTCAAAAATTGTGTTGTAAGGGTGGGGGAATTAAAGAAGATAGCATAGTAACTGCTTTGTGTAGAGCAGGAAAGTGCTCTTTCTAGTGGAGATTGTTCTTATTTAAAGTATGTTGTGTTGCAGTAACCCAAACTCTTAAGTAAAAGGCCTGTAATTCCCTCTAGTTCCTAATATCTGTTCTTCCTATTATGTCGTATCAAGAGAGTGTTTATCACATTTGACCTTGGCAGCACCAGGCTAGTAGATAGGATTCAGCTCTTAATTTAGTTGTCTTGGTACTTGTGGCTTTTCTGCGTTTTACTCAGTTCTCTAGTTACTTAATAGTTGTTGCTTCTCTTAAACTTCAAATGATTAAAAGCAAGTTTCTCTTAAGCCTCTGTGTCAAACACTAAATCTATAGGAGCTATGATGCTTGTTGGTAAGTGACATGTTTTTAACGTTAGCAAGTTGCAAATATTGGGCCTTGAAATTAGGTCGCTCTGGTAATTGTCCTGCTTTTTCCACTTGAACTCCAGCATTAACTATGTTCTGTGGTACAGCCCTTGGGTTTTGATTTTGCCGGTTTTTCCTTAGTATTTTACTTGGAATGCAGGATTTAATTCTAGTTTCTGTTGGAATGCCTGCTTTAGATTAGTGGCAGCACTAAAAATTAGTAAAATGTCCTGAGTACTGAAGCTGATTTTACAGTTCAAAGAGGAGGAGTGAAATGTATTGCAGCAGTGCGCAGCCAGAAGTGAAACTCTTAGGTCTCAGTGCATATTGTTCCCATGGTATTGTGTGAACCATTCCTGTCCCCTTGCCCTGGCTTGATGCCTGGGGGTTTAACTAGTGGGGAGAAAAGATATTTAGTTACTTATCTGGTATGTACGAATGGGTTGATGTAAGGAAGTACCAGTTTTCTCAGGATCCACAGATACGTTCTACTGCTGTAACAGTCTGCTGCTTGTAGAACTGTTGTGTCTTTTTCTAAGTTCTCCTTTTCTTTTTCCCAGTTCAAGTCAGTGAAGGGCATGTCATTACAGAGTTGTGTGTGTCTATATATAAATATATTATTTTTTTCCTGGAGTTGGATATAATTCAAATTACTAGAATTATTCTTCTGGTGTTTCCAACTTCCCTGTGGTTCCATGAAACTTAAATAAAGTTTCCATGGCTCAGAGTCTGGTTCAGAGATATCTTTTTTGGACATCCATCCAAACAGGGAATAATGGCCACAGATGCTTTTCATGTAGGTCAGGACCAGTTCTGTGCTGACACCAGATATCAGTTATCTGATCTCCCAGCATGCTAATCAGTCACCACAGTTGGCTGGAACTAATTTATGAATGCTGAGCCCCGAAGCATTTTCACAACATTGTGAATGAGAGAAATGATTATAATCAGAATTGACAATCTGGCATCGTATCTGAGCAGGCACAGGGGCATTCACTGAAGGTTCCTGGGGAAATAAACATAATAGGTCTGGAACAGGCATCTTACATGGCAGATATTTAAATATAAGTAAATAAGCAATGGTGGAGAGTAAAATATGTATTTGTACTTGAAACTTTTAACAAGAAGTCTGTATCATTGAGGTTCCAGGTAGTGAAGTGACTGTAATGAAAACAGAAACCTCACTAAGACTTTTAGAAAGGGGCACAGATTATCGTTCCCCTCCCTCCTCACACATACACATACTACTTCATCCAGCACATTTGCTCATAATTGCACTTTACAGTATACTTGAGTTTCTAGTGGCTGGAGTTAAAAATAAATAAAATCTTGAACAGATCATAATGTATTGACAGGCTTTTAACTATGAAAAAGAGAACAGAAAAGGTTAACAGTGTGTTGAATCATATGGGCAAATGCACCCTGTGGAATAACTATTTCTTAATACAGCATTTTGCCTCAAGCTGAGCAGCCTGTGATTTGCTTAGGGGTAGAGGCTTTCTCAAGAAAACAAAACCTGTAGAAACTCTCCCTTTATATTATTGTCTTTCAGAAAGAGCTGTCATCCCACTGGTGTTTTTTTAACTAGTGTTTTCAGTTCAGAGTTATTTCTAATAACCTTAATTGTACTCTTGCATCCACCTTACATTCAGAGCTCAGATGTTTACAGTGTTGAAGGGATGGTGCTCATAGCCACAGCGTTATGTCTTTGTCCTGGATCCTACCAGTCTCCAATCTTACTGAGATGGACTAAAGGAAACCCCAGGAGCCTAACTGTTGCTGTTTGCATGTCGTTGCATACTGCTCTCTCATCCAGGCTGCCTAATGCCTTTCCTAAGCCAAGACAAGCTGCAGCAGGAGGAAGACTTTGGGAGAAGCAATACTATCTTTTTTAATCCTCCAGCTCTAGTTGCCTTGCGGCAGGATCCTAGGCTGTGTGGGGACGAGAGTCTGATGTTTAGATAGTATAAAATCACGATGGCAGCCCTACTGAGAAGCAGTGTCTACATGGCAGAGCACCTTTTCTGCCACTGCCTGGTTTCAGTGTAAGCTGAGTGAATCAATGCACTGTACAGCTCATTAGCATGCTTTCCGTCCCACCCCCTTGCTTTTCTCCTTTTGATAGCACTCAGTACAGACAGCCTTTTATCCCACTTACGACCTGGATGCCTTCTTGACAAGTGTTGTATCTAGGTAATATGCTCTGATTGAAATGAATTTGCAGCCTTTTTGGGTAAGTTGGAATGGCATTTATATTCTGTGTCTTAATTTTGATATCATAGGTCCATCAGTTACTTCAGGAGGGACGATTGGAATTTGTCATTGGAGGGCAAGTGATGCATGATGAAGCTGTGACACTAATTGATGATCAGATTTTACAGTTGACGGGTATGTGTATTTGCATTTAACTTTTTTGTTTTGTTGTTACGACCTTGGAGTTTTGCTTGTTTTTCATTTCTCCACCCCAGGTTTGCCTTTGTTTTTTTTTTTTCCTTTAAGAACTGATTGTAGTATCTCTTATATTTTTAAGCTCTGGTGAGTCATCTGCATAAAAAAATTTTGCTTTACAAAAAATAAACAACAGTTCTGCAGTAAACAGAGGGGTTACCAACTCCTTTGGAACAGAGGCCTTTTTAGTTTGCATCTCTTTGAGGACTTAAGCTCCTGTGAAGGGGCAGGGGGTTTGTATTGTTTCAGCAAGGTTTTCTACAGAACGTGGACCACGGAATGTCACTGAGTTCATCTTGACTTAGTTGAAAGAATTGCTTGGCGAAGAAATCCCCGTTTGTAATAATTAACAACAGCCTTTTTTAGAAATTGGCACTTATCTGCAAGAGATGCACTGTTTTCCATTTTAATTTTTTAGCTTCTGTTTCAGCCATCTTACGTTATGCCTCTCCATCAGATGGTGTGAAGGGTCTTTTAGTGATTATGGCTATCTCCATCTGGCTGAAGAAAGGGGGGAAAAAAGACAGTTCACACCACTGTTCCACTGTAGATGCCTAGAATATGTTATGAGGGAGGGCATATATTAGCACCAACTGCCTATCATGGCTGATATGGCCTTGTCCATTTTAGGGCTATACTCTGGACAGCTTCCTATATGGGAGAGTAATGGGTCAGAAAACAGTTTGTTCATTTGCTAAACCTGACTACACAATAACACTGGCCATGTTCCTTGCTTGTCAGTGTTCATCAGGAGCACAAGGAGAGCAGCTGGTTTTGCATCTCGGTGAGTCACCACATCACACTCTGTCCAAAAGGAGAGGGGATGAACATTTTTTTTTCATCTGACTCTTGTGTTTATAATTGGTTGAAGGCTAAGTACGCCCAACCCAGGACTTTTCCAAAGAAAATACTAATATTTATTGGCAAGTTCTTTTTGTTTAATTGAAGTTAGTTGCACAAAGCATTATTTGTATTTTAATATTTCATTTGATGTATAAATGTAAATATTGTTTAAAGGATTATTCAAGTTTATTAGTGAATTTAGCAGAAATAATACACTAACTTATTAAAATGTCCCCATTATTTTTTTCCTGAAACCACTCTGCTCAGTTTCCACTGTAGGAGTACATGCAAGCAAAAGATGTATCCTCGCATTATGTGCTGAGTACGCCTTGAAAAGACAAAGCCAGTGCAAGTGTTTGGGGTCTACATCTTGTATCTTCTCCTCTCTGTCCTGCTAGCTGTGCTTAGGAAGGGTCTAGCAAGCTGTGTCTGAAATGTGCTTCAATCAAAAGAATTAAAATAGGCTCATTGTTTGTGAATGTTTTCGTTAAAAAAGACATTAACCATGAGAAAGACGATGTGAAAAGAGGATACTTTGGTTGGTTTACTGTCATTTAAGTGTTTTGCCTGAGTTGATCCTGTTGCTTGATCTTTCTGTTTTTTGTATTTCATTTTGTTTTTGTTATTGAAACTCATTTCAATAACAAATTAATAACACCAGTTATAAATAATATTTTGTAACACCATTGCTGTTCACCTTTGGCTTTTTTCTATTTTTGTGATCTTCAATCATATTCGTATTAGTTTTGTTTACTGGTTGGCTCCTTTGTTCCTTTGTCACTGATAGGAGACGAACACTTCTGGAGAATGGGTCGTATGATTTTAGCAAACACAAACTAAAACTCAGACTTCAACCTATTAGCCTTAACCTATGTGTCTCTAAGTACTGTTTCTCAGGCATGTCTCTAAACATAGTTGCTATTTATTATTCATCTTTTATGATGTTAATAAGCTATAGTTGGCATAATAAAATAAATATTGTCAGTGTGAGACTTCAAATGCTTTTGAAAACAGCAGCAAAGAACTATCCTTCAAGTGCTTCTCTGTCATACTTCATGCGTATTACATTTAGAGAATGAACTTGTAGGAGTAGTCCTAATATAAATAAATTTTGCTTTGCAGAGGGCCATGGGTTTTTATATGAAACTTTTGGGATCCGACCTCAGTTTTCTTGGCATGTTGATCCTTTTGGAGCTTCAGCTACAACACCAACTCTTTTTGCTCTGGCTGGCTTTAATGGTCATCTTATCTCTCGAATTGACTATGATCTGAAGTCTGACATGCAGAAAAACAAGGTAAAAATACTCAAGGACTGGAACCCATGGAAGCGTGTCCTTATATATAGTATGAACCATGACATTAAGGAAGGCCCCTCTGATTTGTGTAAGAAAATGTCGATATCTTGTTAAAAGTAACATGCCAATTGTGTGTGGTAATGGTGAAATATGTTGTGTCTGTGTAATGCTGTCAGTATATTTTGTCCTTGACCAGAAGTCATGAAGACATTAGTCTAGCTTGAGAAAGACATAAAATGTGGGCAGTTGGGCAAAAAAATAAGTGGTCATGGAATTAGGCCTGTTAGAATTGTAGGCATTTTGAGTGGGTTTCAGCTTCTCATGAGAAAATCTTAGATATCTTGATTTTATATACACAGCTTTGAAGTGTAGTGTGTGTGTTTGGGATGGTGGCTGTTGTGCTTGGAACATTTATTTGTGACTGTAGAAGTGATAATGCTGTGCCAACCAGGGTTGCAGCTAAACACTGTTTTGCTGAATTCAGTCTCAGTTTCAAATTCTGCTTTCTCTTGTGCAAAGCGTCCCAGATGCAGTAAATATTTTTCTTTTCATGACATGATGCTGGATCCCGGACTGTCAACAGTTTTATGCACTAAATTATGTGCAGATAAAGGGCTTTCACTGGTATGAGCTGGGCATTAGGCAAAGTTGTTGTGAATGTTGCCTAGAATTCAGGCATCTCTGGAGAAGAAAACAGAATTATTTTTGAATTTGATGAAACCAGGACCTACTGCCTTAAGCTTGCAGTGAATTGTGGTTCTTCCTTTCTGTTTTTATGAGCTTTTGAGAATGTTTTTCCATCTAAACTTTTTCAGGCACCTGACAGCCTGTTGACTTCCAAAATGATAGTTCTGTGATTGTCATCAAGGGTAATGGTTTCTTATTTTTTTGTTTTCCAGAAGCTTCAGTTTGTATGGCAGGGTTCTCCTTCCTTATCTGAAAGTCAGGAGATCTTCACCCATGTTATGGATCAATACAGCTACTGTACCCCATCTCAAATACCTTTTTCAAACAGGTCTGAAGATTTAAAAAATATGGAGAACTATTAATTGCTTCTGAGAGTTCATATTGTTATTTTAAACATTTGCTGTTATTTTAAACATTTGCTTTGATGGTTTTCATAGAATCATAGAATGTACTGAAAATGACCTTAAAGATCATCTACTTCCAACCCCTCTGCAATGGGCAAGGATGCCACCCACAACAATGTTCTTTGAACAGCATTCTGCTGCTTTCCTTCGTAGACCTGTGATAGGTCAATGAGAAGTCTAGACTGTAGATCTGAGTCAGGGTTGTTAAGCACCCCCAGCTACCCACCATGATGCATGAAGTTTGATCAGTACCTAACAATTGAATCCTCAAAAGTGACACTTTCTACTGACAGGCATTAAAAATACTTCAAAATATTGACAGACTCAAAATAATCTGTTCTGCCAGCAGGAGACTTGGAACACAGATAAAACTTTCATCTACATACTTATTGTGTCAGTCTCTATGGAAAATATAGAATAAAAATGTGAAACAAATCAATTACTATAAACAGGAAGTATCCAAAGCAGGACTGGATTTTTGTTTCTCTGCCTGAAGAATTAAGGACTGCAGGGAGCTCAGTGTGGACTTGGCTATTGCTAATTGATTTTCTATGGGAGATTTTCAGCATTATATTAAGCTGACATTGTGTACATTATCTGTGTACAAAATAAAGAGACTAAAATTTTCCCTTTACTTTTTGAAAAAATGTGGAAGCTATGAACTGAAAACTTTATTATCCAGTAATACTTACTATGTAAACAAAGTCTACCTGGGGGAACGTCCTCATTGTTTCAGAACTTGCTGGTTTGTTCTGTGATTTCGTTGTTCTGTAGAAGCAAGCAGCAGGGACTTGGAAAGTTGCACTGAGCAAAAGAAAAGCAGACAACCTTCCCCCTACCCCACCCCCAAATAAACACTAAAATCTAAACATTAACAATGAATGTTAGCTGAATGTCTTGTTTTTTATTGCCTGCGTGTCTGCATTTTATCCCAGCACCTTTTGTTGTGTTTCTCCCAGTTAGTTGAATAAATCTTGTTTATAGCCTATTACTTTCTTCTGCTTAGATCAGGATTTTATTGGAATGGAATTGCAGTTTTCCCAGATCCACCAAAAGATGGTGTTTATCCAAACATGAGTCTACCTGTTACAGATACCAACATCCATCTGTATGCGCAGGCCATGGTGGCAAACATTAAACAGAGAGCAGCCTGGTTCCGAACACGTGATGTTCTATGGCCATGGGTAAGTGCATCATCATCTGTGTTTGCTTGACAAGTGACAAGTACACTTACAGTATGAGCAGTAGGTAGATGCTGCTCTGCTACACCACGTACTGCCCATATGCTAGTACAAACCATGTGACTGCAGAGTTTTTCTAATAAGTGGAACCCAAATGTCTGAATAGTAATTAGTTTTGAGAAGTAGAGTTTACTTGTACAATCTGTCAACTATCTACGAAGTCTTGCATCCTGCTTAATTTAGGAAGAGATATAACAGAGTTGTAAAGATAACCTCTTGCTGAACTATGTACTATGATCTGATACTGCTTCCTTTTTCCTTACCTTGCATTGTCTGTTTAAATGATCTCTTTACATAACTGCTTAGCACAACATAATTCTGTGTCAACAAAAATGTTAGCATTACAGAAAATGTATTCAGCATTAGATAGACAAGGTCTTCTTGAACTCATGTGTAGTCATTTTCTTACAGAGTCTTTGTATTTTAGTTAGAAGTATATCCCTGTTGGGTCATCCAAACACCTTTTTCAGCAATATGCTGTGTTAATTATGTCCTGCATGTACAAGTAGCACTGATATGCTTTAGCTAGTTTTAAGTCATTAGAAAATAATAACCTTGCCTAAACTGAATATACAGTCTGTTTTTGAAGTTCGCTGGATGCTATAGGCATCGTAATTACAATTTAAAAAAGTGTGTTCTCAAGATGGATATTTCATCAGAATAGCTGTTATTGCAAAGAGAACAGGCATTTTCTAGTGGATGCAGTTTTCTGAGTCACTGCTCTGTTTCTCTCTTGTATGTGCCACTGTTGCGTGATACTGTGGCTGAGTATCTCATTTTCATGTTCAGCTGCTGTAGTTGAGCAAAGGCCTTGTTGTAATGCTTTTTTAAAAACATTTGTACATGCAGGTAGTCTATATTGAGAGGCCTTCAACAGAAGGCAAACGTTCAAAAAAAGAGGCTTTGCTACATAGTATATCACCCCTGTTAACGATTAAGGTGAGCATCAAAAGTCTAGTCTATTGTCAAGCCAGGGAGTCAGCAACGTATTGTGTGAGATTTATACTACAAGGTTCGCTTTCCAGATAGTATTGTTTCACACCACGTCTGCACTTCCTGAAGCTTATTTTCTGCTTTTAAGCAAGCTTCTAGAACTTCCCTATTTTCTGCTATGACAAATGCAGTGTGAAAAGAAACAAAGATCTTCCTTCCAGTCATATATGCATATATTTTCCAATTGCTGCCACAAAATTTCATGTTCCTGCGCAATATGGTGCATCAACACACTTCTCCCTATCTGTCATGCCAGCTGGTTATCAGCTGATCTGTGCAAGTAACCCTACCCTTGCTTGAGGTTTCTGTAACAAATAACTTTCCACTTTAATATTGACTATTGTTAAAAAGATCCTTCTAAATTACATGAACCAAAGTTATTTTACTGTTCTGTTTTCTGAATTTCAGGGGTGTGACAAACAGTTCTTTAATGCATCTGTTCAGTATGCCAACATGGACCTATTGTTGGCTTATATTAACAAGCATACTGATGAGTTTGGAGTGACTGTCCAGTATGCCACTGTTGGTGATTACTTCCAAGCGGTTTATAACAGAAATCTTACATGGGAAATAAGGGACTCTCAAGACTTTCTTCCCTATTCAACAGGTAATTAAATTAACAACTGCATAACATCTGCCCCAGTAATACATATTTAAAATTTTAATAGAGGAAAATGGAGAAAATGAGAAGTAAAAGAGCCAGCAGTGGCCAAGGCCACTGATATCCTGGAGTGCATTTAAAAAAAAACATGGCAAGCAGATCAATGAAGGTGATCCTCCCCCTCTACTCTGCCCTGGTGAGGCCACATCTAGAGTCCTGTGTCCAATTTTGGGCTCCTCAGTTTAAGATAGGGAACTTCTAGAGAGAGCCCAGCAGAGGACCACAGATATGATGAGAGACCTTATAAGGAAAGGCTGAGAGACTTGGGACTGTTCGGCCTGGAGAAGAGAAGACTGAGAGGAGATCTTATCAATGCTTACGAATACCTAATAGGTGAGAGTTGAATGGGTGGGTCCAGGCTCTTTGCAGTGATGCCCAGCGACAGAACAAGGAGCAGTGGGCACAAACTGGAAGTTCCTGTGTTCCCCTGGAACTGGAAATATGGAAGTTCCGTATGAACATGAGGAAGAACTTTGAGGGTTACAGAGCACTGGAACAAGCTGCCCAGAGAGGTTGTGGAGTTCCCTTCTCTGGAGATACTCAAAACCCACCTGGACAATTTCCTGTGCAACCTACTGTGGGGAACCTGCTTTAGCAGAGGTTTAGACTAGATGATCTCCAGAGGTCCCCTCCAGCCCCTACGATTCCGTGATTCTGTGAAAAATAGAATCACAGAATCATAGAATGGTTTGGGTTGGAAGGGACCTTAAAGACCATCTAGTTCCAGCCCCCCCTGCTGTGGGCAGTGATACCTCCAACTAGACCAGGTTGCCCATTGCCCCATCCAGCGTGGCCTTGAACGCCTCCAGGGGTTGGGCATTTTTATAGGTCCTATAAAATAAGACAAATTGATCCAAACTTAGTGGTATAAGAAAGATGATAGGACAGTGGTTGGAATATTTCATTGCGACAGCTAGAAGCAATGGATGGAGGAAGAGATCTTGAAATAAAGAGCATAGAAATAGGAAAACTTGGCAAGAGGTCTAAATTGAGTTTTTTGTTTTACTGCCTTTGAATAATAATAGAGTGCAAGGGAAAACTAAGCACAAGGTATATCCATGAGTGTGTGATGTCATAATATTTTTTAATGACCTGAAAAAATGGATAGATACTGTACTAATTGATTTGTATTACAGTGAAAGCAGTGAGCAGTGAGATAAACCTACAGGCCTAAGCCACCTGACTGAAATTAGGTAACGTATCTGTGAATGGATGGAGGAAAAAACTGTAAACACACAAATACCTGTGGTCTCCTAGAGGACTAAATGTGCGTGTTATACCTCTCTGCCTCTTCCCCAAAAATGATCCATACTAGGGATGCGGGAACTGAAAGGAAACTCATAAACTAATAAACCAAAAAGTGCCTTGAAAGAAATGGCTGTGTGGCCAAATAGAGTGATGTCCATCTGTTACTGTTTAAAAAATTGGGTTATGCACAAATTAGAGCAGAGATGGGAAGAGTGACACAGAGTAATCTGAAGAAGTCAGTCAGGTAACCAAGGGAACAAGGAAGGGTAAAAGGCAATCTTTAAGCTCTAGGGTTATTTCCATGTTAGTGCAACGAAACAGAAGTGGATCAAAGTGAAACTGTTAGTGCTGAGGACTTAATGCCAGTATTCTATGTACATGGGTATAATCTGGTCATATGGACCTAGTGTCTGTTAATACTTGGCACATTCAGCTTTATTATTACATGAAAGAAATCCAGTTTGTGGGCTCTAAAACCATTTTTTTTGTATCAGCTAAAACATTATAGATAAGGATGACCAGTGGATTAACTTCAAAGCATGGTAGTGGTCCAAGCAAAACACTATGGTAGATGTACCCCCAAATTCTCCTGTAGCTCTAGGAGAAAGTCTTTTCGTTTCATTAAACAACCATAAGTTCTGGAAAAAGCTGTTTTATAATTGAATCCTAAAAAAGAAAAACTATCCTCTGTATTTCTGAATTTTCATAGTGTGATATAACACAAATTCATTGAAGTTGCTTGTTACTTGCTGCACTATATCATCTTTTTGGGTAGAGTTGGGAAGATATTAAGAAAGGCAGGCCATACTCAACATCCCATTCCCTAGTAAAATTATAATTAAAATACCATTTTATATAATTGTAGCTGTAACTGCTTCATCGCATTCTTGGCTATCTTGGACTGTTATGACCCAAATTTAGCTTATGCATCCAATATTCTGTAGCATGTCTGTTAACTTTTAAATGAATAAAAATAACCATTGCTTCCTGTGAATCATTGCATGGACTGATCCCTGACTCACTCACTTCTCCCCAGGGATCATGTCACATCTAATAACTTGCTGATAAATGCATTGCCAGTTCTATCTGCTAATATCCTTTTACATCTGGGCTCTTACCTGTATCTTTTGGCATAATTTACAGGCAGCAGTCACTTGTCACTAGCTTGCATAATAGCAGCACCCTTAATGCTCCATGTGGGTGCCCACACGTAGATGCAATCTCTTCCCTAAATATCTTACTGTGCCTTGCAATTGCAGTATAGATTGGAGTGCACTTTCTCCCACATGCTGTTTTGCTTCTTGATGATTAATCCTCTCTCATTCTTTCTATGCCATTTTATTATGAGTCACTTATTGGGCTCAGTGTCACTTCTGACATATGCCTTGGAAACTCAAGTTTTAAGTCCCAGAGAAGTATTTCCTTTTTGTGTTCTACGTTCATTATACCATGCTACCGTGCATGTGCAATACTTGCTTGTAACCTTGAAAACTGAAATTGAATTAATTCTGATTGAATTCATAGCATTTTTTCGGTGCAAAAAATTTTGTTCTACAGCGTTTGACCAAAAGATCCCATTTTCTAATTGTTGCTTTTAATTGTAGGGTAATAGCAGGTTGTTACAGTTGCTTGTATGCACTTTAGAAAGCACTGTCTGCAACTTCTGTCTGGAAAACTAATTCATCAGTGGTTTATTTGTTTTGGGGGGGAAAAAAAAAATACCCAAAACCCTAAGTAGAGATTTGGAGGTTTTAAAAACAAATAACTTGTTTTCCTAGTTTACTCTATGTGATACTGGAACGCATTAGTACATATGAACCATTGAAATACTTTCCACTAACCACTTGAAGGCATATTTTGGTGTAGTTTGAAGTTTTGCAGGTATGGGATCATGTTGTCACGTGACTGTTTCTACTCCATTTTGAGGACATTAAATTTAAAATCAGTCCTTTCATCTCACTGGAAGTGGGGAATATGGAGGGCTTACATCAAGCAACAACCAAAGATTCGAATCTACTTTATTAACAAATAATATAATATCCTTCAGTGAAACTTCTATGGTGTTTTGTGCAGGTCAATAAAAAAAAAAAGTTCCTACAAACAGAGGTTAATGTAGTGGATAAAAGCTTTGTATCAACAATCATGTTGCTAAGCTTGTAGGGAAGACCATACTTTTCCAAAAGGCATACTTATGGCTGTATTTCTTTGTAGGGTTTATGACTATTCCATTTGATATATGGTGTGTAATCCACAGCAGTTTTTCATGTAAGCAGCCGTACAGTAATAGTCTCATAAATAACAAGTAAGCAATAACTGAAATGGTATTTTGGCATGCATTGAATCTCTTCAACTCTTAACAGAGCCATTTCAAGCATGGACTGGATTTTATACTTCTCGGAGTACTTTAAAAGGAGTTGCAAGGAGAGCAAGTTCATTGCTTTATGCCGGAGAGTCCTTTTTCACACAGTATGTTCGGAAACACCCAGAAGGTTCAATTTGCAAATGTGGAGCCTTAAAGCAACTTCAGAGCCTTAGGTGGGCAGTTTCAGAGGTAAAGACTGAATTTTTTTTTGTATTTTTTTTTTAAATTTAAATAAAAATGATTGTTGCCTAAAGGAAAGGCTTCTCTTTCACATTTCAGTTACAGTGCTCTCCGTGTCACATTTACAGTTTTAACAATAATTTTTCCTTGTAGCAAGTCATAAGTAATGTAAAACTATGTAGCAAAGAACTGTCCAAACAAGTCTTTAGTCCCTTAGCCCTACATTCAGTATACAGTTAGTGGCAAATGTTTTCTTCGACTGGGGACAGGGCATGCAGTTCCAAATTTTAAACTTGTGAGAGTCCTTTTCTCAGTTTTATTGTTTAGAAAATGATTACAATAAATACCTGAAGTAACTCAGAATTCTGTGATGATCTCTACTTGTGCAAGTTAGAAGAGGAAAGATAGATTTGTTCGTTCAAAGTTAGGCAGCTGAGTGATCAGCCTCATGCCATTAAGCATTTACAGATATTAGTGCTATTGCTGGTAATAAATATTTTGTCAGCTAAGTTATTGACCAGAACTTAGTAGCAAATGAGAAACCTGTCTTGCTATGATATTCCTGTTTTTTGTAATTTGTATTTTGTATTTTTTCTTCTAAGTACATAACTAAAGAAATTTCTAAATTCTAAAAAAGAAGATACTGTAGAGGGAAATCCATGTGCATCTTGTCTTTGACCATTTTATTCTATATATAGCAGTTTGGAACAGGCAAAATGCACATCTGTGATTACAACTGTAATACCTTACTGTTTAAAGTGAAATGTCTGAAGGTTACTGGATCGTACGTTTAAAAACAAAAACAAAAAAAAGGCAAACCTAAAGTTGCATTGCACTGTGACCTTTCAAACTACTTTTAAATGTAAGGTCCAGCACCATGATGGCATAACAGGCACGGAGTCTCCCAAGGTGAAGAACATGTACATGGATAACTTGATGTATGGAATGTTCAATGTAAAGAAGCTAATGGCTTCCATAGTCTTTGACATGAACAGTGCTAAGAAGAATGGAGAAGTCTATTCTTCTGTTTACAGTGAAGACTCAGGAAAACCAGGTACTTCTTAACACAGCTTTTCCAATTTCCAGGCTAGCTTATGAAAGCTACATTGTTTTCCTTGCAGAAAGCCTATGTATTTGCCACCTAAATTCTGCAAACCACCACTAGAACATTGTGTTTGCCTTGTATGACCTGCTAGACCTGAATGAATTCATAAGCTCTCAAATCTCAAGCAGCTCAAAACAGGACCTTTTAGCTGTTAGGCAATGCAGATATCAAGCCTGGCTCCTAGGTTCAGACCTCGACTGTATAGGAAAGGGGAGGAAGAGGTGGTGACTGTAATTACTAAACAAAGCTTACTATGCAACGTAATCCTATGCAGTAAAATTCACAATAATGATTAAGAAAAGTTGTTGCTGTAGTATGTTGCCAGCAAGTGTAAAAATGCAGAATTTTAAGGAGTCTATTCTAAAGACTGCATTGCTTTTTGTCTTGACTTCGGAAACTCTTTTAACTGTGAAATATAAGCAGTGCTGTGGGCTGCGCAATGGACTGATTTGGTTTTTTGCAGGGTTCTTTTTAGATTAGGCTTCTTATTTGATCTTCTGTATAACTCTCATGAAGTTAATACTGCATGACATTGAGTTGTGGTAAGCCACTTATTTTCACTGAATGCATTTACATTCAACTCAAGTGCCATTGGCTGAATACAGGGTCTCTTTTTTATTAAATACTAGGAAAAATAAAGCAGAAGAGACTTTTATGAAGTACTGCGAAATGTACTACTACTTTCAATCATGAAGTTTTACTGCATGGCTTTGTGTTAAAATTTTGTAATATGGTTGTACCTAGGCAGATCTCTTAACTGCTTTTCAACATCACATTTTAAAAAACAGTCATCGTGACTGATAACTCTGTTTGTGTGCACAAAGGTAATACAGATGTTGACCATTATGTTATTGTCTATAATCCATTGGCATGGAACATCACTACAATGGTCACGATCTCTGTCAACCTCTCATCAATGAGTGTGTACGATGAACTGGGACATTTTGTGCCAGCACAGGTACTTCGATTGTTTCCTTATGTTGCTTTTCTTTCACTTGCCAGCTCTCACTGGCTTGGTACTACATGGTAATATATTATGTTACAGAGAAACCAAGGAATACTTCAAATTGGGATTTGCCTAGTCTTCTTTTAAGTGATTTTTTTTCTTTTGCTCGCCTGTTCTCTCAATTAGAAATTTTTTTAGCCTTAATATCCAAAAGGACTGTCTGTTTTTCTTGTGTTTGGTTTGTCCTTTGCATGTCTGCTACATGCCAACTGGCACAACTTACCCTTGCTTTTCTTTTGTACAAAACAAAACAAAGCAAAAAAAAAAACAAAAAAAAAAAAACTTTTCAATAAAGCCCTGTGGGTGTAAGTCCTGCCCTCCAATTGACAGTCCTGCTTGTACAATTGACAGATTGCCTTGGGGATGAGGAGAGATTTAAGAAATATAGGATCTTAGTTGCAAGCCCAAAGGGGATGGGGGACAATCAGCTGCCAAGGAAACCCAGCTCTTTCTGTATCATAGTCAAGCTCCAAGGCAAGGCCAGCTGTTTCCCAGGGGGGAAGAAGATGACCTCAAATGAAAGCTAGCACTAGCCTTTCACAGGATAATCTGCTTTGCAGAGCAGGCATGTCTCATGCACATAAAGGCCTGAAGAGGCTTGACACACTTCCAGATGCTCACCTCTGTCCCCAGGATGCTGTATAACTCAGCAGCTTTTGCCAGCTGGACTGAGTTCCTCTTATTCATGTGTCTGTGGCTCATTGCTACTACCATGCATCAAGGTCCATTGTAGTCAGCTAGTGATACAAAACAGCTATCTGGAGTTTTGGCATATATACATGATGGTGGCTTAAGGTCATATTGCCTTGATCTGGAAGTCATCAGTCTCTTGGGTTAGTACGTGGTCATGCTTACCTGTCAGACACTTACCTCCCAGAAGTCCTGTCCTCTGAATTATTTTAGCTTTATAAGATAAAAGTGGGAGACTGAAAAGTTTTTAAAGCTTTCATTTCAAGTTATAGAATGCCCTAAGGTCAAGCTGTCATTTTTTGTTTAAAAGTTCTCTGTTCCAGACTTGTTCTGTAGTCTTTTTCTGCTAGAAGTTACCCCCATGCGTAGCCTCTTAAGGCTAAATGAAACCTATTTACAAGTAATGTGAAGGTAGTTTGGGATCTTTTAAATGTATATCTCACACATTCCTTCCCCTTGAGAGGAAGTGTTTAGCTCAGAACCTTGATGTAAGTATGTGGTTGAGAGGAAATGGGGCTTGGCAAATACTCTGCCTTCAGTACCACATGCATGAGTTGCATACTAAGGACAGGAGGTCTGCAGTATGAGTAAGTGGACATATGCCAGTCCACGGTGTGAAGGTTCAGACAACTTGCTTTAATTTCTGGTTAATGATAATTAACCTCTTTGTCTATGTAATCTGTACAGTATTTATGTAGTCCATTTTCTTTCACCAAATAGGAGGTAGTAATAAATTATATAACATTAATAGGAAGAACGCATGTAATTGAATGATGATTAAAAAAATCTTGTTTAAGGTATTTTGCTCTTTAATAACACTGGTATTCTCTTTACACAAAAGTATGCCACAAGCTTCCACCTCCTCTCCTTGTCCTTTGCTTAAGGTGAGAGTATGCCTGGTTGCTTCTTCCTTTTGCCACCAGTTTTCTCATATTCACACTAGTCACTTCCTTTCATGTTTTAGTCTCTTCTGTCATTTAACTGATGACTTGTGATTATTTCTGCTCATATATACTTTTTACTATGTGATCTTAAATCAGGATTTGTGACTTCATATTCACAATAAAATACAATCTAACTTTGCACTTTGCTTAGGAACCTTATTCCTTCGCTAGTACAGCAAAGCTTAATCTGAGGTCACTAAACTCCTACTAAAAAGCAACATGGGTCAACATTATAATTAAGAAGTGTAAGACTGGCATGTCTGGAAATTTATTTTTATGATACTAGTTAATTTTTGTAATTTAGGGCTTGCAACACGAGGACAGTTGCCTTGCTAATTAATTTTCTGTAATGGAGCAATGTTGTGTATGTTAACTTACAGATTCAAAGTTCAGCTGAGTCCCATTCTATCTATGATCTGTATATTCTAGTTGAAATAAGTGGTCTGAGCTACAAAAAATACAGTGTTAAACCCTCGAATGGTAAGCAGTCAGCATTTACTGGAAGATCGATTAAACACAAGCGAAAAGACATAACGCGTGCAGTTCAACGAAGTCGAAAGCTGCTTCCTGTGGCTAACGACTGCTATGAGATCATGTTTGAGGCAAACACTAATCTAATTCACAGCATTACAGACAGGTGAGATTGCTTGCTTTTTATGTTTCAGATTCTGTAAACCTTTTTGTAAAAATAAGTCCAAGTACTTTATTGGATGCCTTAATTCTGAGACTTAACTAACTAAATGTACTTTATTTTTCTCTCCCATTCACATGTTGATATTTTCTGTAGAAAGGAAGACACCATCTTGGTCATTATTTCATGCTATTTCTGTAATGTTGCCCTGTTTGTCCATGCAGCCAGTGTGAGAGAATGTGACAGAACACACTATTAACTAATAGATCAGAAGAATTTCATTGTACTTTTGAACTAAAATGAGGTATAAATGTGTGTATAAAAATACGTAAGCATGTATACTATGGCTACACTAAGAGCTTTAAGTGATAAAGCATGAGTTTACTAATCAATAGTATTGTACAAGTCCTGTATATCATTGTTTCTGTGACAGAAAACTGCAAAACTTTTTGACAGGAAGCATTTAGGCAAATTTCATTTAATTTGGCAAATAGAATGGAAGAACAATCAAGATTGAGGTGAGATTTGCAGTTTGCAGCTTGTCTTTCTTGGCTGATGTGAATTGGCCCAATGCCTTGAGCTTCAGTGGAGCTGTACTTTTTGTCTGATCAGGATTTTCTCAGCTATGTACTGATGGAAGACCTGACCTCTGATATTGGCCTTGTGACCACTGGACCTCTTTCACCTTTGCGGTTTTGCTCATAATTTTGCTTCCTAGAGTGATAATTTGTTGCCCAGTATAGTTAGAAATCAGCTTTGGGAACTATGGATGGGTGTGAGCCAAGAGCCCTGGAGTACTTTCTCTGTCTCCAGATCCCTTGAGGTATCCACGAGGAATATAATAAGGAAGAACAAAAATCTAGATTCAAATTCAATTTTTTTTCCATCCTGTTCTGGCAGGCAACAAGAGCTGGAATTCAGCATGTAGGAAAAATGAGATATTCATTTTCTTCGCAAGTCTTCAGGGAGCTCAGAATGTTCGGGCTTCAGCAAGCTTGATGTGGACTATCAGGGCTGGAAGTGCCTTCATAACAGGAGTAATAGAAAAGCTTGTATGGTTTTTGCTCCTTGGTTATTACAGTTTGTAGATCGTTACATTGCCTAAAATTGCTGAGAGTTTAAATTTATATAAATTTATATGCCAGCCTAAGTGATTTTTCCTGTTCTGGCAGCAAGGCTCCAGTAGAGGAGCAGAGCTGATAGCTGAGGGTGGTAGCATCTTAAATTATCTTCATGTGACTTTGCAAAAAGGGTCTTAAATATCTAACTGTAAGCTTTGGAGGAAAAAGGAGGAGACAGGTTAGGTACTGAGCAAGTGTGAATTTTGCTACTTTGTTGCCGTTATATTCCTTTTTACCATTGTTAAATATGGAAACCTCTACCACAATGGTTTACCTAGCTACAAAATCAGGTAAATTAATCTGATTATACATTATTATGTTGTGATGTTCCTCATTTTTGTGCAACATTTTTCATCCTATAGCAACTCTCACGTGCACTTCAAAACATGACCTAATGTAAGCATTGTTTCTGTTTTAAGAAGCTTCTATGTTACAGAAGTATAAAATGCATGAAACTCCTTTTGTTTACACACTGACAGATCTCTGAACAGAGAGCACTAATTCTCTGTTGTCCTCATTTCCAAAGTCATATCAAATCAGTTCCTCGCTTCGAGAAAACAGATTTTTCTTACTTTCCCAACCTCATTCCAGCTTTGCATCCGCTATGTACAAAATGTGTTGGTAAGTAACACAGTTGTTTTCTTCTTTGGTTCATAGGGAGACTAACAAGACTGTCCAGTTGACTCAGGAGTTCCTTGAGTACCACGTGAATGGAGATATTGTGAAAGGACCCATTTCAGACAACTACTTATTTGCCCCAAATACTTCTGCTGTTCCAGTATCAAAAGCAGTGGGATTGGAAGTGGTCTATGGAAACTTAGTGACAGAGATACGACAATATTTCTTCAGGTGCAACACCTTTACAGCCTCACTCCACTTGAATGTTTAGTCCTCTGTTAGATGTATGTGCAAGCAGTTCTGTGTAGTTCCTTCTGAACAGTGGAGTCTGTGTACTGTGAAGGTTTCAGACAGGAGAACTCGCATGCATCTGCTAAGCATAATGCTACGGAAGCACTTCCTTTAGATAGGTTGTATCACTAGGGAGGGGGGGGAAGCTTGTTTGGAGTTATCTTTGTAGTTTGCTTTATAATGTGATTTCTGCTGGGATCCTGTTTCCATATAATTCAATTAAAATTGCAGCTAACATCTTCTATACATGGGTGGAATTTGTACATAATGGTTCATTTTTTCTAACTGTAGATATCTTTCTTGCAAGTTAATTAAAGACATAAAGGAGAAGTGAATCTGCACAAGGACACTGTCTCCTGATGAACTTTCCTATGTTAAAATTATATCAGTCTGTAACCTCCTCGGCCTCTTTTAAATCTGGTTATTTGATTGAATTCTTTTGCTTTAAGTTGCATTACACAAAGATTGTATTTGAGAAAGACTGTTTGTAAATACAGTGGATTTTTGCATCAAAATCAACATTGCCCAAATTGAAAAAATACATATGTGAAGCTACATGTATTCTGTAGAACATGTATTGCTTAGGGATTCATAATTGATTTTAAACTTTGTGGTTAATTTTGAGGAAATACAGAGCCTCTCTAGTTAAATGAACAGTCCTCTTTACACTTGCAACACTAAAGAAAATCGTTGGGTATTATTTATTCCAGCTGAGTATTTCTACATTGGAATTTGAAGGTAGTTTCACTGATTACATGGGTAGAATACAGACAAGAAAGCTGTCAATGTGCATGATAACATCATGAATGATTTGCAAATCCTGGCATAACTGATCTAGTGCTGCACTTGGTAAGCTCTGCATATCCTTTTTCTTATTTTTATAGCAATGTTACTGCTCAGTATTACACATATGCAATGTATACAAGGATGTATTCAGTACCAGAAGGCTATGATGGGAAGTTGCTTTGCCATAGGATAGAGCAAGAATACAGTGTTGGGCCTTTGGAAGTAAATCGTGAAGCAGTTTTAAGAACAAGCACAAATTTGAGCACTGGGCAGCTACTCTACACTGATGACAATGGATATCAGATCCAGAAAAGACCATTCAAGGCGTATGTGAATAATACAGCAGCGCGGGTAGGTGCCAAGGCATAATCCAGACTAGATTGTGTATTATCTTCCTTCTCCATTACTTTTACCTAGATTAGTATTAATGTTGCATGATTTACTGTGTGTTTTCAGAACTATTATCCTATGGTCCAGACTGCCTACATTGAAGATGATACCACAAGGCTAGTGCTGCTTGCAGAAAGAGCTCATGGTGTCTCAAGTCAAGGGAATGGACAAGTGGAGGTAACAAATACAAATGTGTGTGTTTGGCTTTTTTCTAGGACAGGGTGATACTGTGGTTGGTTACTGTTGTGACACATCTTCTCAATACAGGTGATGCTTCATAGGAGACTATGGAACAATCTTCAGTGGGACCTAAATTACAATCTCACTTTGAATGACTCTTCAGTGGTTCGTCCTGTGTTTTGGCTTATTTTAGGAGCCAAGTCTGCCACCAGTGTTATGTATCGGACAAGTGGACTGGCATTAGAACACAGGCCAGTTGTAATGTTTGGACTATTTTCAGGTAACTTGTTCTATCTCCTGTGCTATCTTTAGCTTCTGAATGGCTTATTTATTTTGCTTTAATTTATGCTATTAAGTTTGTGAATGCAGACTGTAAGCCTCCTGTGTCGTGAAGTTAGTATACGGTGAGTTAGAAGGCAGATTTGGAGACTGTTAATTACTTTGCATTAATTTCAAATATGGATGTTGTCCAAGTGCATGGAGTGGTTCTCTTGTTATGTAATTATCTCTACTTTTAGAGGAGAATAAATTTTAAAGCATCTGATGAGAACAAAATGTCCACACAGGGAATTAGTGCAAAGTAGCTAGTGCACCATACGTCAGCTTCCTGAGTCCTTAATGACCTTTTTGAGTCATTCTTTTAAAAATATTTGACTTATTAACTAAAACTGAAGCCTGGTAGTGAAATAGCAACTTCAGACTGCAGTGAAATCTGCTCTGTTGGAAGCCTTATTACACTTCCCCAGCACTTAAATTCGTTCTGCTTTCTGCTTTGTATCTCAGAAGACCTCAGAGAACACATAGCATCTGCTTTGGATCTGCCTTGGCAGAAAATGCAAAAATCTTTTTATCCTTCCACAGTACCCTAGCCAGGCATGTACATGTGTGATGGATGTTTGATGTCCACTTTGTTTCCTTTTGCATGGAGGAGATAAACCAGAGCTACCCGGGCAACTTCAACAGAAATCAGTCCACAGTTCTCCTGTAACTGTCCCACCTAATCTTCATCTCCAGACTCTGAGCATTCCAGGGTGGAGATACAGCTCTAATCATGCAGAGCAGGTCCGCAGCGTTCACATGGGTAGGTGTTCTCAGAAGAGTATCTGGATGTTATACTTCAAAAAACTGTCTTTCTATTTTTCTATCTTCTGTGATTAATAAATTTATGTAAAGTATTAAGACAATTAACCCTCTAGATAGGGGGATTTGACAGTTAATAATTGCTCATAAAGTAAAATGTCATTTTACTCATTAAGTAAAATGTCTTAGGTATGAGTTAGTGTCATGTCCTGTTAACAGTGGGAACTGGGTGCTTCTTGCTCTTAGTGCTCTAGCTAATCTTCAAAAACGGAACTTAAGTTCAAACCACGTGACTGTAATTCAAAAAACTACGTTTTAAAGTTGTTTTTATTTTTTAAGTAAAAACATTTGCATGGTATTTTCTCTTAAAGGTAAACAGAAGCAAGGTGATGCAGACTTCAATCGTGTCTTGCTAAGAATTAGGCACCTGTATGAAGTTGGAGAGGATCCTGTGCTGTCTCAACCTGTAACGGTGAATTTGAAGGTAAATCTAATCCTTCTGGATAGAATACCACTGAAGGTATTTTTGTACTGAAGTGAACTGGTTCTGAAATGAAATGTGCCGTGTACTACAGACTCCACAGAAGGTGGATACGAAAATGCTGCTTTAACTTTAGCCTCAGAGGAATGCAGGTCTTACTTTCCTTCAGATTTGTACCACAAAAGCTATTACTTCAGATAAAGTTACCATAGGCACAGTATGAAGTTCTGCATAAATATCTGTAGGATTAGTTCCATTGTGCTTTTGGTTGTGTAACACTTCCTTAGCAGAGAATGCATCTGTTTTGCTGTTTCTTTAGTTGTGGCAAGTTGTACTTATAGTTAAAGAAATGCAAACAGGATTAAAGAAAACAAACGTTTTTCCCTCTATAGTTTGTCTGTGAGTTGGTGAATCTTTCATAACTTCCATTGTGTACTGTGTATTTTCAGTTTCCTTTGTGTTTGGTTTTTCATATAGAAGTAGATTATTTTATAATATATGGCAAGTATATATTATTTTAAAGTATGAAATTTTGATTGTTCTGACAATAGGAGGTGGAACGAGGTGTAGGCTTATCTGTTCTGTTTTTAAAGTGCAGTATGAGTTTCAGTTCTTGCATGGCAAGGCTCAGAACTTTGCTATGATACAGAGAAAGCTCTCAGCACCTCAGCTTCTTAGTTCAAAACCGGTGAGTCTGTAGTTGGCCTTGTGTTGCATGACCTAGCAGATTTTTGAAGTCTCTACTGCTCTGCTTAGCAGGTCAGTGCTTTAGATTAAAGTTCAACTGTGGTCTAACTGTGTACTAGGCCAGCAGATGTTAAACTAGTATCAATAAATTTTGACTCTCTACTCACAGACTTTGCTGGAAGGATTAGGATCGGTGATGTTAGTGGAAGAGCGATCACTCACAGGCACCTGGGATATAAACACTTTGAAGCGGTGGAAGTGGAAGACTGCACAAAATCCAAGCAGAGGTAGGCAGAACAAGGTGGTCGGTGTCTTTATTCCTGTTGACTGTTGAAGCTTGATGAGTTGTCTGATGAAAAATATTTCTGTATTTGCAAGATTTATAATGTATTGTTCACCTATATCACATACCTGATATCTAGCACAGCCTGCAAGCAGTAGGATTTAGTGAAGATTCCCTGCAAGAACTAGACTGCTGCATTTCTCTGATGGCTTGTTTTGCCTTGAAGTGTTTAACTCCAAAAAGATGTCAAGCTTCTATCTTTGTCCACATACAAGTGGCTACTCTATGAAGTCACGCTTGTGACACATTAATTTTGTTAGATTCCCACGAGTTGTGTTAATTTAAGCTTAAGCCTGTGCTCCAGAAAAACAGACAGCTGGAGTTCAAAATCCACCAGTGTAATCAGCTTAAAGGTCTTTGTGGATAGGATTCGAGTTAGGGCTGACACTCGAGTGCTGTACGTGACCTCATTTCATTTCTCATTCCAGTTAGTTGCTTGGACATTGTCCTTACCGACACTGACAGCCATATAGGTGCCTTGTAAAATGCTTGCAGACATTCTGGCCTGGGCTAGCTGTAAGTTTAAAGCTCTGCTTGACCTGCAGCTAGGAAATTGCTTGCTCTTTAATCATGATAAAGAAAAATGCATGACTGGAAAGTCACCCACATTTTCTGGTATGAGTCAGTATAAGAAAAGTAGATAGACTGCTGTATATCTTTATTAAGAACGAGAGTGCACCTTAGGTCCCATGCTACCTATTGCTTTAAAAGAGGTGAACCTGCTCAAACACTAGCTTTTAAGGAATGGACAAGTTAAATCTGTTGAAATAGAGTAATATGTGTGTTTAACTAAAGCTGCTTCTTGAATAAATTACCAATGCTTCTGTGTCCTACAGGATTCTCCAACAGGACAGAGATCTCAGACAACTGCACAGTAACTGTTCACCCAAAGGAAATAAGGACTTTCTTTGTATACTTTAAAAATCAATAAAATTTGACATTGTATTTTGGGATTGAATATGTAATAACTTCAGTTTCTGTTTAAAAACATGACTGATGGTCTTGAAAAACATTCTGCTGCTGTCAATGAAAGGAATAGTCATTTTGGAATAAACTCTAAATTTAAATAAACCATTGGCCTGCATTGTGTACGTTTTTGTTGTTTAGTTACTTACAATTCATTTCTTCTGACATTTGTTCAGTTTGAAAATACAAAAATGACCTCAGTGTTGCAGTGCGTGTATTTTGATCATTTCCATGTTTGCTGTGGGTGGTTTTAAAGCGATTGTCAGCATTCCAAAATGAAACATCATAGAAGTAAAGTCATATAACTCCTCTAGTCTTGAATTGTCTTTATTACTGTGGTAATTTCAAGAGTATTTTCTCAGGGTTTTTATTGTTAAAGGAGATGACTTCCAAGTCACAGAATAGTAATGTGCCCAAATCCATTCTGTTTCTATAGGCCTATCATGTCTTTGAACTACTTTGCCTTTTGGGCAACAACTGCAAATTTTCTGTTTTACTGTAAATTAAAGTTGGGTGTAGTGTGGTATTTCTGTGCAGTGAGTTTGTTAAAATTGTGTCTCTCTTTAGGTGGGGAGTTGACTAGATTTGCTTCACACTATCCCATTAGTCTTGTGTTCTCTTCTAATTAGTTAGTTACGAAGGACAGTGTTTAAAGAGAAACTGACAGTAAGTGCAAGTTCTAAGCAGATCTGATGGATCTAAAGGAAGCAGCTAAAGGAAATGCAGACAGTGGCTAGCTTTCCCAATAGCTGCTATGTGTTCAAAAGGAAAGTCGCATTTTTCCATTTTTTATCTTTTCTGGAAATGCAGAATCTGAGTCTGTTCACATGCCCTTATTTTGCTTATTCGCCATGCAAATGCATGTGACTGAGATGAGAATCAAGTTGGTCACTTACTGCAGTGGTAATGGTGAGTTACACTTGGTACAGCACTGCACAAAGCTGTATTTCTGTCCAGCAGAGCTGAAACTCAGAGGAAATGCATAGGGTTTTAAGAGAAATACAGATGCCTTTTCAATCAATAATTCCAGGTCTAGAATCATCTAAAAATGACATTTTGCTGTGGCAGTTGTTCTGCTGTAGTTGGGCTGTTCAGCAATAATTTCCCTCATACAGAGACACTGTTCAGTAACGAAGGAAACGGTGAAAAGGACTCTCCAGAACAGCTGTTGTGAAATCGCTGCACTGGAAGAGCTGCCCTGGTGGTCAGCTTCTGCAGGTAGACAGCCTGTGTGTACCCGCTGCCTGCATCCCCGTAACATCACTGCACAAACTGCTGCTTTGAGGTACTAGTTGAACAAAGGTTGTTACCTGTTTTCTGTCTGTTATTTTCACATTTGGCTATGAACACTCAGCATGCACCAATCTAACCTGCCCTGCTGCAGCAAAAGCCATTTTCCTGCACCGTTAACCCCGTATGGGAAGCATGTAGCACTGTAACTGGAATGCAGTAAAGCATGATGGCAGCTGTTGTCATTTCATTTTGTGTGTGTATCCGGAAAATGAAATGTGTTCAACTGAGTCACTTTGCTTAGTAGTCTTTTCTCAGTCCCTGCCTGGAGGTACCATGTATTATCATCGATACACTGCGTAGGTTACGCAGCGGTATGATTTTACTTCATATTTTTGTGACTGAACTGGTGTCGGCTGATACACGTGCTGGTAGCAGCAAGTCATGCTGGTAGATTGTAAAAATTGAACTGTATCTTCAGTGGGCAGGGCAAATCCTGCCCGAGAAGTAGGCAAGCAGTGTAGGATCCTACAGCCGTTAGCCCTGGGCACTGCTTTCCTGCATGCCAGGTTGGTGTGTTTCTGCTAGGCTGAGTTGGAACAAATCCTCTGTGAACAGAAACCTCTGTGCAGGAGACTGTAAGCAGGAAGACCTAGTTACCAGCTGATGTGTCTGTTGTTTGAGGTTTTTGGTGGTGTTGATAGGATTTTTTTGTTGTTTGCTAGTTTATAACTTCGGTTTCTACTGACTTTCTGATTCACAGGGGCGAGGGGTGTCAGGCACAGGGGGACACCAGGATATTTTACCTGGAATTATTTCAGAGCAGTTGGCCATCAGGGAATAATTTATCAGAGCAGAATCCTCTACTCCACTGGAGGCATCCAGGAAGGTGATCTGTGAACAGTGTGGCATTCCTGCTGGAAGATGTCGCTGCATATTTTAAGTGTTCTTTTTCCTGCGAAATCTCAGCCCAAGCAAATGGAAGCCTGCAGGCATTCAGATCTCTGCGGAGGGATCATCGCTTAGTTATCATCATTTTTTTCCTTCCTTCTTCAAGATAGTGAGGGCAGATATTGCAGTGCTACATCAAGACTTGCTAGAAGCCAGGCCGTTCTGTACTCAGACACTGCTTCAAACCATACATCAGATATGACGGGTAAAGGGGAAGAGGATGGGTGTAATATAAGCAGAAGAAAAAGTCCTTCGTGCAAGCAGCACATTTGTGCTATGGTAAGTGATCTTTGTTCTCAGTTTTGCTTGGAATTATGTAAGCAACAGTTGCAGACTGGAAGGGCTCAGAGGGCACAGTGCAGGGGTGCTGAGAACACATGAAGAGAGCTTGTGAAACTGATAGAAGTCTGAAGTTCAAAATCTGCTGAAAAGAGCTTGTTTTGGTCACAGCTCCTAGTGGCAGAGCCTCCAAAATGCTTCTGATCTTGATCTTGTGGGAGATCAGTTTATTTGGCCTGGGAAGATGAATTATATTCGTTCCTTCATCCCTTGTGGTTCTGAGGGGTAGGAGCACAACTGTCCCTGAGCGGTGCTTGGGTGCTGCTTGTGTTTGGGATAGAGTGATTCTAAGCAAACCTGTGTCAGCATCTTCCCCAGTGCCCAGACTTCATGTTTTCTCTGGCTCCAGGCTTCACCACTGCTCAGCGCCTGATGCGGCTCAGGCACAACACCACCAGTGTCAGATGCAAAGTAGAAGAAAGCTGCTTCCAAAGGTTGCAGGTGATACCAGGTTTTGCCCCTGCTGGCCAGCACGAGGTCAGGTTTGTTATATTGCACTTTTCTACCCCTTGCCCTGCTCTACCTCAAACACTTGTGGTTACATCCACATTGCTGAAAAGTACATATGGGTTATTTAGCCTCACAAACAGAAATATTTGTGTTAATTTTTTCTTTTCTGCACCATGGTGCAAACCTAAATTAAAGCTCAAGAAAATAGTTCCTCTTTCATGCTAGCATTCACCTTGGTTGAGAAGGTACTGTTGATGAATGCACTGGCACCACTGCCATCACTGATTTCTTTCATTGTGTAAGAATTATGCTCTTTTTAAGGGGAATTTTTAAAGATCACTTCTTTAATCACTATATCAGGTAAAATAATTACTTGCACTCTTAAATTTGTTTGAAAACTAGTTGTGGTAGGCACAATTGGGCTATTTGTTCTGCAAAGGAGCTGGTTTTCTGCTCAGATGTAATTTATTATTCATTGCTGGAAAAAAAATGGGTGGGGTTTATTTCCATGCTAACAAATGTTTGGAGAAAAGTCCTGGAGACAATATCAAATTAAGTTTTCAGCTCTTTGCTTGAGTCATAGCTGGACAAAATTAACAGTGTGGCTGTATCATACAGGGCATGTAAAGCTCCATGGACTGTAGCGAGAAGTTGGGAGGTCTGTCCCACTGAGTTTGGTATTGAATGAAGAGCCCAAGTGACAGCATGCCTCTTGTGTGAGCTGGAGGAGAGGGAGGCTTATGAGTTAGATACAATAGAAGTCAAATCTCCGTTTTCACAAGAACTTTCTTTTGGCACATCTACAACTTTCAAAAATGTTATGATTTGAAGAAGATGCTGAAAAGACAGATGTGAATTATGACCTTTTTTAAGGAGAATCTAGTAAAATGTCTTTGACATTACCTCATAGCTTTGTTTCAAGTATCCAAGTTTCAAATGAAGTTTCCATTAAGTTCCCAGTTGAGAATGATACCTGAAAAATGCTGCAGTTGTCAGTACTTGGGTTTCAAGATATCGAACAAGTCTGATGTATGGGTAAGGGAGAGAGGGGGCTTAGAGCCTTCTTAGATTTGGAAGTTTCAAATATGTTCTTAGTATGCTTCCACTGGTGTTCTGTGAATACCATAGGGAAAAGCTCTGGGGAGATGGATTTGTGCCAGAAGAGGCTGTGGCTGTTGCTGCCCCTCTGAAAGCGGAGTGCCCTGTGCTGAGCAGCTGCTGTGCAATCGTCCCCAGCACGCAGGTGAGTTACACACTCACGGAATCCAAATACGCTGGTGTTAATTATGTTTCCGATGAAGAAAGAAAACTAGAAAGAGTCTTTTAGTGCACATGCTTTTCTGACCCACATAGTCATTTCGAGTGTTGCAAGCTGGCTTAAGAAATTTTCTCACCATATTTTCCCACCCACTCAGTAGTACCACGATGAGTTTGTGGGGTTGTGCTGTAAACTGTTACAATGACATAACCTGGGCTAAAAATAAACCTTTTTCCCAACCCCTTTTCCTGTGCCAGTTCATTTCATTTCTGACGGTAGATGCTTTGGATTAGAACCAGAGCATCTTTCAGAGTAAATGGAAGCTGCTATCAGCACTATTGGAAAAGTTTCTCCTAGTCTCTAGACAAAATATTCTGCATGCTGGGGCTGCCAGCTGCATGCCTCAGCACAAAATGCACAAATAGACGTATTTAAATACAAAAGAAGCTAGTCTCTCCCTTGGGTTTACACATACATATTTCATTTATTCTGCGCCAAAGATAACATGAGTGACAACACTAACGCAGCTAATAGAATTAAACAATGACTTTAAGAACAAATTATTTAATTTCATTTACCTTTTCCTTCATCCTTCACTTCAATTTAAAGGTATTTGTTTTGTCCTCACTAGCTCTAGCCAACTGAATGTCATCAGAAATAGGGATAGCCTACAGCAGTCCTAGAATTTACCATCTTTGACATATTTATCTTTGCTGTTGTCTTGGGGTACTTTCTGTGCTTAACCTGGCAGTCCAAATGGCACCAGAACCAACCTTGGTGAGGCAGATACTGAGAAACAGGCAAACTGGTGCATCATGTTTTGGTTGCTGACAAGTGAGAACAGTGCTTTGGGCTTTAAATGTGCCTGTGTCTTCATTACAAATTGCAGCTGAGCTGTTCTGGACACATGCCTGGTGCTGCTAAAACCAGATGTTAGCACTAGAATATTTTCAGGATAAGACAGGTTCTTAATCTAACTAATTCATATTCTATCAGATTTAAAAATTATTTTTTATTTTTAACTACTGTCATTGCAATTTTGATGTAATACCACTGAACATGTTTGTGGAACAATTTTGCATGGCCTGTTGCTTTTGCATTTGAAAGATCTTCTGTCGAAGGAATAAGGCTGGATCTGTTTTGCTTTCCCCATCTCTAGCCAGACAGTGTAAGTGATTCTGGGTTGGAGCCAAAAATCAGTGCTGGAAAACATTAAGCACCATACAGTTGTCTGTATTTCAGATTATTGTTTTAATATTGGATGGAGATGAGTTTCATCGACATGGCCATTATCTTGATGACGTACTGTAGCTCACTTTATACCACCCATACAATCTTCCTCCAGCAAGCCTTAGGCCATGTACACGACATTGGTTACTGCAGCAGCACTGCAGTGGTAACCGTGAGGCGTGGGGCATGTGCAGCGTGGGGCCCAGGGGCAGCCCTGCAGGTGTGCGTGGGGTCGGGATGGGGCTGTGCTGCTGTGAGGGCAAAGGAAGAAAGAATTTAGGCAAGATTTCAGCAAGATAACAATGAAATGCATGGTAAAGAAAGTTAGAAGTAGTACTTGGTATCACTGTAACTGATGTACAAGCACGGTCTCTTTTACTTGGGCAGAATTACTCCATTGGGAGGGAAGAGGCTCCTGATGGGCGTGGGAACTGAGAAGACTCATCTCCATAAAACGCTCCCAAATGAAGGATTGCAGAAGTGGTAAACTTTGAAATGAGAGTGCTGCAACTGTTGAAAAGCAGCCCTTCACGTCGTACCAGAAGGGAGACCCATCCACTGGTGAGGAAGGGCAACCACTGGAAGTTCTTAGAAGAAATGTTCAGATTTCAGGTGGGATAGCCGGGCTGTGAAGCAGAGGCATCTATGATTGCAGTCTCAAAAAGAGCATAGGGAAAAACTAGGTTGCATTTGTGTTTCTGTCATCATCGCCACAGGAGGGAAGAGGAAGTTGGGTTGCGACTCTTACACGCTTTCGTTTGTTGTTTTGCTGATCTTCAGCAAAGAGCCTGATGCAAGTGCTAGGAACACAGCGTGATGGTGGCAGCTTCACTGGGACTTCTTTTGGCAATGTCTGTTGGCTCCTTAGGTGAGTGCTGCATATTGCTTTGCTTTTTTATCGTTAGCTGCCTGTAATTCTTGGGCTGGATTTAAAACAAATAAAGTTCTCAAAATATGCCAACCTCAGATAGACTTGTGTCTGTGAGAGAAACAAATGTGAAGTGTTTCATCATAATCCAGAAATCAAAGTGTGTGGGGAATCAAAACGCATTTTCACCAAGAGACTGTTGTGGGGTGTAGAGGAACAAATCTTAGACATTTAGGATGTATTTTAAATATATTTTAAATGACCAAAAAATGAGCAAAAGTGACATTAGTGATTAGTTCTTTGAACAGCTTCCAAGTTGCTGTTTACACACTACGTCAGTTTTCTCCCTTGTTGTTCAGCTCTTTGTTACCCCCATACTGTTCTCTGCTTTTAGTTTAGGCAGATACCCTGTTTTAGTCTACATCTTAACACAAAGTTAGTGCTGTTGTGCACAAACTGACTGCAATAAATACACTGCGTTCTCATCTAGAAGTAGCCTGGATAGGGAGTGCGGAAGGGTTGGCTTCTAGCATAACGTGCTTAGAGGCCGTGGTAGAACTTCAAACTGCTTCTGAGAGCCTCTGCTGCTGCTGTTTCTTCCATGCATATCCAACAAGGGTCTACGTCCTTCACAGAGCAGCTGAGAACATTGGGCTGCGTAAAATGGAGTTGCTGTTGAGTGCTGCACTGGGGAAAAAACAGAGATGGCATTAGGTGTGATGGCTTCTTCTAAGGGCAGAGGAAAGGCATAATTTGTGTAGTTCTGATAAAACTGACCAGGTGCCATTTTAGGACCAGAGATAAGGGCCAAATCATCACTTTCTGAATCTGGGTTGCAGGATAAAAAATTGGAAGAAAATTATGCAGTTTACACTTGTTATCAGTAGTTCCTCACTTTAACGGTCTACGTGCTAGAAGAAAAGTGATGGTAATTCTTCGCACAGCATACGAAATTAATGGTCTCAGCAGTCTGGGGATAAACTTCATAGGATTGGAATTTTCATGACGAGCAACATAGTCATTAGAATTGAAGGAAAAAAGTTATCTGCTGTCCACACGGTGATTTCACCTCAAAAGAAAATATTTTGTACACTGCTGCACAGTACTTCATGCAGATAAACTTGCAGGCAGGCAGTAAGTGATGAAGAGATTATAAAAGCAGGAAAGAGTAAAATGTGTGATTTCCTCTGATACTCTTCAAGTCAGCGTTAGCTAAAAGCTGGATGAAAACCTGATGAAGTAACTGTGGTGTGAGCAAAATATGTAATAAACTAAGGAGATAAATTTAGTGCTATAAATGACTTCTTCAGCAACAACTGAAAATGAAAAAATATCAAACAAAATCACAGAACCCAACACAAAAATGCTGTACCTTTTGTCACTAGTTAGAAGCAGGGCAGGAGAAGAACTCCTACATGGGGACAAAAAAACTGTAGTGGGCTTTTCTTTCTTCTTGATGAGCCTTTCGTTATGGATGAGTCATTCTGAATAACTCTTTTTGGTCATTCTTTATTTGGTAGATAAAAGCTAAGTGTTTAATGTGCTTTAAACTCAACCTCTTTTATACAAGATGTTTATTTAAAATAAAAAATAAGTGTATCTGCAAGTACAAAGAAAAACTTCACGTGTTATGCACAGCGATGGAGCGATTTAACGTACCAAATTAAAAGTTTGCTTTAGCCACAATTACCTGTGTACAAGAAAGAAGCGAGTAATAAGTAATCTTAAAAATATGTTGCGATGATTTTACAGTATTAACATTATTTTAAATAGTATGATTGTAAATATTAGAGGTGTTAAGTCATTTTTTTCCTTTTTTCGCTTAAAATCTATCTATATTTCTCCCACTAGCTACAGGTCCCAATAATTTTGAAGTCATCCAAACACCAACGAAAATACACCTGTCTATTGGAGACTCTGCTGAAATTGCCTGTATTTGGGAAAAATCAATTGCGAGGTACAGAATAAGCTGGTACTTTGTTAATGAAGAGAACATCACCAAAACTATATCATCAGACCTCGTTTACGTACACAATGCCACCCATGAAAACAAGGATGTGCTAGTGATAAAAGCTGCCAATGTAAATGACACTGGATTTTACTACTGTGAGGTAATTATTGAAATACCTTTCTGCAAAAAAGGATGTGGAAATGGAACAACACTGATCGTTGAAGAGCGAGGTAAGATTGCAAGGGCGTGTGCATGCCACTTAGCTTATCATCATAGAGAGCCTTCGGTCTGAACTTTTACACACTTCCTCCCTCTCCCACATCGCTCCCTCAACACTGCAGATCTCAGAATCAGCGAGATGAACACAGGAGGACCTGAACAACTCCTTACGACAATTAACTTAAGAGCTCTGCCTTAACGCTCCCCATGTAAAGCATTTGCTTTCTTCTTTAAGGGTTTTTCTACCTTAGTAGAAAAGTGCTAATTAGTGCTGTTAGGATCCACANAATGTAAAGCATTTGCTTTCTTCTCTAAGGGTTTTTCTAGTAATTAGTGCTGTTAGGATCCACAAGATCTGTGTATCATGAGTATGAAAGACCCAAACCCAATTCCTTCTTTAGAGGGATCCAGTAGGGTGGATGTGAGACAATGAATGTATCTGTTGTGTGGTGAGAAGTGGATGAAATTGTCACTGATCAGTATATGCATTTGGTCTTTTTTTTTTTAATGTATTCTCAATTAAAAGTGGGAGATAAATATGGAAGATATAGGAGTATGGTGTCTATATTTGTAAGAATTTTTGCCCATAAGGTTACGACAAGTTGTTTTCTAGACTCTATATTCTCTTACTTTATTATTGTCACATGCTAAGCTTTACCGAGAACAATTTAAGGTCCCAGTTCTGAACTAAGCACTGATAAGTGTTAGTACAATGAGTGTTCAACAATTAAATTATTAGGCAGTAGGGATGAGATATGCTTCACCTAACTCCAGAGGAAGAGTGTGTCATATCTGGAAAGCAATTTTCCTTGCTTCTGTTACACAGCTGTCTCAAGATACTAGGCTTCACTTCTTGAAAATGCTGATCTCTTTCTCTCTCTTTTTCTACCTCTGAACTATAGAAAGCAACGAGGTTACTAGTTCTGACCAGACCTTATCATGCATCTGACACGTCAACTGCTCGAGGCATGGGTAGTAACTCTTCTGTTCATCCAGGACTGTCCAGTTTTGGACACTGCTTTACACTTCCGACCAACTGGTAGTCCAAATGGAGGCACAAAAATGATCAAAGATTTAGAAAACATTTAAGGAGGTTTGAAGGGAAGAATGAAAGAGACAGTGTTGTCCAAAATGGGGAGAGATGTTCTCCTTAACTGAATTAAGTGATCTGATCCATCACTTGGTCAAGTAGCAGTGGCCTTGAAGTACAGCGGAAAAGCTTCAGATTAACTTGGGGAGAAAACTTTCATTACCCCCAGGAATAGTGAGCTACAGGAGGGACTGGTGTTGATGTTCATGGGTAGGCATCCATCACAAGGTATACCATTACGAGGTATAGATAACCTTGTATATGGCTAGGAGAATAGATTGATTCACTCCTTTGCTTTCAGGTTTGTTCTGTTTTGTAATAATGTTCTTCAGTTGTGTCTTTGAGCTGTGTGTAACTTTACTTTAAAGATGTAATTGCAGAAGCTCAATCATTGGAGAAGAAATTTTCAGCAATTTGGGCCATCGTTCCTGTCTTAGTGGCAAGCTTATATTTTTACTACAAAAAGAAACGGAACTCGACATTTTCTGGTGAGTGACAATATTTCCATGTACACATACTTTCCAAGCTAAATGTTTATCTTGAGGTGGATGAACAGATGAACTTGAGGTATCACCGAACCTGACTCTGCACTATTCCTGCTAGTGACACCTGAAAAACCTGGCTTTGGGGACTTTGTTTCTAAGACGTGACTTAAAAAAAAAAAAAAAAAAAAAAAAAAAAAAAAAAAAAAAAAAAAAAAAAAAAAAAAAAAAAAAAAAAAAAAAAAAAAAAAAAAAAANTTTGAATAATTATTAGTTTTGTTTTGTTGTGAAATCCTAGAATGAAGGATGGAAGAAATCACAAGACAGAACAGTGTGTGGGAAGGGTATAGGACAAGCACAGATATAAGACATCTGCAGGTGGTGGGTACAGAATCTAAGGCAGCCTCTTCAGTAACTTTGTAACGTGAGTATTATGGTTGCAATATGAGGCTTACTCAGCTTGTGGACTGTCAGGCAACATAGGTGGAACGTCTATGACTTGAGATTCAACTCAACTCCCAGATCAAGAAAGGAAAAGTGTGGGACAGTTAATGCAGGTGAAGTCCATAAGCTCACTGTGCCCTCGCAGTCCAGAAAACCAAACATGTTCTGGGCTGCATCAAAAGAAGCACGGCCAGCAGGTTGAAGGAGGTGATCCTGCCCCTCTGCTCTGGGCTGGTGAGACCTCACCTGGAGCACTGCATCCAGATGTGGAGTCCTCAGCACAGGAGAGACATGGACCTGTTGGAGTGTGTCCAGAGGAGAGCCACTAAAATGATCCAAAGAATGGAACATCTTCTCTATGAAGAAAGAAAGAGAGCTGGGGCTGTTCAGCCTGGGGAAGAGAAGGATCCGGGGAGATCTGATAGTGGCCTTCCAGTATCTAAAGGGGGGCTACAAGAAAGAAGAGGACAGACTTTTTAAGAGCAGGGTCTGTGGTGATGGGACAAGGGGAAATGGTTTCAAACTAGAAGAGGGGGGATTTAGATTGGATACAAGAAAGAAGTTTTTTACAGTAAGGTTGCTGAAGCTCTGAAACAGGTTGTCCAGAGATGTGGTGGAACTCAAGGTCAGGCTGGACAGGGCTCTGAGCACCCTGATCTAGCTGTAGTGTCCCTGTTCGTTGCAGGGGAGTTGGACCGGATGACCTTTAAAGGTCCCCTCCAACTTCAACAAATTCTATGATTCTACTTTGGTAACCAGAGTTGACACAGACATAGATCTTGAGGTCTGTGTGAGAACTGATAAGCTGTAGGTGTCTACTCAGAGGTGAGCTGATCGGTTCCCTAGACCAGTTTCCATGACACACACTGTTGACAAGATCTCCATCGCACAAGGGGTGTTGAGAAACCTGAGCAGCTGATTTCATCTGCCAGGGTTTGCCGTGCTAGCGTCTATCACCAACAGGCCATGCATGAGCTCTGCACTCTTCATTTCAGAGCTCTTTAGCAGTTTTCTCTGGTAAAGTTCTGGTGTTCCCCTGGAAACGGTCAACAAGCAGCCTCGCAGTGACTGTAACTTTCTTTCTGCTAAGGTTCTGCCCAGTTTCCTGTACCAGAAGAAGGGCGGGAGGAGCAGACACTTGAGGAAGCAGAACTTTATGGAAGAAATGAATCCACCAGCGAAGAAGCTGGATGGGTAAGTGGGTTTTGAAAAGGCTTTGTCTTGCTGTGAGAAAAAGAATCTCAAAGTGAGGCATGGGGAGTGAGTGCTTAACAGAAAGCACACAATGAGAAGCTGCCGTCCCAAGGACAGCATCTTACTACCTGTGAAGAAGGTCTGAAGCACAAAAATAAATAAAAAAACCATTCTTTTAAGAGACAACACTCTAAAATAAGGAAAAGGATACAACATACTAGGAAAGTATTGGTTGCAGTTGTGTTTGTTATGCTCAATGACTCTTGACTCTGGAAAGAAAGGCAACAAAAAGTGGAAAACATCAATAGAAAGACTAGGTGAAAGAAGTGTAGGAAAAGTCAAAAATGGCAATAATATCATTTACATATATTTGCACACCACATTCAGCTGAAGGGATCTGGCCCAGCTTCAGCTCAAAGGGTCATTACAGCGGGCAGCGCTTGCTGAGAGCAGGTAGCACCTTCCAGCCAAGCTGTCTTTTCCAGGCAGCTCTTCATCTTTTAATTAAATGAAAGTGTAGAGCAGCTAATAAAAAGAAGCTCTAATTTAACTCTAGCATGGGCAGGCTTAACTTCCATTACAGTCTGTTAGCTGAACAGGCTTGGACATGAGATATACTGGAATCTATTGCGAGAGAGAATATCACAACACAGGTAGTAAAGCACTAACATCTGTTGTGTGATAATCATCTTTTAGAAAAAAAAGGAGAGTTGGAAAGACTCTAGGGTCAGTATTTTCTTTCATGAAACAGATCTCTTTGCTGTTTTCATGCAAGCAAAAAGAACAACTTCCTAGCAGCATCATTTGAGTTACAGCATAGTTGTGTCTGATAACTTATCCAGGAGATCCAGATGATTAGCAAGCCACTATATCCCGTGTATGGATGCTGTATTTCAAACTAATCAAGCCAGTAGTGACGAGCAAATATTGTGGTGTTTCTGAAGCTGCACACATTGCCTTTCAGCTTGTGTTGTGTTTTTTTTCTTTTTATGAAAAAGTCTAAAAATTCACATCAGTTTTTTAGGTTGCTTACATAAACACCTTTTTTTTTTCCCCTCTTTTTTAAGCTTTGGAATTTGCTGTGTTTTCTGGGTAGATTTGGACGCTGTTTCTGGATAGCGAACCTAAAGCTTCTGTATGCCTCTGCAAACCTGTTTATACAGTATCTATATTATGTGTTTTTTTTCAATTCTTTGGGTTGAGAAGGCAATATTACATCACAGGACATGGATTTTGTTCTTACCTGTACCATAACAACACTGAGCAGCTAGTTCAGGTGCCGACATGTGGCTCCAAGCATCCAAATGAGCATCTCCATGGCAAAGGTGGCTGCTGTAGTTGTGCTTTTTTGTACAGAACTTGTCTCTCCCTGGAGATTCATCCCGTATTTCTGGAGCTGAGATGCCCAGGGAGTGCTTCCCAGATGGCTCTGCCTCCTGCAGGGGAATTCGTCCCTTGAGGGAATTCTTGGAGCAGATGATGATTTTTTCATCACTAAATTCTGCAGGCTCCAGCCCAAATCTCAAGATTGCTGTGGCTTTATCACCAACTTCCAGCCTCATGGAATCACACAAAACCCACATTGCTGAGCAAAAACAAGTGGAAGCCTGGTGCAGGCTGGTGAGGCACGCCTCCTGTCTGATATTCGGATGCAGGTCTCCCTCCCATTCTTTATTAGAGCAAAACAGAAAGCCTCCATAAGGGAGTGCTGGCTTTTTGTCTTCACACTTTACAATGTCCATCTTTTCACTGTTTTACAGGCAGTCTGAGAATTGATTTTCTATGTGGCTGTGTGCACAGACCTTGGACGCATTTCAGGGAGAGCATTCATCCTCGGGTTTTGCTACCGAACTTACTTGAAGTTCCCAAATCCTACATGCAATTAGGAAGTGAAAATAGGTTGGTTGTTGCACAGCCCAGATTAGCATCTGACTTCCGCAGCAATTTTTAGTTTACTGCATCAAAAAGCATCCACCAAGATGGAACAATGTGGTAGATCTTTCAGAAATATCAGAGCTAGGTGATTCAGGGGATGTAAAGCTTTTGCTTTTCAGATTTTGTAGAGTCTTGTTTACACCTGAACTTGGTATCTTTGTATCCAAAGTGAGTGCTTTGTGTCTGGTGCCTCCTTAACCGAGAACTGAGTCTGAGCATGGGGAGACTTTGCCTTTCAGTGTCAGCAATGAGACACTGTTTCCCTCTAAAATTATAACTCCCTGGTTCTGTGATGCGTCCGAGTGCTTTGTCCTCTGTTCTCTTGGGCCATGCTATTTGTTGTGTCTTGGGTATAAGTTCATTTTAAGTACACTTTACTGATTGAAATTTTGACTGGAGTTTCCTTGATTTTTAAGGCTGTGTCTACGCTTTATGACTCACTCGATTCTTTTTACAATGGATCAAAATAAAAGATGACAAATCCACGTCACTGCTGTACCCACTGCGGTGGAGGAGCAAGTCCCACGGGCCAGGGCAGCTGCAAAGTGTGGAACCGGAGTGAGACGAGGACCTGCCGTCTGCTTTGGCATTTGGAACTAAAGGACCATGTGATAGCTAGGATGTGGCTAAAGGCTTTATGGAACTGAAAGCAATATGGCAATATGCTGCTGAAATACAGATTACATGGATTTCTGGTGAGAAGCATGCCAGCAGGGCTGTGTACAAGAAAGGTCGATTCACCACTGTGGTCTGAGTGTTTTGCTGCTAACTCTGCTGTAAAAAATCTGTGAATTTTGAGGGCTTGTAATTTTAGAAAACTGTCTTCAACTCTTACCCTGTATCCAGAGTGCAGAAATAATAAAGGATGCATTACACTTTGAAAAATCTTATGGAGTGAACAGCTTTCTCCAGGTAGCCGCTGTGTAAATAGCAGGAGGTAAAGAAAGATGCAGTCATGGCAATCACTTGGCCAAACACGGTACTACACACAGGATGAAGCCTGGACTCTGAAAGGTCATCTGTGCTGACCACGTCATAGCAGGAGGGCTGTGCCAGGAGGCCTTGTGTTCCTGTGGAGAGGGACTGGCAATGCATGCCCAGTGCTATGAGAGCTCTTCCAGAGCAGGTAGTCTCCTATGCACAAATACTTGGTTTCAACGAAATTATGTATGCAGACTGGGAGAAGAGATCCTTGAGAAACCCCCCCAGCTGAGAAAGACCTGGGGGGTCCTGGTGGGCAAAAAACTGAATGTGAGCCAGCAGTGTGCTCTTGCAGCTCAGAAGGCGAACGGTATCCTGGGCTTCATCAGGAGAGGGGTGGCCAGCAGGGACAGGGAAGTGATTGTCCCTCTCTACTCTGCCCTCATGAGGCCCCATCTGGGGTACTGTGTCCAGATCTGGGGCCCCCACTACAGGAATACAGTACCTAATCTGGAGGTTGGTGGCCCTGCCTGTGGCAGGGGGGTTGGAACCTGATGATCCTTGGGGTCCCTTCCAACCCAGGCCATTCTGTGTTTCTATGAAGTTATACATAATATAATCAGGTATATTTACTAGGGTATTTATTGCCTGCTGTCCACTGCATTAGATAAAGAGCAGCTTCCCCAGAACCCTTGGAAGCAGCTGGCACCATCTCACTGTGTGGCTGCTGGCTGCCCAGCATCCCATAGTGAAATCCTCACACTGCACAGCACGACTCATGCTCCAGCTCTGCTCAGGCTGTGGTGGCTGCAGCTCACAGAGCTCCCTCCTGAAGTGCTGCGGCACACTGTAGCTCGCTGTCTGCTGTGTGTCCTGTTCCTGGGCTGTTCCACAACCTGCCCTGAGGCATTCTGCAGTGCACTGCTGCCCAAAATATGCTGCAATCTCTAAATTGTGGACATAACCTGTAGGAGAGAAACTATTTCTTATACTACATCTCATACTACAATTTATGTAGAGGATTTTCTTTTCTTCCTTTTGAAATTCGGTCACTTTAAAATCTTGGTCTTTTTTGTCCTGAAGGTCACTCTTCGAGATGCTTTCTGTGCTGCATGGTGCCTCGTTCCCTTGAGGCTCACAGACATGACTGTCCTTGATTTCTGCAAACTCTGCAGCTTTGTCCCCTGCACAAGAGTCAGAAGCAGTGACAGGAGTGGCGACCTTCGCGGCAGGTCAAGGAAGCTCTCGGTTATGCATCGCAGCTGTAAGTGGGCATGGTAAACGTCGGTCTTTCCATATGTTACTGGTTACTTCTGTATTTAAGCACTGTGAGGAAATGTATACTATTCAGATAGTAAGTAAAACCACTCAATGAAGATAGCCACCTAGCCACAGTCTAATAGTCTGTAAATCTTATTTTCATTACAACACCAGTAAGAAATTGTTGATTAAATGTGGTTCCTGGCAGCAGAGTTCCGCCTTACTGACAGCTGCTCCTGCTTTGAATGCTGCCATGGCCATGCCCAACATCTGGCACCTGGAGATGGCCCCCACTTCATCATGCCATGTTGCTGTCTGCCAGGGGCTGTGGGCCAGTGGGCTGCCTCCAAAGCTCCCACTGGTGGCACTCCTCAGTCATGAGGAGTCTGACAGCCCTATGTCACCTTCTCTGCTCCAGTACTGCTTGGGAAGTGACAAACCCCAGTGAGGGTTTCCCAGGGCAGGCAGACTCGGGCTTTTTCTTCTTCATGGATATTTGGATAGCTTTGAAACAGCAACAAAGAGCTCTATAATGACCTCATGATGAGCTCTTTTGGCCTTCATGATCTCAGTTGTAACCATCTGTTTAACTGCTCAATACATAGGCAAGTCCATCTGCCGAATAACAAAACTTGAAGAGAGTTTTGGGTTTAGTCACTGTCCTACAGCTGAAGTCCCCTCCCTGTTTCTGTCCCACCAATGGCACTGGTTTGGAGTGGTGCATTTCAGCGTGTTTTGTTCCACTAGGGACTGCAGACCTCAGCTTGCACTGTTCCTTGCTCCATTGCACAAAGACCCAATGGAGCAGCAGCTTCATTAAGCTCGCTGGCACTTGGGCAGCCACTCTTAGCAACTGGTGCCGACTGCTTCAGTCTGGCTCCAACCTTGCTGACTTTCCTTCATGGCATCCGTGGAAGAGGAGCCTGGAGCACTGTTCCTGGCTCCGTGGCATCAGGCATCCCCAGCAGCAGACAGGAGGAGCGCCAATCAGCACGTTGGCCTAACAGTCGTGTTTGTGTGTGTGATGCTGTGACTAATGTTGTTGTGCCCGATAATGGTGCTTTCTGAACAGCAGTGACGTTAGCTGGGTTGACTAAAGCTCATCTGAAACCTGATTTTATCTAAAGTGGTTTCTCTGTAGTGCTGACATCAAGACCTACTGCAGAACTGCCGCTGTTCACAAAAACACAACACCTACAGCCCAGGCTTTAACTGACTTCAGGCTGAGTGTGTGCAATGAGTTAAGAACACTCTTGGTGTAGAGGCACAGCTCTGTGAGGCAGTGCTATGGCTGACCCAGGCTGTGTCTGCAGAGAGAGACCAAACTACGCAGGCAGGAAGGGCCGTGTTTGGATGGCAGTCCCTGCCGAGCTCCTCGCACTACCTGGGAGATAGGAATTGAATCAATACTTGACCTGAGATGAGATCTTTTTGCCTCCTCCTCTTTTAAAGACTCATCTTAAAATAGATCTCCTATTTAAGGAAAGCAGTGTTCTCACAGGTACCACCTGAGGAGGAACTGATGCATGCGGTGGGTCCGTGCGGTCCGTGTTTCCACTGACCTGAGGGGGCTGTTATCTTGGTTTTGTTCTGCCTCACGACCTGGGCCTCGCTACCTAAATGCGGTTCTGTGTGCTGCATCTGCTTCAGTCAGACTGCAAACCAATGCATATTGCCACATCCTCTGTAAACAACTGCAGAAACAGACCGCTCTAAGTCTATGAGATGGTCAGAATTTATGTTTGCTATCATACTCGTCGTGAGTAAGGTACAGTTAGAGCAGCTATAATGAGTTGTTTTGTTTCATGTTATTTTTTTTTTTTTATGTCACCCTGTATCAGTCTTTTGGGAACAGAAAACTGCAAATACATCTGAAAAATGGATGTGCAGATCAAAATAACATTAACTGGTTTCTCTGAATGTGAGACAGGGCAGATGAGAACGTGTGGGCAGTAACATCAAACGCGGGCAGAGCTGCTCTCAGCAGAGTCACCTGAGATCTTTGTCCTGGTGAAGCATTCAGATCCCCAGGGCCAGAGGGGCATGAAAAGGATAAGGCAGAGCAGTGCTGTGCCTGCGTTCAGCGATGTGACTACAGGACAGACAGCAGCAGCAGAGAGAAGCTACGTCATGTGGGGGCTCAGGGTGATGGCAAGGAGTGGGGCCTGCCACGTACCGCTGCTCTGAAGTGCCCTGTGCTCTGTTGCCTGCTCATGCACTTGCCATGTCCCCGACTAGAATTCCAGGCTCTGTGAGCCCAAAGGGAGGCACCTGCACCGCCTGGGGAGCGGGCTGGCAGCCCGTGGTTGGGGCTGTGGAAGTAAAGCCTGAACACAAGCAGTAGGTATTGCTCCCTTCGTACCTTATAGCTTTTAATTCTGGACAGAGTGAGAAAGATAAGCATCGGCAGTGAATGGAGGGGAAAAGGTCAGTTGGTGACAGACACTGCAAAGACGTAGTCTGATGGGGCTGGCTCAGAGAAACCCTCCTTTCTCATGCTAGCAGCTCTACAATATTAAATACAGTTTGTCCTTTTAAGTTTCCTTTTTAAATGCAAACGTATCTTAGCATAAATAGTCTAGCTCTAAACTAGCCTGCTACTAATCAAGAAAGGAAATGGAAAAAGTAGCTGACATGTTGTTCAGGCTCTGTGGGGGAAGCGAGCCGATAGCCTCTGGGCAGAAAGGCCAAGAGCTGGGCTCTCAGCCTTCCCCTCCGCAGTGCGGTAGCAGAGCTGTGGGACTCGCGAGTGTCTCATGCTATTTCATGTTTTAGAAGAAAACCACTGTGTTCTGAACGTGATGGTGTTCCACCTTTGCTGTGGTGCTGTGCTGGGAGTTAACCTCATGGCCACTGCTGGCAGTGGCTCCTGTTGAACATTCCCAGCCCCGGGGATGTTTTGCTCTGGAGCTTTGGTCAGCTGGCATAAGGTAGCCTGGGGGTGCTCCATGCCGCCCTCCCTGTGCCAAGGGAAGCGATCTGGAAGGAACCCTTCCCCTTCTTGTTCTTCTGTTTGGATTTTTTTTTTTTNTCTCTGACTGGCATGGAACAACTTTTCCCCATGCTGACCACAGCTCATGCCTGTACCCGAGCACGACTTTATAAGCGTGAAGGTAGAGCATATTACGACTGCACTGCATGTGTGAAAGTGGCCAAGGAACCATGATTCTTAGAAATATTACAGTAAAAAGCCTTGGAAGCCTTAATATCATAACACTTAAAAATTGAAATATAGAAATCCCATAAAGAGTAGCATCCAGAAGATCATTCAGTCAAGGACTGAATACAAGACAGAAGTATTTACAATGTAAATATTAATTTATTGGCTGCCGTGTATTCATTGATTTTACAATCTAATATGGCTAAATCCAGAGCACTGGTAATTGTGTTTAAGTAGAGTCAATATACAATGATAGAACGTGTTTCCCACGGCTCAGCTTTGCCCTACAGCCATGTCAGTGCTCCAGCTCTCACCTCGGAAATCCACACAGTCTGTTCAGTCTGCTCAATTTTACCTGTCATTAAACTTCTTTTAAATAGCATGTGAGCATATTAATTGGATGTGTGAAACCAATTCTAAAGGTATTTTGAGAAGTAAACAATAATAAAATGATAAAGACCTACACATACTTGGACCCTGAAAAATAGCTGTCAGAACTGAAACTGTGACTCTGAACGTGACCTGTGAGACCTTCCTGCCTGCTTGCACATCAGCATTGCCTGGTGAGTTTAACCCAAAACAACGCAGCAGCTGCATCGTTTAATCCCCAGACAGACACGTGTTTGCCATGTGCTGTGGACGTGGAATAACCTTAAAAAACCATTACCTGGATGTAGAGCAAGTTTTCAGAATCGGTGCAAAGGAAAACCTTGCTCTTCAGTAAATGAAGTCTGTTGGTCCTCTAAATTCAACAAAACATCCAGGACACTGGAAAAGGTGAGGCTTTTGGTAATTATGCCTCAGTGTGGGACACGCAGTGCTTGCTTTTGTGTAAAATGCTATCCTCACCCTAACTGAAAAACAAAGTGATTTTTAGCACTGCTGCTTGAGAAAAACAGTGGATTCATCATTTCAAATTGTGCTTTCTTCTTCCTGTGCCTCTTACGTTCTGATACTCAACAAATTGTGAAAATTGTCAAGAAGTTGTTCCCGTGTCGCTTCCTGAACCTTCTGGAACAAATGCTGGGGGCTGATAAGCTCTAGCAGAAGTTTAACCTTTCAGCTCTCCCAAAAGCGACTGTGACACAAACGGCTCTTTAGAGCTGATAAGTGTATTTATTCAGACTTCTCCAAAACAGAAGCTGCTGCAGAGAGCACAGGGTAATATTTATTCTCTGAGAGACAATCAGCACAAGGTCACACAAATCCCATTTAAGCCTGAACATCTGGCCGAGTGCCACGAAACTTAAGTATCTGAACGGTTTTTGGAAGCAGCGTGATTCTGCACATCAGCATTGCATAAACAAATTAAACTTTGGCCCAGGTCAGGGACAGCAAGACCCAACTGTGTATGAACCCTCAGTAACGCCTCATCCGAGCTGTTCTCTGCAACATTCCTCAAAGAAGGAATCTTGAAGGAAGTTACCAATGGCTATTGTTTGCATGGAAATTGTGATATGAAATCTAACCAAACCCACAGGCAATGGCTTGCCTCCCTGGGAGCTGGACAGATGGGTGGACGTGGAAGCACTTCTTGTTCTCCTGCACGGGACTCCTATTTGTACTCTGCTCTGTTTTTGCAAACGGTTGTGATAGTCTGTTCTGCGCTTTGTGCACCAGGCTGCTATTCTTAATGAAAAACAAATTGGAAAAAAATGTTTAAACAATACAAAGTATTTAAACAATACAAAGCGTATGAATTGGAAGTCTGTGCGGTACTGGGGTGTGTGCGTGCACATAAATACAAATACATCACGTAGGTTTTTTTTTAAAAGGAGGCATTGCCTCCATGGTGACCTTTCCACTCCTGGAAATTCAAGTCCTGTGGTTTCTTTTGCATTTTAGCATTTTTGGAGCCACCTTCTCAAAAACCTCACATCACCTTTGTTTGCAGAGAAAAGTGGATTGAGAACACGGCTGCCTTTTCTGCTACATGGCGAAGGTGTGGCCACAACGACACATCCTGTTGACTGGAGCTAATGCTCTCCCCACTCTGTGATTTTGGGGTGCTTTTTTCTCTTTCTCTATGGTTACTAACATAGACGAACGTGATTCAACGTCATGAAAATGCGTGAAGTAGGCACCTTGTTTTGTTAAGGTTTCCTCTAGAGGGAGGAACTGGTTTCCCTTTAATGGCCATGTTTAATGTTCACGTTATGGTTGCGTGTCAGAAAAGGACAAAAACATTCCTGGCACTCGGAGCACAGCAACTGCCATTGTGCGTGCAGACAAACACCAGATGATGCTCATTGCTGGCAAGGGATGGTTGTTTGTTCCATTCTCCTTCCTTCTTCTGAAGAAAATAACAGGTTTCGACATGCAGTTTAACATACAAACTTCAAACTTTACTGAAAACCGTTACCCATTTGATGCAAAACAACTGCAACTATGTCATAAGAGTGAAGCCATGGGAACAAACAGCTCCTGTGATTGTCTGAGTAACGCACACAGCTAGAGACATTGCAGTGATTTTGCAGGAGATACAAAATCAGTTATTGGGGAATCTAAGAAGAAAAATCATGGTTTTGGTGTTCTTTTTTATTCCTAGAAAGTACTAGACTTCCATGTACTTGTGATGTATAGTCTTGCTCTGAAGCATTGTAGATATCACAGAAGAGATTTTGCCTGGTGAACAGGTGGCTACAAATATTTGTCAGAAAACAGTTAATTTTTTTTATTTTCCCCCAATTAAAACCAATTTTGGCTAACTTTTCTGTAGCATGCACAACTGGAAACTTTCCTTCAAGCACGCAGAGGTATGCCCAAAGACACCCAAACTCAGCTCTCCATCAGCTTCCATCCCCTGAGCTGGAGCTTCCAGGTACCGCTCAGCTCCGGGCGCAGGCAGTGAACCATCTCTGCTGGTGTGTAGGCAGCAGCTGGAGATGGAACAACATGGCTCCAGTGCGTTTGGTGTTTTAATGGCAGGGACCATGGCTTTCAAGTGAATCACAAGGCTGACCAGAAGCCACAGAGGACCACAGGATTTCAGAGTGACTTTCCTTTCAGGGCAGTCAATTGTGATGCAAGGTTTGATGCTGCACTGGGTCAATATTAAGTTATTTCACTACAGATCAGGATGGATTTTGGTCGTGTGCATAAGAGTCAGATTTGTTCCTTCAGATAACCCCATCTGAGCAAGCAGTTTTGTAGAGCAACTCCAGAAAGCTCCTCTTATTGACCCTGAAGAGCTGCTGGTTCATCAGAGCTGCTTTAGGCATCCACTTTGGATGCAGGCCCAGGGGACACTCAGGTGTCTGCATGGCAGACCTTTCCTTCTGATCTGGTGAATCCCACCCATGCCATGTGTTATCCAGCTTGCACCAAGCTCCTCTGCTTGGCAGCATGGGCCATCCGTGCCTGCACCTAGCTCAGGACAGGCAGCACTGTGCAGAGCTCCTAACCACAGTAGTGAGGGAGAAGCAAGATCTCCTGAGCCTCCTGAGCAGGCCTGCCTCTACTCTACTGTGAGCGTTGACCATCTACCACTACATTGACCCTCTGCCTATCTGATCTCTGTTTGTTAGTCACACCATGTACCTTGAAGGAGGGGCCAGTTTCTACAGGTGAGCAGCTGGTTGTGCCAGCCACGCCGGCACGATAACACAGGAGTTTTGAATAGCTGTCAGTACAGAGGCGTGTACCCTGAGATATGTGCTCAGATATGGGTGTTTGCCAACTGATAACTGTCCCTCTGGTGAGCGACCATTGGGTGGGACAGGAGCATAAAGCACCCCAAAGCATGGCCAGTCTCCAGCCACCAGAAGAGACCCGAGGTCGCTCCTGTTCAGACGAAAGCTGCGACATGTCCCAGCTGGAAATGGCGATGGGAATGACCATCGCTGTGTTTGACAAGTACGCAAAGATGGAAGGCGACACACAAACCCTCACCAAAGCAGAACTGAAGGCTCTCCTGGAAAAAGAGCTCCCAAACTTCCTCTCGGTAAGAGAACAGCGCGGCATCGTTTCTGTGTAACGGCAAGGGCCACATGCAGCCATAGGTTTTATACATTCCAGGGGCAATTGAATCCAGAAATACGCAGTGGTGTGTAGAAAGTTTTAAAAGCACATTGCTTGAATAAAACTGATGTAAATGTAAAACTGATTCTCATATTCGGGGCCATTCCCCGTTTACTGAATTAAACACTCATGAGGACAAAACCTTTGAAATTTATTGGGTTTTGTCTTCAGAATTCATTAACTTATTTTTATTCCTGGGTTTACAATCTTCCATAATGTCACAGCTTCTGGGAAGGTAGCTACGTTGTCAGCAACTGAAGATCCTGACCATAGACGGGGAATCTCTCCACATCTCTCTACACTTATTTTCCCTAGGTGTTTGTATTTACATACTCAGTACATGCATCAAAGTGATGCACAAAGACAAAGAACAACAGACGAACTCAGTGTTTAGCAACTATCTGTAATAGTAAAAGAAAGATCTGAAAAAGTATTTTACATCATAGATTTGTATGTAAGCATCATGAACATTTAAATATATATATAATTTCTCTAGGTAGGTATTCAAAATTCTTAATACATTTTAGCAAAAGCTTTAATTACCTGGGAAAGAAAATGCTTTTACTTTTCAATTGTTTTTATTTGCTTCTCTTCGCTAAAAATTCAGAAAATATTTTTGAAGTCTTCTTTTCACACAGGAGAAATGTTTATTTGTGCATACAATCATTCTGCTTAAACACAAAACTCTAGAACCAAATGTTCCGAACATGGCTACCACTTTTTGTATCATGTATAATTCAATTCTTTAATAACTACTTCAGGGCACTGTGGCCATGGCACTTGATACAATTTGGTCTCTTTCCATGCAAGCTGTATGAAATCACTGTATGAAGTCCATGCCTGCTGGATTTATGACTCACAAATTAAACACAGATGCAATATTCAGAATAACAATCTGGATGGCTCTGGTTAGATAGAAGAAAATGTGTCTGAAAATATTTTAAATCAGTAGTTGTGACCAAAAAGAGTCATACTAACTGCCTGTTCCTTGTCATGGGTCTGTTTGTTAGTTATAATTCCACCACATGAAGAAAAACAAAAAAATACCCTAACCCATCATTAGAATCAGTATGGAAATCTTCAAAACACTTGTCCTTTGAGTCTACAAAAAGCTGTGGAGACACTGCACCAGAGGACTACCAAATGCAGTGATCCCCAAAGGCCATCCCTGAATGTGTTTCCTGGCCAGGGTTCCAGGCACCACCACCTGTAGCTGCTCGCAGCTGCTCTTCCTGGTTCTGGTTATTTTCTGAAATCACTGGAAACAGGCTGGAATATTCCAGGAAGGTAATTAGCAAAATATGCTACTGTGGTCTAGTCTCCATCTCCATTTCTATTTTTACATATACTAGGGGAAAAAAAAAATAATGTCAGTGCTTTAAATAATATAATAGTTTTATGTCAGTACTCTAAATAAATCCTTTTCTTTTAAATAATTTTAAAACAACAGAATCCTGTCTTGCACACTAATAGCTGCAAGAAAGGAACAGAGAATATAAGTTCTAGTTTAGAAAAAATAGTTCCATTTATACCTGCATTTTGGCAGGTATAATTCCTATTATGCCTGGCATTTATATGTGTATATATATATATATACTTTTTTTTTTGTTTTCTCCAAAAATGTTCTGTGAAACAGGGTCCTTTAAATACTGCTAGATTTCTGATCTTATACCTGGCAGAGGTCACAGCTGCCTGGAGATGTCTTGAGTCAATCAGAAGCAGAAATAAATCCATGCCATAAGACTGAAGGAGTGGACTAAATTATACAGAATTTGCAAAAAAAATCCCACGTGTGCATTCCAGAAGTAATTCTAAGGATAAGAAAGTTAATGTGCTTCATAAATACTTTAAAATATGCACTTATAAAATTAAAATTGATGATTGAAAAGGAATAAAACTTTCCAGACAGATTCATCAATGACATCTAGGCAATTGCTCCAATTTCTAGTGATTTAAAGATGCACTTGTTTTGAAGTGGAACATGAAATGACAGAACACCAAATTTAGTTACCTAGAGCACGATCACAGAGTGCCTTCAGATTTCAGGTCAGGTGATCATTACTTTATATTCCTGGAAAATTTTCCAAAAGTTTTAATGTTTTTTTCTACTTCTGTTTGCTTGTTTAGCTTCAACAAAAGGCGTGCTGTTGGTTCCTCCATTCCACAGGTCTCTACTGCCATCCCTTGTTTATTTTTAAAACTGCTTTTCTTCCTATGATCACAGGCATTGATAAGTGCCAGCTCTCAAGCCAAAAAAAGACCTCCCTTGAGCTTCTCCAGAAAAATGGTTTTTATTTTGTCAAAATTAAGAAAATACATACATCTTTTTGCTTGGCTGTTGTCTTGCTAAATATCAGCCTGGAGATCTAGTCAAGCAGAGAGAAACACAATAGCTTAGAAAGAACCATAGAATCCTAGAATGTCCCGAGGTGAAAGGGAGCCACAAGGATTGAGTCCAGCGCCTGGCTCCACACAGCACCACCCAAAATCCAGACCCTATGTCTGAGAGCAGTGTCCAGTTGCCCCTGGAACTCCAGAAGCATGGGCTGTGCCCACTGCCCTGGGCAGCCTCTTCCATGCCCACCAGCTCTGGTGCAGAACCTTTTCCTAACCCGCATCTGACCCTCCCCTGACACAGCTCCATGCTGTTCCCTCGGGCCCTGTCACTGTCCCCAGAGAGCAGAGCTCAGCGCTGCCCCTCCGCTCCCTGTGAGGAGCTGTAGGCCGCCATGAGGCCTCCCCTCAGCCTCCTCTGCTCTGGGCTGAGCAAACCAAGGTGCCTCAGCTGCTCCTCATACACCTTGCCCTCTAGACTCTTCTACAGTAGCCCCCCTTTGAACACTCTTTAATAGCTTTGTGCCTTTCTTACACTGTGGCACCCAAACCTGCACACGGTGCTTGAGGTGAGGTCGCACCAGTGCAGAGCAGAACGGGACAATCCCTGCCCTCGCCTGGCAGTGCTGGGCCTGGTGCACCCCAGGGTGCAACTGGCCCTTTTGGTTGCCAAAAATATTTTTCTTCTAATATTTTTCCCTGCCATACCATAAGCTCAGCATCTCACTGCTGTAGGCACTGTCTGGGAACAGCTCGTGCTTGCACTCAGGGAGCACCCATAGCACTTCTGAGGCCATTTTCATCCCTGCTGAGCCAGCAGCATTCAGTGAAGCTTAAATCTGACGTTTGCCCCAAGGAAAGCATCGGCTGCTGGGCTGCAAAGCACACAAGCTGGAGCAGAGCCTTTCCAGAGAGCGGAGGGTGAATATGCAGCATTGAATTCAGCTGCGTAATGTCCTCAGGGCTCCGCATTACACAGCTTTACCCGTGATAAATGGTGTTTCAAAAGTAGAAAACATACCACTCAATGCCCGTACTTGGCCACAGCTGCCAGGTGTAATAGATCTGGGAGCACACATTTTTGGGGCAGGCAATGCACTCACTGCTGCTGTCTGTGCCCAGTGGCACACACAGAAGAGAAGAAAAAAAAAAAAACAGGAAAATCCAAAGAGCAGAAAAACGTGGTAAGTTCTTTCATGGCAAGGCTGTGTGCAGGGGCCAATGGCTCCTCATCTCCCACGCATCAGCCTCATATCCCACGTATATCCCGGTGATTTGGGGATGCAGTTTTGGGATGCAGGTAATGGTGCCCTGGGGCTTTGTGCAGCCTCTCACTGCAGCCCACTCCTTTTCTTTTGCAGGCGGGGAAGGACAAGGATGCTATTGATAAAGTCTTCAAGAATCTGGATGAAAATGGTGATTCCCAAGTGGACTTCAAAGAATTTGTCATCTTTGTGGCAGCTCTGACTTGCTGCTGTCATAAATATTTTGAGCAGAAAGCAGCCAAATAGTTGTTGAAATGCTCACAAGATGCCATCTTTGCCTGTGCTCCATATGCTAGTGCTGTGGATCCCGTCATCCCTTCCATGTACTGCAATGCAGCTCACAAGCATGCTGGGCTGTAAAAATAAATCCTCCCCTGCTTACATCCCTGTCTTGAATGCTAACATCCGCTCCTTTGTGGAAGAGCCTGGGCTTAATGGGTCCCACTAACTTGTATTGAGCAGTTTCTCCCTTTCTCAGCTTTTTAAAATGCATTTCTTATCCAAAAGGCTCAATATCCATCCCAGGGCAGATTCCAGGCAAGGATAAATGCTGCTGGAGCCGTGAAGCAGCTGGAGGCTGGTTTCATGCAGCAGCCTCCCTGCGACGCAGCCGTGTGTGTGCAGCAAGGGGCTGCCTCTTCACTGCCCTCAGCCACGTGGCTGCCTAAGGACTGCCATTCCTGGCTGAAAAAATAACACTTTCTCTTTTTTTTTTTTCTTATTTCAGCATGGAGTATTCTGTGCAATATTTTGTGCTCGTAAACTGTTTCACACGGCTCATATGGCTTTAATTCTTGTAACAATACAAGGTCCCTTGTACCAGTGTAGTGATATTGCCATGCAGTTGTGCAGGGGAACCGTTAGCTCAGGGCCTGAATTGATGACTGAGCACCTGGTGAAGGGGTGTGGTTGGCCCGGGCAGCACAGGCAGATTGCTTACACCTGTGACCAGAAGAGGGGGGCCTGGGGCAGGGTTGACCCAGGGCTTACATAAGGGCCAGCCAGGCAAACGTGGGGTCAGAAAGCTGAGAGATTAGGAGCTTGGGAGGTGGCAGCAGCAGCAGCAAAAGGAGGGAGCTGAAGGGAGCAGGAAATGATGTGGAGCAAAGCCCCCGGCTTCAGGTGAGACATGGTGCAGTCAGGTGAAGGAGTGGCATAGCCATGAGAAGTTGGGACTCTATTACAACTTAGCAAGGTAAGTAGGGTTGCACACTACAACCATTTTCTTTTAAATAACTTCAATACCCTCTCCACCTAAAATAGGGTGCTGGTGAGAAGCACAATTACAGAGAGCAGTTTTTGTGCCCGTACCTGTGTGGAGTAATGGAATGGTTTTATTTGCTTTCTCCTGTGGAATGGACAACAGCTGCATGGAGACCAAGGCAATGAGGGTTTGGAGTGTGTTGCAGGTACAAATACACAAGCAATCTTGTTTCCTTCACCTCCAGGACTGCCCTGTTTGGTGCTGTGCCTGTGTTGATCTCAGAGCCAGGCAGTTCCTGATCCGCATCTGCAGAAGTCCCATTACTTGTTTTATTGGCAGCAGTGATCATTTCTCCACTACCTGAGCAAGCAGGCAACTAAATATGAAACTGTACAGAATTGTTGCCAAGCCAGGGATCCCCAGTAAGCCTGTCCTCCATGCTCAGTGAAACACCTTCACAGCTCTACTGCATTGTTGCCCTGCCTGATGGCTGCTGTGCAGCTCAGCTCTTGCAGGGGCTGGCAGATCTGCATCCGATCCCTCACTGGTTTGCACTTTCCTCAGTGTAAAGGTAGCTGACTATAGTTTATGAATTACATGAACATTACATTCTCAGAGGTATTTACAGAAGAAAAACTCACTTATTGCATAGCTAGTTAGGTAGCAGTATAAACCATCCTCAGATGAGGAAATTCAGGGGATATTCATCACTGATTGATTGGTGTTTAACTTCTTCAAAAAGTGTTTTTCCCTTTTCACGTCTAACATCAATGTCTAAAAGGTTTTTTCTGCATTGCTCCATACCATCCATCCTCACAGAAATTACTGGTTTTACCACTGTGTGGCACTACGTGCAGCCTTTTTCTTACCCCGTCATCGCAAAAGTCTATGCATCACTACTGAGGTGAAATTTGAAGAATTGGCGTTAAGATCCAAAAAAAATCCGTAGCATTCTTAACATCGTGGCAATCTCCTCTCTGGATCAAGGCTGTGCGTCCCATGGAGAGCAGGGCAAATTGCCTGCAGCAATCCTGAGCCCTGTAGAGGTTGAATCTCCAGGGCTCTGCTGCTCCACTCCACCACCAGAGGGGAAGAGTGTCCTCTTATTTGCAGATCTCAGGTCCCCTGTGAAATTACTGTAGCACAGTGCTCAACGCTGCTGTGTTATCTTTTAAAGTGTCTTTTAAAGGGCATACTGGAGAAAAGCTGCCCTGTCACCCAAGAGAGTCACCTTATTACTCCATTTTATCTCCAATTTTAAACAACACGCTGTTCAGCAGTGAGAGCTGTATGCCATTATGAGCAATACTGTAATTCACTACAAATCACTCTCTCTTCCCCTAAACTCCCTGCCCCTGGTGTCCACTACCCACACGACTGCACTCACTGTCTAATGCCACTTTGCCCCTTTTCCTGACTCTCTGAAGTTATGCCTGTAGGACATTTGAAGGTTTGCCTTACTCTCCTTGCCTGCAGCACGGAACCAAACCCTTTTTAACCAATCTGCTTCCCAAAATGTGAAACAACCGAAATCCTAGCGCTGGGCTGAGCTGGAGCTTGCTTCTGTGGAGGAGTATTTGAGCCCTCCTCAACACCCGCTCAGGTGTGCTAGGAAATGAGTGGGATATTATTTCTTTCATTGTTTCTGAAAGCCCCAGTTCTGCAAACTCTGAGGCACCTGTTTAACTCCTGGTAGGGCCCATGGTCCCACCGGTACCTGGGGGATACCTGGAGAGCTACGGGAGCATCCTCAGCAGTGCAGAGTGTGAGTGGTCCACAGGGAGGGAAGAAGAGGTTGGGGGCCTTGGTGGTGTTGTTTTTTTTTTTCACTGCAGATCTTTCAAAAGCTCTAACTCCATGATGAATATTCATTTCAATGTAGTACTGAAATTCAACTGATGTCACCTCGGAGAGAAAATGATCCAGGAATAAAAGAAATTAACATATAGCTCCCACCTTATCATAGAACAAAAGTTACTTTTCAGAATACATTATCAGCCTAAAAGCATTTCACTAGTCACTTTAATATCTTTCAATCCACTGATTTTCTTCCCCAGCACCATTGATTGTCACCACATCCACCCAGAACATGTCGTGTGCTTCCTTCCCTGGGTAAACTTCTGTAACTCAGAGCTCGGGTGGCAGAGGTGCTAGACCTGTTTTTGTGCCTACGGTTTAATCTTAGCTCATTGGCCCAGGTATTACATAGGATGAGACAGCTTAAGAGACATTATAAGGCAGCTTTAAGGGAAAAGACAGCATAAACAGCAGTTCAGCAAATGGGAGCCAATGGGTGTGGATGGCATGTGTTTGGCTTAGTTACATTAACGGAAAATGGGAAACGACATCACTTGCAAATGAAGACATGGGAAATCATCATCTATGGTGAGTTTCAAATTAGACAGGGCTTAAAGGCAGGGCTCGGAAAGTCAGATAGGCAGTAAACCAGCCCACAGGTATTTTTTGTTATCTTGTACAGAGCAATACAAATTTGGATTAGCAGTAGACACCTTCCACAGATTAAGATACCTCAGTACCTATAGTCAAAGCCTTTCAGCTTTAAAAATGGAAGTGTATATACAGGAGATATACGATTGGCATAAGGTCATCTAACCCTGGAAACACTTGTGGTCACTTACCTTGTGGTTTGACCTGAGAAGGTTCCTCATTATTTTACCTTCAAAATAATCATGGGAAAAAAAAGAAGGATTCATGGAAAAAAGTGTGTCTCCCAGGCAGGCGTTGGGTTTATCTTCCCAGTATGCCCCATCTGGGGCTGGAAACTGGGCACTTCTGTCCCTGCATCCTTTGAGCATCCCGCGCTAGCAATGTGCACCTTCAGCCCTTGACTTACATTGCCAAGATCAAGCCTTTCACAAAGTACACTTTAGCTGCTTGTTTCCATATAACACGGGTAGAGGAGGAGGCATTACCTGTCTTTTGTGCAATAGTCTCATGGGAAAACGCTCCTGTAAGAGATGATGGGAAATTGCGCTTAAGCCTTTCCCCAGCTGAAACTCACATATGTCAGCTTAGTGTGGGAGATGTGGCAGGATCTGGGCTAGCATCAGGGTGACTGCCACCTGCTCCCCCATTGTGCAAGAGACAGGAGAGGACTGGAAAAGGGTGAACGAGAAGCCTGGAGCCTGGCAGATATTTTTCCAGCAGTGCAGGGGGCTGTGTCCTAGCTACTCCATAAGGGCAGATTTTACATTTTAATCAATAGCTTCTTAAAATACACATCTGGCACAACTGAAGAGATACCGTCCTTGCCAGATGAGCTCCCAAACCACTGGAGGGTTGGGCCACACTCCTTCTCCATTCTTATCTCTCAAGCCCATGCAGCAGGCTCGCAGGGTCTCAGCAGAGCAGGAGGCACCTCTTCCTCTTCCTCCTCCTGCTTAGAGCAGGCGGTCACCTCTGGAAATGGTTTCAAATGCTGAGTGATGCTCAGCACACCAACATCGTGCCAGTATGTCCCTCATCCCAGGTGTGTGCTCCACCCACCCAGCAGTGCTCCAGGAAGTGCTTAAATAATAGACAAGTAAATAAGTAAAGAGCTGACTCCTGCTCAGGTACCTGGAAGGAAGGAACTATGTCTCTCTTTTGCTGAAGTTCCACCTCTGCAGCCCAGGCAGGGTTCAAGGCTTGCCTGGTGTCCTCTGTGGCCATACCCACTACCTGCCCGTGTGTGTGCAGCTCCCCAGGGGCTGTGCCCATGCTGTTGGGTCCCTTTCTGAGACACCTTTCCCGTGTGCAGGTTCCTGCAGTCTGCTCTCTGAGCCGCCCACGTGGAAATTAGTCATTACAGCAGCTAATTGACTCTGCTTTTATACAGCTTTTTCAGGCCATTTTCTTCCCTAGACTCGTTCCAATTATTTTCCCCCCTAGTTAATAACTTTTTTACTCCTGTACCCACCTGAAAACCTCTGGGTCACAGCTGTGTCTGGATGCTGGTCATTGTCTGAACAGAGAGAAAATGCTGAAGTTTTCACCAGCTCAGCTCTTCTGCTCTCCAACAGGTGACACACAGGTGCATGCATTGTATTATGCTGCAGGACAAGGTGACAGAATGGTCTACAAATAGCCTTAATTCTGCCTAGTAAACATTTCCATTACATCCAGATAAATGCACTGAATTTTTTCCTCATCATTTTGTAGCTTCCCATTTCAATGCAATTGCCAATAACATTTTCTTTTATTCTGTGACAGGCAGAAGTAGGTCTCTGAAGTATTAGGTAGCTATTAACTGTTGCATTCAGAAAGAACAAAAGATTCCTGGAAAGAAATGGGTAAGGGAGCTGAGCAGAGATGTGCTGAGAGAACCAGCATCTTCCCCCTGGAGCACCAGCACAGACTGCACAGCCTGCAGCTCGCTGCCACCATGTTAGCACTGCTACCCCGAGTGCCTAAGTCTGATGGAGGCTGGAAATCGTAGGGCTAGGGGTTTGCTTTGGATGCATTTTCATATCCAAAAATTTATTTTCCCTTACAGCCCCTGAATCCTTGTTACATGATTATAGTTTCTGCCCTGTCTCTGCAGATGCTCAAGGTCAGGCTGGATGGGGCTCTGAGCACCCTGGTCTAGCTGTAGTGCCCCTGTTCAGTGCAGGGGAGTTGGACCAGATGGCCTTTAAAGGTCCCTTCCAACTCAATTCCGTGATTCCCTGATTCTGTCTCTTTCCTCATTCCCAAGCCCTGCTCTGTGATTTAAGTCTGTGCCACTTTGACCAAATAGCCTCAGCTGAAGATGTTCTGGAAGCCACCAATGCATCACAAAACTCAGTTCTGTGTTTCTGAATTAAATTCCTCACCTGTGCTGAGCTCAGCTGGGTCAGTCTTCCCATGCGCTCCATGGGATGTCTGTGTAAGTTACTACATTTAAAAGGCCAAGTAGTTAAACCACTCGAAGAGGTAAAAGGCCAGAGCCCATGGCTGGTCTTTCTGTGAGGACTAACAAGGCCTGTCTGATGCACAGTTGGTCTCCCATGACAGAAACAGCTGCTTCTTCCCCACAACTGATTCCCAAATGAAACAGCCAAGAGAAGGAGAAAGCCCAAAGCTCTGGCTGGAGGGGAGCTGGAGAGGATCTAAAGCAGATCCAAATCCCAAGAAAAGCAGGGCTGATGCCAGGTTTGTCCTCTGAGGGTTCCGTTGTTGGAGGAAAGACGTGTGCCTTACCAGGTACTAGGGCTGTAGTGTCAATGGCAGGAGGATTTCAGTCTGGTTTTGGCAGGCATGAGCACAATTCCAATGAACCCAGCTGTTCCCCTGCTGGTCTTCCCGTTGGAGAACTTATTCTGCTGCCCACACCATGGGATCAGCACATCCTTGCTGATGGCATGCCCCCACCTCTGTCACCTCCACGTGCAGATGACGTGGAAGGTAATGAAGCCGTGAAAGCATGGGAAAGGATGAAGCCAGGTCAGCACAGTGAGGCAAGGCCGAAAGCTGCTCTGTGGCTTATTTTGTAAATAGCAAACTGAAGGATTTCTCCTCTGCTAAGCCCCCAGAAATCAAGTGAAAGAGCTGTCCTCTTCCTGATGTAGGAGGCTGCCATGGTGCCCTGCAGTTACCGGTAGGACATGTCAGCTCCATCTTTCAGTCCTCAGAGGAGGAGTACATTAGTAGCAATGTTTGCTTCCAATTTGCTCAGGTTATGCCCAATTACTTCATTAATGGACCATTTTGCATCACGGTTCAAATTAAAAAAGCTGTGCTGTAGGTTTGCTTTTGCAAGTCCTGCCAGTTTTACAGCAATAAAAACAAAACAACATTCTTTCTGTGGGATATGAACTACAGAGGAATAAGCAAAAGATCTCTCTATAGGTAGCCTGATTTCTGCAGAGCTCAGCATTAATGAAAGCAAAAGGACAAAGCATTTTATTATCCTGATACCTTTGATTAGGGAAGGATGGCTCTTCATGATCAAGTTCAGTATCTATCTAATAATTACTTTGGGTTAATGGGTGTGGTGCTGCCCTCCAACAAGGAAGTCTGGGCTCCCTTTGGGTCTCCTTCTGCAGTCCCACTTTTGGACTGAAGTTCTCCACAGGAGCGTTTCAGGTACCCAAAGTACTGAGAGAAGACTTTTATGGAGAGATCTGGGGCACCTGAGGATCAGCTTTCTGGGGAGGCAGGAACATGGCTGGGGACAGGGGTGCACAGGCAGTGATAACTGCATGCTTCACAAAGCACTGACCCAGGCTGCTGGCCCCTGAGCGGGAAGGGGAGACAAGCATCACCCCACCACCCCTGGGACAAGGCCATGGGAAGAGGAGGTTTCTTTATACAGAATTACAGAATCTTCTAGGTTGGAACAGACCTTAAAGACCATTATGCCCAACTGTCAGCCCAATCTGCTGAGTTCCATCACTAAACCACGTCCCTTGGTGCCACAATCTAATAATACATTTTCAAAGCATTACTTCGGCCACTAACTGAAGAAAAGATCTGATATAGGTGCTTGGAAATGCTTTCTGTAGAAGGAACTAGCGCCCGCAGAGCTATCTTGTCCAAAGTAGCAGAAGACAGGCTGCAAGGCCTTCGAACAGTGTTTAGGATATTTATTGTTACGTGGTGCCTACTACTGTACTTCTTTTAACTTCTTTAAAGGCCTGGGCTTCATATTGCACTTTAAAAATAAATCAGATGATGTTTTTTGTATGGCCTAGGGGGTGTTAATAGTTCTAGATGTTTTACAATTAACATATACCTCCTCTTGAAATTGTTCTTTTAATCTTTGTCAAAGTACGTAGTACTGAAGAAAAGGAGAAAGAACAGAACGGGTGAGTGTCCCACTTTGTCACCACCCGACCTCTGGAGCCAGCACCAGACATCGGCTGTAGGCGGGGATCAGAGGCGGCGGCTCTCCTTCTGCCGGGCTCCAGGAATGCTGACCCATGGTCACCAGACAAGACGCAGACCTTGGCAGAAAGATGTGGGGATTAAGATTCTTGCTTGGAAAAAGCCCTAAAAGCAATTCAGAAAGAGTGCTGGGTCCCCAGTTCCAAGTGATAGCAGAGTGCTAGGCTTTGCAACTGCTCAGCAATATGGGATAATAGAATAGGATTCGTGAATATACACAAAAGCCATAGAGGCTTTGTTGTAGGATATCATTTGTTTCCTATTTACATATTACCTTTGTTTCAAAGTATGAGTGAAGGATAAGAGCACTGAAAAGAAAAGCAATAATTGATAGTAAAAGCAAACAAGCCATCAGCTCAGTATCTCAGTTGAGAACAATGCATTGGGCTTACAGAGGAAAAGAAAAGATCGAGACAGCGGGAGAAGCAGAATAAAAAATAAAAGTTTCCTATGGCTATGTTTAGAGCTGAAATTGTGAATGCTAAGGAAGTGCTTTTTTGCTGCATTATCTTGAGGAAAGAGGCAGAGATTGTGAGCAGACCCTTCCTCACGTCCTGCTTTGCAGGTGATGCATTGCTATGGATGCTGCAAGTTTTATATCACCTACAGAGTATGTCTACATTGCACTGCTGTACCTGACCTTCTGCGAAGCACTGCAGGACTCTCAGCAAAGCCATTTTAGCTTTGCTTTTGTCTCTCCAATACCCAAATTGCCTGTGCCCTTTGCCCCCTCCATCCCCAGACAGGTTCTGCCTTAGCCTTGTTGTCATCTACCAGGGACAATGCCTGCTCTCCAGAGAGCACTAGGATGGACTCTTAGAGCAAGAGAGCAGTTATACTTTCTGTCCAGGATGAAATCTTTTTGTTGTTGTCCAGATAGCATTAGTGCATTCATTTTCCCCAGCCATAGGCAAGGTGCACAGCCAACAGCTGAAGGGCCAAAGGTGGTGGCCCTGGTGTCCTGCAGTCTGCTCTGCCCTGAGGCACTAGGCAACAGAGAACTCTGTCTTCCTGGTCCTCCCTGGAAAATCCTGAAAGCAAACACTACATGGAGTAGGATGGGGCCCTGAGATAAGTGAGAGATTCTGCCAGAGACAGGTGGGTTTAGCAGATGCTGACTTTGGTCTTCTAAAGGCCTGGGAATTAAAGTTATAATTAACAGCTGTGCCAACAGGTTTTTGGCTGCATTTAACAAAACCTCTCCACAAAGTCTTGAGCCTTCATTTTCTCTGCAGACCAGCTTCTGCTGCAAGATCAAGGACTCTATGCTCCAGCAGGCTGGCCACTGACCTACATAGAGCTGCAAAGCTAAAGGAAATAAAGGGCAAAGCTGAACTTCCTTTTTAAAAATAATCTAAGTTTAGAAACAATTTAGATGCTGGTGAAGCCATGTGACTCCAGAAGCCGCAGAGCCTAAAGCCAGTGGTTTAATCTGCACCTGGCTCTTGGCAAACCACGTGCTGCTGCTGCTGATTTTGCACCTAAAAATCTCTGTGCAGGGTGTTATTGGTTCTGATCAGCAGAGGCATAGATGGAGGCACAAGGAATCCGTATCTCTTAGTATCTATCAGTCTCTAAATGCAGTATTTTGTATTTGTTTCAAGAGGTCTGCTGTAATTCATGCATAGTGCTCAGCCCCAAGGAGCTCCAAGCTCCCGACTTAAGGCTCCAAGCACTATGGCAAGATAAGTAAAGGGTGTTATAGTATCTCGCATTATGTGTCCCTGGTTGCTTACACATCTTTTAACAGTTCTCGTGGCTGGGATTTTGGGAACTGCTCAGTGCTGGTCTAACTGTGATCATGTTGCTTCCAGTGACTGAGGTATTCATTCAAAATAGATCCCAATATGAATATGTTATTTGGGATACAGAAGGGTTTTTTTCTAATCTTACAGAGTAATGTTTTCCTCATTAAAGCATATTAACTCAATCTTATGCTAGCCCTGAAATAATTTGTCCTGGTAGATCCTATATTCATCTTGCTGCTACTGAAAGTGGTTTATGTTTGATGATCCCAGAACAATCTTCTAATTTCTTAATTGATATCAGGAGATTTTAGAAGTGCAACTTATGTCACATCTAAGCAAAAACCTCATTACCTGTGAGAAATTGTTGGCCATCCATTTTGTGATCGAATGCGTACAGCAAGATTAGTGATCATCTGTAGCTCAGCTGTTATTTTTACTGGGTTATCAAAGCCCTGGGGAGGATTTTGTAAAGCTATTTAGCCTGAAGGAAGGGATTAGAGAGGTTTCTCCCCGTGAAACATCTGTTGCAAATGTACTTTCTAATATTCAGAGCAGAATGTAAAAATTAATCAGAAAGGGGAAGCACTTCTTTCCTGTTCACAGCCATCCCACGGGTCAATCACTGCTTCCTTCCTCACCCAAAACAGAAATTGCCCCTCGCTGTACAGCAGAAGACTTCTTTGGATGCTGTAGCCCTCAAAACCTCGATGGGGTACTTCACATTTTTCCTTAAGCTCCCTTCCCTTTCAACAGCTAATGATGAACCAGGACTTGAAGTGACTATTTCAGTCAGAAAGGCCAACCACCCACGATCTTCTTCTCTTCTTTCCCTAATTCCCAGACTCTAAACTCATGCTTTTTTGGTATGTGCATGTACACAGACATTTTTTTTCAAAAGGTACCTGCAGGAATAGTACATAATTATGGCTACTTTGAGCAATGGAAGCTGATTACTTTCCCAAATGGAGCCCATTATCTACAGTCCTCTTTATTTGTGTGATTTTTTTAAAAAAAAATCTATGCTCACTAGGGAAAAAAAAATGGAATATTAAACGAAGTTGGGTACTGGCAGTTCTGATACCAAAAAAGTTCGAGAGGCAAAGATAACTCCTTTCTCCTGTAGCAGATAGGACAAGGTTGCACTGTGCCTTTTCTGCTTACAGTGCTGCTTTCCACAACATTTGGGGGAAAAGGAGATATCCAGTAATAAGTGAGCACATGCACTACAGAGCAAAACATACTGTGCAAATTTAAGTGCTAAAAGAAGCTGGATAAAAACAAACTCTCAGCTTCTAATCCTGGTTCATGCACATTCATTTCCAGAGCAGTTGAGGAGGCCAAACTTGACGTTCCTCATTCTCAGTGCTTTTTAATTTTTCTGAGTCAGAATTTTTTTTTCAAAGCAAAAGAAAAAGTGGTTTAATTCTTCCCCTCCGTGTAAAAGGTGGAAGAAATATATACGTTTGTATATTGCAGGCTCAGTGACCTGAAGCTTCAGGAGAGTGAGACAGCATCATGATAGTATCCGTAAGTTGCACCAAGTACGCTGTATTTCTGCCCTCAGTTCAGACACAGGCAGATGACAGAACTCTTAAAACTATATTATTTTTGTTGCTGCTGCTATCCTATCAAGCACAAGAGGGATAGCAGCACTGGTGGCTTAGCAGAACATAGAATCATTGGCTTAGTTTGGAAGGGACCTTAGAGCCCATCCAGTTCCACCCCATGCCGTGGGCTGGTTGCCCCCCACCGGCTCAGGCTGCCCAAGGCCCCATCCAGCCTGGCCTTGAGCACCTCCAGGGATGGGGCATCCTCTGCTCTCTGGGCAGCTGTGTCAGTGCCTCAATATACTTGTCCTTGTCGTGCCATGCTCAGAGGAAGTGACTGAAGCATCTTGCTTCCCCTGTGCCACACTCACCTGCTCCAGGCAAGCTGCACGAGTACACAAGGTGCTGGTGATGCACCTACTATGCATGTATCATGAAATAAAGAATCAAGGATACCAAAGTGTAGGGGAACTGTTAGGTCAGGGCCTGAACTGATGAATGAGCACCTGGTGAAGGGGTGTGGTTGGCCCTGGGAGCACAGGCAGATGGTTTTCAGCTGTGCTCCTCTGTGACCAGAAGGAGTGGGCCTGGGGTGGGGTTGCCCCGGGCTTACATAAGGGCCAGCCAGGCAGAGATCAGGAGCTTGGAAAGAAGCAGCAGCATGAGGAAGGAGCTGAAGGGAGCAGGAAATGAAGTGGAGTAGAGCCCCCGGCTCCAGGTGAGGTGAATGGCACAGTCAGATGAAGAACTGAGGTAGTCACAAAGGTTTTTGGACTTTTTCTGCAGCACGAGGAGAGGGACCCCCAAAGTTGAATACCTGAGGAGCTCCCATGGGAGCCCAGGACTTACACTCTGTGGCTACACATGAACAGGAGACATTTCTTCTTGCAAAGCCAGGTTGTGGTAACAATAAGCAGAACAAATTTTTTAAAGACTCTTTCAGGCTGACATACAAAAGAGTTAGAGGTGCAATTTCTAGTGCTGAGTATGAGGATAAGGATCGTAAATAAGACGGCAGACAAAGTAACAGCGACTGCCTGTGCCCACTGGAATAAATTGCATCTCAAAGATTAACTGTTGCACCAGTCAAACTTTTCTTCTATGGCATAGGCTTTAAAGGGTCCTTAGGCACTTTATCTGGCTGAGGTTGCACCAGGAATGTTGATGAACACAGCCCAGAACCTGAAAACGGATGTGGTGGCCCTGGGCTGCCCTGAGGCACAAGGAGGGGGACAGCAGGCTTCTCCCACTGCCAGCAGCATGGGCTGCACTGCAGGAATTCAGGAGCCCACCCTCTGTACCTTGTCAGATCTTTTGGACGAGAAGAACAAAATAGCAAAACATGTGAGCTCTTGTCTACCAGAAACTGGAGGAACTCCAGAGTCACATTGTGGGGGTCATAAAAAATCCTGTAAATAATCACTGAAAACCTGAGTTATATTAAACCTGATGAAATGTGATTAAAAACCAGCTGTCATTGCCCTCAGCCTCTGCCCACAGCCAGGTGACATGCTCTCCCCTCCTCAGGGATGGCTGAGAAGCAGCAATTGATTTGGCAACTTTGTGGTAGTAAAATATTTTTCCTCCAAATCAGAAAGTATTAAAAACATACTGACAAAATGCACCCTGCATTTTTCTCATGTAATAAATCTGCTTTTATATTTAAAGACCATACTTCTTCCCCTGGCAGGACATAACTGTGGAATATTTCTTTCCTCAGGAGACGCTGTACCAGGCCAGCTTCTGGAGGGCCTGTAAAGGGGCGATGTAGAAGTGCAAAAGTCTCAAACAGATGACAAACATCCTGCCTTGAATATAACCTTGGCTATTGTTTGATAATGGCATCCTTTAGGTAAGTGACACCCCATGGTTGTAGAGCACACCCAACCATAGCAGAATCAGGAGTTGTGGTGTGAACGGTAGCTGCTGTTTTTTCCTACATTTTTGCAAAATAAGTCTGGAGAGGCATGCAGAGAAGCGAAGCCTCTGAAATGCATTGAATTAGATAAGCTGAATCTGCAATGTAGCATTTGGAAGCTGTCCAGGTTCAGGATGGATAATTCAGTAATCTGGCTGGGTGATAGCAGATTCTGCTGATTTATGTGTGAATCAACTGCTGCTCCTCTGGGTTTCCTTTCCCTCTCCAGCCCAATAATTCATTCCCCTTCTCCATTTAAAGCTGCTGGGGTATTTCGTATTGCAAAATCCTGCCTTGCAACACACGCTCACATTTTGAGGACTAGTTTGGCAGAGGTGGAGGCACAGAGGTGGACAGATGAGAGGGACTTTGAATACTGGGGCCCTGGGGGAGTACAGCTTCTCCAGGTCCTTACTACTGTGGGGTTGCTGCTGCATCCTTCCTTAGCCAAAAAGCTCCCTCTGCAAGGAGGGGGAAGAAGGCACTGTGTTTCCCCTGCTGTGGGCCTCATTGATTTTTATCTCCATATAGAAACAGAGAAATCAAAGGAATGAGACTACAACTTGCACAAGGGCTGAGGAACTTCTCAAAGAAACTAAAGGGCCAGCTGCAGTTGTTGAGCTATCCTGAATTAGCAGCTCCATGTGGGTGTTGAAGGGCATCCAGATAAAGAAATGTGGATTATCCTTTGTATTGGCAAAGTAACACCTGGGACAACCTTGCACAACATTGCAATCTAGAACTGAAGTTGTCCATGGCCAGGTAACTGCAACCCAGCAGTGACTACTCACTGGCTGAGGATAATGCACCAGTTTCAGTCAAGAACTTTTAATGTTGTCTGAAGCATGCTGGACCCAACCCACTCCTTGCATGCTGATACCCAGGCCCAAAGCCAAGATCTGAGCTGCTCTGTCAGAGCTGGGGCAGCAGGGCTTGCAACGGGCAGTGGGATTATTCTGTGTGCAATAAGGGGCAGGCACTGACTGAAGCCTTTCCTGCAGCTCTCCCTCCCTCGTGTGAGCTCTCTGTTCTGTCACGTACCTGCTGGCACACAGTCTTCTGTCCTTCCACGAGGGAAGCTCATTTTCCTCTGGCCTCCTCTGGTCTGGGTTCTTCAAACCGATGAAAACAGACCATCTTTGAGATATCTAACACTGGCTTCATTTTGGTTGAAAAGTTTGGTTTTCCATTTGGGGAAAACCGTTGCGGTGCAGCTCTATTGCAGGAGGACATTGAGAAAAACTGATATCTGATGTTCCTTCAATTCATCGTATTTTCCAAAACGTTTATTTAATACGTTAGAGCTCAACAAAAGTGCAAATAAGGCACGCACATGCGTCGTAAGTTATCCATTCAAATTTAGCAGCATTGAAGCCTTATGAAATTCCTTTGCTAGCAGCTGGACCCATCAGTTCAAAAAGTTCTCTGTAAATCTAGTCTCCTCAGGTCAGAACTGAGCCCTTTTTTGGGACAGAGAAGGGAAGGGAGCCTGTGCTTCACTACTTTCAATAACAGAACAAGAAGTAGCAGATTTTTCTGCTTCCAGGATTCTCCAGCGAGTATTTTTCACAAGCAATACATTTTCTTCTTTCAACATAAATATATTGCTCTCTTGCTAGTTGAAATATGAAGCTAAGGAATCTAAATTAATCTCATCACTTTAAGCTGAAAAAAGCACCTGTGCTCTAAGAAGCTAGCAGGAACAGAGAGCTGACCAGCATCGAGGCTTCCACTGTGGTTTGACCCTTGCTGTGTGCCTGCTGCCCAGACATTGCTTTGGGTACAAAGGCAGGAGTGAAAACGCTGCCTTTATGCTGCATATACACGCTTCAGCTCAAGCAAATCAAGCCATGGACGCACACTGACTCCATTTCTTCTAACAAACATCTCACTGCTGCTCTTACAAGCACTCACCAGCATCTTTCCTGCAGAACAGTCACTACGCTGCTACTTCTGCACACGTTATTTACACATACGTGCATCCCAAAGCAAAAAAAAAAAA
>WBMW01000802.1:3231215-3253399 GCA_013396635.1 Penelope pileata
AGCCACCAGCCATAGCAAATGGCATAAACCGGGTATTGTAGCAATAGGTTGAGACTGGAATAATCCAATTTACAGTTAACAATGCAGTTTTCCATGGGAGCAAGAGGCCATGCCTCAGCCACACTAACTTTTATTCTTTCTAACAGATCCATTGCCACCTGAGCTGTGAAATTCTCGGAGCTGTTGTCCCACCAGCCCCAGAGTCAATCAAGCCTGGTTCCATTTGTGCCCTACGTCCCTACACATCTGTTCCCCTGCCCCAGCCCCTACAAGACCTCCTCGCTCCCATGTCTGTTCCGAGCTCTCACCCATCACCAGCCCTTCCTTGTCTGGTAACCAGCTGGAGCAAGAGGTGGGATATGCTCTGTCTGGTTCTGAAATACGTGTATTTAAATATGTGTCTGCTTTGTGTACACATCCTGGGTTGCCTGCCCAGAGCACACGTAGCAATTTGCTTGCAGCAGATCAGATAATGCTGAGCACACAGACAAAACCGTCTCCCATTGGATACCCTTCTCCCACAAGGCTTATAATTTAATTTGCTGTGAGACTTTCACCTTTATGTGTAATGACAACCACAATAGGTCCAGGAGTTACTGATGGGACTGACAGAGAGGTGAACAAGCGTACAGAAGGATCCTCACATTTTTTTTCTGATAATAAATACAGCCAGAGAGACTGCTTTGTCCTTTTAGGAAGTTTAGAAGACATTTACCCACTCATACACAAGTTTGGAAAAGGACCAGGAAAACTTCACCATCAAGTGGAAATTCGTGTGGGTATACTGCCCTGCTGCATGCAGCCCAAATCTTCTCCAAAACACATCCTCTATCTCTGCTCCCCTTTCTGTATGGGACAGATGCTTCATCAAAGCAAAATCTTTTGCACAAAAGTCCTCTTTTCACCCTACTACCCTTGCCCCGGGTTAGATTTCCAAAGGAGCCAGGGCGCTGGCTGCCTGGGGCTTGGCCATGGCTGCTGCACTGCTCTGGGGCTCCCTTGAAAACGCCAGGTTGTACAGAATAGTCAGCAACACAAACTGCATGAGATGTGCTACAGATCATTTTTACAGCTCACTCAGAGTGTGAATTGCCAAGAAACAGCTATTTTTTTCACATGTTGTAAAAGTTGAGCATTAAAGACAAATGAAATATGAAGAATCCAGTGGTATTGTTAGCTGAAGAGTCTGTCACAGGGCCTGCATCCTTCCTTTTGCACCAAGGCCAGTCTAGCAGTGTAAGGCCCAAAGTACATTTCCCATGAAGTCCAGAGGAAAATCCTTATGCCACATCAAAGTAAGCGTGAACACCAGGGTAACACATTGTCCTAGCTATTTTCAGGCACAAAGGTCTCATCTGTGAGACCTGAGTCCTAAGCCAGGACTCAGTGTCTCGAGGCTGAGCCTCCAGCAGTGGCACACTCCCTGGATTTGATTAGCTCAGCACAATTTTTTAGTACAACGATGGAAATTCTACCTTGATGTCATAAATGAAAGGCTATTAATAAGTTCAAAAGTTCCCTGCTAAGAATTACAAAGTTCCCTTGGTCTGGGGAGCCCTAAACTCCCATGTGCTAATAGTGGTAGGATGGCTCCTGTGTGTACCCGCAAGATGAAGTGATGCAGAGAAGATTTCAGTGCTGCTCACTGATTATTAGGATGCGCTTCAGGAGGAACCATTTATTTTTAAAAGCATGCAGAGGAGAGACAGCTGCAAGGAAAGGTGCCTCAGCCCCCAGCTTTATGACACGTTCTCTGGGCACCCTGCAGCACAGCCCGGCGGTCAGGGCCCCCCCTACAGATTAAGGGTGCTCTGTCCGATTAGCCCTACCCCTGAGCAGATTTGCCTTTCGCTTTTATCTCCCAGCTTTCGCTGCCTGCTGCCTTTCTCCACCTGTTCACAAGAGCTACCAAAGCATATTTCTGTGCCGAGCAGGAAACCCCACCCCAGCACAGCAGGCTGGGTTTCAGAAGAACCTAGGTGTGGTTTTGATCAGGCTTTTGGCAAACTGAGAGGACGGAGCCCGCTGGTGTGTGCAGCACGGTGCCGCGCCGGGAGCCTGCGAGCACATTACTGCGCCTGCATGTCACTGCCACCGAAAATAGCAGCGTCAGGCTGCAGGTTGGCATGAGCGTGATGCTGCACCCAGATTAGTGACCACACACGCTCCTGGCAGGCCAGCGAGCCGGGGCAGGCTGCTGGGTTAGCTGAGGCGCAGAGCTGGCTTTGTTCTAGCTCCAGAGTGACCTTGTTTGCCTCTATTGGGTCCCTTCGCATGCTGTCACGCTGCATCTTGAGACCTCACGGCATCCATGCCACTTCTGAAACGGGACGTAGCCACTTGGTGCAGCCTTCTCAGAGTCAGCAGAGCTATGCATAACCCTGGTTTAACTGTCTAGGCACCAGTGGGCTCCTCAAGTGGTTTCAGGAATCCTGCCTGAGAGCGGCTGGCTGCTATTACTTACATGCAGAACCCAGAGGGACGCATTTTTGGCTGCACCCATCACACAAGTAAACCAAACTGCAGAATTAAATAAGAGGATCAGAGGAAGGTACCAGCCATCAGCCCTCCTGCTGCTCTGCATGGAGAGGGGATGAGCAGAACGAACGCCTGGAAGTCTAAAAATCCACTGGGAAACATAAATTCAGCGGCAAGCCTTGAGAACTGCTTACATTTACTGAAAGAACAAAAATTTGTAAAAGTCAGGAGAAAATGTGCTTTACCCATCAAACCAGCACCAACCTGAACTGCTGCACCATGGCTGTGTTTTAGCATTAACCTGTCCTCAGGGCTCAAATACCCTGTTACTGCTGTAATTCTCCAAAAAGCGATCGTACTACTACAGACATGATGAAAAGAAAAAAAAAAATTTTTTTTCTGATTAATGAGAACAACGTAGCAAGACAAAGAACTACATCGTTTTCTTCGGTCTCTGAGGAGTAGACAGAACCAAATTTCTGAAAAATGGCCTCTTTCATCCCTCAGAAGATTGAGCCTGTAATGATATTCTAGGTGCTGGGCAGACTCAGCATTGGTATCGCTGCCAGGCACTGGCTCTTTCTAGCCATGCTAACGTGCCATTTTTTAAGTTTTCATCATTTTTCTGCATGGATGATTCATTCTGAGCGGCAGCAAAGGAATCTCGAGAACTTTCATCTTTTTTCCACACATCTTTTACACATCCAGTCCCCGCTTCCCAGGGACGTGCCCTCGGAGCGGAGCACTCGCAGCCTCCGTGCCCGCAGGAACACTTCTGCCTCAACACGAGGCCACCAGCGAGCACCGAATCCTTCCTCAGCAGAGCAAGCAGGGAAGGAAATGCAGAAAGGAGGTGCTGGGGAGGATAAGAGCGTGGAGGCAGCAAGGAGAGGGTGAGGCAGGCAGGTGGGCAGTGAGATAGCCGGGGACCGGAGGGTTATCGCAGCGGGATGGGTGCCAGGACACGTGCTGATACCGCTCTGAAGTATGGGCAGGAGGTCAGCAATGATGAGATGGGGGAGAGTGTGTTCGTGTAAACACAGCAAAGACACGGGATCGCACTGTGAGAATGGCTGCAAAAGCTGCTGGTGGCTCAGGGTCTGCCTCGCTCAGCTTACACCGGGAGGATGTTTAATTCTTCATAGAGTACTTAAACTGGAAACAACGACCATGGGTAGAAGTTAAAGGTCTGCTCAGGGAAAAAGAGGGTTTTCAAGGGCATACGGTGTTTGGCACACTGTTTTTGTGAAACTTGGTAAAAACCAGACAATTTAGGGGAAAAGGAAGTAATTCTTGGTAAAACAGAAGAAATTGGGGGAAAAAAGGAAGTGAACTTTTTCTCTATCTGCCGTATTTTCCCACAGGACGACCAGTGAGGCTGAGAGCCTGGTTTCACGCCGTGCAAACCTCCGGTTTAGGGAAGCACACGAGCAGCACAGTGCAAGTTTCAGAATTGAAAGCTCATCTCTTTCAGTCCCACATTCTGCATGGAGAAGGCAGAAGGGAAACCCCGAGGCAGGCTGACAGCTCGGGCTGGTAGGGCTCACCGTGAGCTCCGCTGCCCTGCACGCGTTGCAGGGCGGCTGCTTTCGGCCACGGCCACGACACAGCATCGCTCGCAGGGAGCATGCGCGGGGCTGCGCTCTGTGCTCTTGTCCGTGTCGCTGTGCTGATCCTCTGTGCTGAGCCACACCAGCTGCACTGCCAGGGCAGCTATATGGCATGTGTTCCAAAGCCTCTTCTTTTTTCTTTTTTTCTTTTTTTCTTTTTTTTTTCTTTTTTGGAGAAGTGCGTTTTCTCTGTGTCTGCATTATAATATCTCTATTTCACACTATGTTGATGCCTTCTTTTTCTCTGAATTGATGTTCATTTTTAATGCCTTAATTCCTGCTCAACTTGCAGGGATTTGTCAACAGATCAAAAAAGGCCCCTGGGCACCTAGATGTCCACCACATCTTCATGCCCACCCTGCGATGCCTCCCTCCTCCCTCACGTACCCCTGCAGGGAGCAGGAAGCAGATCCCACCCACAGGGCTGGGGCTGCACGTCACGAGCCAAGAGCAGCCCTGTTCAGCTCCAGCACATTGCACGTGGCCAGGCCAGCTGTACTCGTAGGGGTCTGCATGTCCCATCAACCACATAAAGCAAGTGGCTCTCTCTGGTGCCCTCCCCCGTCCCCAGCAGAGCACATTTTTCCAGAGCCACTGATGTTCTTGCAGCAGGGTCCTGCTGTATGCCCCTGAGGAGCCGCTGCAGCGCACATCGTTAATTTGTTAGCAATAGTAGCACTGGCTGAGAGCATGTACTGGGGATCCTGCTGTAAATGCCGTCAGAAAAAAAGTGGAGTTACTTTTTCCAGTTCCCACCTGTTTGGGGACATGAAGCAATCAGCAGCACTGCTGCCACATCCCCTGCCGAGGGGCTGGTGCCCCCACCTTGTAGGGCTGTGCTGCTGAGCTGCTGCTCGGGATGAGCCTGCAAAGCCCCCGTTGGCCGCAGAACAGCCCGCATGCAGCAGCAGGGCCCCTCCGATAAACTGTCCCAGCTATTACCAGATGAGAATTTCTAAGGTCTGTACACGGTGTGTGTGATGCAAGGCAACGCACCGAGGGGAAGCGCCCAGCGCGGGGCCGTCCCCGTGACCGCAGCACCGAGCTCGGCAGCAGCACCAGCGGCCGCGGGGCTTTTTGTGCCCGGGATTAACAGGGATTGAGAATGATGCAGAAGCAGCGTGCTGGATCCAGGGTGGGGAACTGCTTTGTAGGGTGATTTCTCTGGGAAGATTCAGAAATGGTGCTGATTTCCAAGTACAAGCAAACGTGATAAAGACCTATATTCAGAATTTATTTAACCTCTCTCTCTCTCTCTCTTTTTAACGGCAAATGGTGCAGCTCAGTGCTCGTGTTGATGAGCTGACAGTGCTGCATTTCCTGGCGCAGAGGCTTGCCTGCAATTGACAAAACTATCAGAAAAATCGGGAGAAGTGCATGCAAATAAGTTTGTTGAACTTTGACAGCAAATGAGAGAAAAAAAGAGAACTTGTTTGCGGTCAGACATCTGCATCATGCCATGCTTCCTGCACTAGGAAAGGCAGTGCAGCATTTCTGTCTGTGCTGAGCTTACTCTCATGGCTGCAGACACAAATAGTTTTCAATGTGCATTATTTTAAAAACTCTTTACCTCCCAACTACATATTGAAATTTGATGGAAAAAAAGATTCTCCTGGACCCATTCTCAGTCAGATAGATTCCCACCTCTGTGTTTACATTTAAATTTACTTTTTCCTAATGTTCATTTGGGCCTTACCAAGGGTACTGTGCTAAGGAAAGTGAAACATTTATTCTGCTGCAAGGCCTCCCCTTGTAAAAGCAGCATGCCTCTTTTCTTAGCCATCCTTGATCCCCTGTCCCTTTGGTCCACTTCTCCTCTGTGGTCTCCACACATCATAAAAGCCACAGCCCTCTTTTCCCTAGGTTTCTAATAATTATTTCTTGTTTCCACAGTCTTGCTCCTATTCCCTTTAAAAAAATCACCAGCCCTCTACAAACTGCATAATGAATAATAATGAACTATTTCATTGCACATTTAGCTGTAAGCACCCCTGTTAATTATCCAAGTTGCATTGTGAATGAAGATTTACACTTAACCTTGCCTCAGATATATAGGTGCATTAAGAATATTTGTAATATCTGTGACAGACAGAAAAGTCTCCAAGTTTTCTGTAACAAGGGAGGAAATTACATCTTGATTTGCTCTTCAGCAGTCTCAGGAATATCTCCGTGAAATAAAAGTATTTTTTCTCCTAGCTGAAGGACAGAGCTGCATAGCTCACTGTGTCAAGCTAATATATTTATGGTCCGAAGGGCTCTCCTCACCCCCAGACTTGAAGCTTACAGAGGAATCCAAGGTATGTAATGATGATATGAACATGATATACTTTACTGTAACCTGTGCTGCAGGCAGCTGTTAATGCCAGTCTGCCTTTCTGCAGTCTGCAGCCAAAGGAAAGCTGTCTGCAGCATATGTATAGCTTCACTCTGCAGCACACTTACTGCGAAGTCAATGGTATGCTGAAGCGGATGCCGCGGGACCAGAGAGCCATTTGTTAAAATTTGAGTCTCAGATGTTAATATATATTTGGGATAATTTCTCCTCCTGTGAAAGAAATTCATTTCCTCCCTGCTAAATGACTACTGCAGTAGCATTGACAGCACCGCACAGGGCTCCAGAGAGGCATTGTGCTGAATATTAGGGAAACACTGGGGAAGATGGGCAGGTTCTACACAGACAAAAGTGAAAGGCAGCAGAAAGGTCAAAACACATTTAGGAAAAACTAAGAAGTGCAGTGGGAAGGGAAAGAGAGAGACACCGACCTTAACACAACTGCTGAGCAGAGAGATCAATAACAGAAGGATTTGAGTTCAGTCTGTTGGCTCCTCGTCTAATCTCTGGTTGTACACTGCTGCTTCTGGCAGTCTTGGCCTTGCTATTTCAGTATTGCCCCCAAATAATCTCTTTTTAAGTTGCTCCTGCAATGGAAACACTCGAGTTTTCAGCCTCAGTTTATGCAAGTCCTATGCTGCTTCGTGAACAGGGAAGTCATCATATTTTTCACCAAAGTGTAAACGCTCTCAGTGGCATACAGGTCAACAATATCCTGCTTCCTGCTTACTTTAGGAACATGCAAGACTTATGCAAATCATCCAGATCCAAAAATGTGCACGGTGAGTTTCTCTGCAGCATCTCAGTTAATGGTTCTGGTCCTGGAGAGTCAGGGAAGGCAATCAATCTTGTCGCTTTTCCTTGGATTTTTGCTCTCGTTGATCTAGAAAACTGGACATGAGTAATTCTTAGATTCAGACCTTTAGTGTGTTGAGAAGGGTGGAAGCATTGCTTGGTTTTAGCAACGTGCACCACTCGGCTAAATATCATCCCACAGGATGTTTGCTTTTGTGCGGCAGCATGATGTTGTTGATTCATCTGTGCCTTTTTTCTTCTATATTCTTCAAATACTTTTTTACTGAAGCGCTGCTAGTAAGCATTTACTATTTTTTAATCATTAATGTTACTTTATTAACATTAAATGATGTTTATTGGTAATATATCCTAGCTGTGAAAATGCCAAGTGAAGTATTAACCCCATTATGTATGTAAGGCTTCTCCCTATACTCTTATTTATATGCATACATCAATGAGAGCAATGGCAACATGCATGGATTGTACAGTGGATTAGATTTTAATTATTACAGGTTATGTAGAATGAAGACATAATTAGGTTCATGTAATTTAGAACTGCTGTAGAATAAAATTACTTTCTTAGCAACATTTTCTACAAAGCTGGTTCTTTACCTGGTGGCTCTGTTTTTAACTACACAGTCAAAATATAAAATCACATTCATAAGTCATGTGCTGCACTCCAAATACTTCTCCAGCATGGAGATCTCAGCACCTTTTTGGAAAGCATGGGCATCAGCTGTGCTTACAGAGAGGTGGAGCCCAGGCATGGATCCAGATACCACCTGTACTTGAATTTTCCACCTACATACCCAGCTATCAGGTGCCCAACTGAATTTGCGAGTGCACGCTGAGAGACAGGCTTTGGGGATGAGGGAAGGTAAGAAGTAGATAAAAGATTTGCAGCAGATCAATCTGGACAGCATAGAAATGTCATTCATCTTCCTGGAGCTCCTCGGAAAGGGCTCAAGACACCTTCAAGGGCATTTCCTCTTACAAAGAAGGTGAGCACCTTTGTGGCTAAATTCCTTAATGATCTGTAACAACTAAGCATTGAGGGGAAACATCAAGTGTCAGAGTTCTGTCATTGATTTTCAGCAGACAGGAGCACTCAGCAAACCACACAGATTTGGTAGTATCAGGCAAAACTGATTCTTTGTATTCAGCGCTGCACAGAAGCATAAAAAGGGTGTATAGAGAGGAAAAGCAAGACAGCAGGACAAAACCAGGTAGTAGCAAAATGTCTGTGTGCCAAGAGGAGAGAAAACAAGTCAAAATCTTAGTGTCAATTTTCTTCCAATAAAAGCCCAATTTTCTACTTGATTTTTTTCCATTTCACCTTAGCCTTTGATGTCAGTGAATGATGTCTTTTCATTCTAGCAATCAATCCAACCCTCAGCTTCCAGATCCCACTATTCAACGTGATTTCGGAACATTGTCATTTGATTATTTGCACTTTTCTATCTGATTATTTGCACGTTCCTATTGACATATTTGCCTGTGTGATATTCTGACCACTACCCATCACAAAACGCTGTACTACACCTTGGAGTCAGCATAACTGTGGATTTTGTGTGCCTGAGCTTTTTAAGAATTGAAATGCAATGCAGTTCCCAAAAAGGAGCTAACCTGCATGTGGAGAATCATGAGACTAGTTCAGCATCCTGCAAACGTGGTTGGAGAGAGCAAAATTAAACATGTAAGCATGCTGATTACAGCATCGATTCTGCAAGTACTCTCTACCTGGTGCAATCCCTTTGAAAACAGGGGGACTACTCACAGTCATAAAAGCTGTGCCTGTGAGTAAACGTTTGCCTGGCTGAGCCCTTGGCAGCAGCTGCAGACAGTACTTTTCTTCTAGATAGAAGTGCAGTCTATGTAGAAGCAGCCAGCAGTCCGCAGCTCTGGAATTACATATATTGTAATTGTGGCTGCGCGGTGAGGTGAGGAGCGCTTCGTTGCCCTGCGAGAGGCCTACAGGAAATGCCTAGACCGGCTGCTGTAATTAGACGCATATTATTATTATTTATTAAAACACAACTAGCTACACTGGTTGTGCATATTCTGTAGGCAGACCTTGTGAAAAAGTGAGTAATCTAGTCGGGCTGTGCAATACAGGCCTTGTTATGACAGAAAGTTGTGCTGGCCTGATGGCACTTCTTCAGCTAAAGCTGCACTTCACTGCAGCTGCTGTTGTGTCAGGATAGCTTACATTTTCCTTAGCAGAAGGAAAAACAATGACAGTGTAAAACACCTTCATTATAACCAACTTAATGAGTGAAATGAGTTGCAAAAATTCACGCAGCTCAGATGGTTAAATTGCTACATGGCTTATGAAGAGATCAGACTCCTCATTCCACAAATAAACTATAACCAGTGAATCTTACTCCTCTTGCACGCAGGAGGGAGGAGACGTTAACACGTCCTGTGTTCAGGACAGAGCCTTTCATGCCTGAGCACCTTGTGCCTTAACCAGCATTTGCAGCTCAGCGAAACACGATGTGTTTGTCTGGTGCTAAAAGTGCCCAAGTCAGTCTGAACGGATTCTTTGAACAGGCACAAAGAGGGAATCACTAAGACTGGAGGGAGAGAAGCTGCTCATTTAAAGAAAACAGCAAAAGGTCACAGAGGGATACACGTTCCTGCCAGCACTAATTTTACTATAACTCTCCACTTTCTCATCTTGAAAATTGAAGGGATTTTTTCCCTTGTTCTTCCAGTAGCAAGAGAATATGCACATATATGAACCAAAAACACACTGCTCTATGGCGAAAGCTGACAAATACTTGCTAGAGGCTTTTGTTTGCCCATGGGGACCGACGAGCACCATGGCTCTGGTGACCAGGCCAAGGAGGCCGGGCTCTGCCTTTGGCCCGCTCTAAAGCCTTGGTAAGCCACCTTATCTCTCCGCCTCTCAGTTTCTTCCTTTATAGGATAAGGGAAGGCCAATTTGTAGAGCACTCTGAGGATTAACAGTGACAAACAGGTGTTACATATTAGCTGGGTGGAATTTCTGTCACTTCAGTACCTTTTTCTTTTCTGGTGCAATAGCCACGATTACGGGGAGATGTTTCGTCTCTGATTGCTTATTAGGTGATTTGCTAGTTCTGGCTCCAAACCAGAATTCAGAGTTCAAATGAAGTTCAGAAATCCAAAATCTTGAATGTGATTTTTTAGTTTGAGGTATTAATTTATTAAAAAATCTGTGCTAAAGAAAAGAGAAATTTTCATACAAATTGCTTCAACAAAACACACTTCGTTCCAATTCACTGTCTTAAAAACCCAAATGGACACAATTGATCTGTCAGCAACGTTACCTCTTTCTGAAGTTTCACCTCATTACAGAATAACAGAGAAATGGCTGTAACTCCACTGCCAATTGTGACCAGAAATTCCATCAGGCTGATTCACCAGGTAACCTTGTTTCTGGCACTGCAACCAGGTGCGTCATACAAAGCAGGGAACCAAATGCCCCACGCAGTGCCTGGCTGCTGACAAGGGCGTACTGCAAGCTTGGAAACAAGAAAACGGTACATAGACATGGGATCGAACAGACCAAGCCAGGATTTGGAGCCCACTGTCCCTTGCTGGCCCACACGTGTAAATTTGCTACAACTAAGTGACAAAAAAATAAAATAAAATAATCGTGATTTGGATAATTACATGGCGTGTGGCACATCTTTCACTTGAAGTCTCAAATACAGAAAAAAATGATATTTCACAAGATGTGAAAATATCAGAACTGATCAGTTGTTCCCAAACATGAGTTCCAGGCAAGCAGCCTCTTTTGTCACTGCAAGATCACGCAAGATCACATTTAGCCTTAGTTTTACTGTGTTAGTTCTGCAAAGGATCGATTATAAATAGAGCTAAACTGGAATAAAGGAAACAAAAGCTGGTCCCAGATTTTTGTGCATTAGCTGTGGGATAGCAGCTACTCGTGCTTACTCAAAATTGCCTCTGTTTCTCTTTTACAGTTCTCTCTGTTTTGTACACACTAGCTAAATGATGCATACTAATTATATATTTTTATGTTGGAAATGTTTATATTCTCCTATTTTTGCAGATATAGAGAAGAGAAGAATCTAAAGGATACATTCCAATAATGTCAATTTTTGTCAAATGATTTAATCTATTTCATAATGGACTGCTCCTTTCTTTTTTTGTACTTCCCAAACTCTTGATACGCGTAAGAAATTCTCTTTACATGACACCAAACCATTGAATTGTAATAATGCATTATTTTCTATACAACAGAAACTTCCTAGGTACAGAAATCGCTCATTCTGCAAATTCTGGTAAATCTTTCTTATACTTAAGGTATTGTCCTGAGTAGCAATGACTCAGGCCGCATCAGCTTTATCAATATCAGTGCTACTGAACCAGGATACTTGTCACAAAATACATGAATAGCTTTTGTTTTATAAATTTCCTTTTGGATATCATCCCAGCATCTTCCAGCCACTCTAAATCATGTTTGCTGTAGAGATAGGTTTGAATTAATTCTCCAAACTCAATGACTTCTCAGGTCAGGGTAGTTCAGATGCAGGCTCTGATGTACTCCCTTCTCTCTCTTCCAAATTTCCTGCCTGTATCCCTTAATCTTGTCTTGTGCTATTATCTAAAAACTCTATGCAAACTATGAACTCCTTTTTAAAAGCTCTAATTTTGTCCAGATTTATAGGAAAATGATATTGTAAATGCGTACATGCATGACAAGAGCAGACTGGGACCTTAACAGACTGTTCTTCCTGCTTGATTAGTTGTAAATTGTAAATCTTTCTGGCCTTGATTCAGGAAACCACTTGAACCTGTGATTAAATCCCAGAGAAATCAAGGACACCTGAGCACACATTTAAGGCTCAGCGTACACTTCAGTGTTTAAAAGAGCAGCTTAACAACATGAGTTCCAGAAGTAGTATTTATCATCGCAAACCAGTATTTCACTAAGACTGAGGCACAGACTCCAGGCAATCTACCAAAAGAGATCTAAGAGATCATGAGACACTGAAAAAAATACCAAATGACAAGGAGACGACTTAAATATTCAACTTCTGCGAGGTCTGACATAGTAACTTTAGTAGCTCCACCCTTTCCATACCCTGCAGGTGACTGCATTATCTGAGTGCTCCACAACTCACACTCCCTTATCATTCACCTTCAAGAATTTGGTCAATCTCTTGAAACAGGCATGGAAATGATGTATGTGCATACTGAGAAATGCCAAGACATACCGTCCAGCACTCCTGTCTGAAATACCAGCATAATTTCTAGACATGAATATACACTGACATACACGCGTAATTTTAAGGATTTCTGATTTTATTTTATGGACCTGTGCAACAAATTTGGCAACCAGTATTTTCTTCTTCTCAGGGGAGTACAGGATTTGTATATATTAACCATAGGTTCACCTCTGTATAGTCTCATCTCTGACATTTTGCTACATTGAAAAATTGGCTGTACCACTGTGATTCTATGCTTTCTAGAAGACCACAACTAAAATGGTAGAATTCTGGAGGTGGGAAACACATCTATGCTGTAGGCTCAGAATGAGGCAGAGCTCATATGGACCTTCCCCCCGAGCCCTCTCAGTCATCGAGGCTTACAGTGCATGTTCTCTACCGCAAAACTAATGCAGACCATATTTTTCATTTAACGCTTTATCTTCAGAGCAAGTTTATATTCAACACAATATTCTGCTATGACTTATTGTGAACTCCCTTACATTGTAGTGTGCCCGCTGCTTTTTTGATTATCTGATGTCACATGGAAAAGGGAGTGAAAGAAACAACCCTTATGCAGGAAGAAATGAGTATGTATGTGGTAAACTTTCCCAATGAGTTTATTTAAATTATTAAGCTTACTTCTTTTGTTGGCATTATGTTCATCTCTTCCTGAGACATTTCGCCACTGCAAACAGCAACTGATACTGTCTGCAAATATGATACACTACTGTGGGTGTTGTGCAAGCCAAATACATCCCACAGGACAATTCCTCTCGTACCATCATTACCATCTTGGAGTGGAGATGAAAGGAGATGACTAATTCAGGAGGTGCATGAATCTCAGCAGAAGCTGCTGCTTCCACGTGAAGGAGTGGTTTGCCATCACTTGGCAAGCAGAGACTGGCGCACGTATTTGTCCTCCAGCATTAAAAAAGTGGAGAATGCAGGTGCGTGAACCTCTGATGAACCCTCCCAGCCCCTTCTGGGAACAGGTTGCTGCCGCAATAATATTAGCAGCAAGAGCCTGTCTGTAGAGAGCTCTGCTGCTGTCGTGTGAGTGTAGAAACATGCTGGTGCAGCCCTCTCTGTTCAGCCCTGGGGAGGCTGAGAGCCTGCCCAGCTTCCTCTCAGTGGAGCGGTACCGCACTGCCCGCTGTGCCCATGGTGAAATACACCTGACATGTGATGGATCATGATAACCTCCCTCGCTGTTGCAATGTTCCCATTGCAATTATATCTATGTGTCTATTTATTGTGATGTTTTATCTTGCAGATTTTAAATACGATGTATTAAAATACATCGTAATACAAATGCAATGAGGCAAGTAACGGTAAAAGTCAAAATTAGGATACAGAGAACAATGTATTTCAAGTTAAGTGGGAAAAAGGTTACTTGTTAGCTGCAATTAATGAGCACCTTCAGTGTCTTATGTGCATGAAAATGATAGGTGTGCCAAAGGAATACAATGCCAGCTGACATTACAAAACCTACCACCACAGAAAATAAGAGAAGCGCACTGAAGAACCTAATCATTACAGAATTAAAAAGAAATCCCCCCAAAATCAACATCACAAGCAAAGAAGTATGCTGATTTGACCTGCTACTGCATAAACTGAAAACCTGGCTACCTCCTAAGAGACATGTGTCGGGTGAATCACTGAAATGGGATGGTGAGCCAGAAAAAAAGTGTGTAGTTAAAATGTTCTCTGTGTCTCTGGCTAAAATAATAAATGAAACAAGTTGTGGAAGCTGGTTATCATCTCAGGTAACTAGAGCAAGCAGGACAGTTGACACAAACCATCATGCACTCAAAATTTGAGGACAATCGCAGAAAAATTTAAACACTTGTCTTAACTTCGCCTTAACTACAAATTTCAGCTTAGATATTGCTGAAGTTTTCTTTGTATAATAAATGGGACAGTACTTTTACAGTATTTAGCGAGTTCTTTCTGCCACTAGCAGACATAAGTTTTCAAAACTCCCTTGCCACAAGCAATGGCAAGCAGTGACTGTCTAGAATAAAGTCAATTAATGAGCATGCTGAAAAGAAATCGAAGCAGAATGCCTTACTTTCACTGCACAATACATTTCCAGGCAGTTGGTGCTAAATCTGTGAAACAAGGAACATGAAGACTACTATCATTATTATAAATATGATTAACCTCATTCACAGAAGAAATAGTGCATAGAGGCACAGAATATCTGATATCTGTATCAGATGTATCAGATAAGGAGGTGAATCCAAATGATGGGAATTGACCTCCCCACTCAAAAAGCTGAGTGACTGTATGGGGGGAAGCTGCCTTCCATACGTTTCCAAATGTGCATGTCTTTAAGAGAGAACACTCTTCAGCCATAAAAGCTTATCTCAGCTCAGTGGTCTTCCTACAGCTTTATAATAGCTCCAACCCACACGGTGCCTAAAATGCAAGAGAACTATTCAGGTCACCTATTATCCACAGAAGAGCTAAAAATTTAGTAGTTACCATGATGGACTGCAAAATTTTCAACAAAGCCTTCTACACTTACACGCTTCTATGTATCCTAGAATGAACTCTTAACGTTGTAATTGAGAAAGAATTGCCTAAACTCATCCCCAGAGAGGCCGTTCCCACACCTAGCACCCATGAATAGCACTGAATTTAGCTCAAAATCCATTTAGTGCTCCCAGCTGACATTAGCAGTCTCATTCTGCCTGTGGAGAGAGCTCTTCCACAAGACTGCTCTAGCCAGCAGCCTAGAGAATAGCTTAGGATGAGGTTCATATCTGCCCTCCTGGTAACTCTCAGTAGCTCACTCGCAAGACAGGGATAATATATACATTTTGCATTATAGAATTGACTAAACGGCGTAACTGGAAATAGAGTTTGAGTTCTAAAACTTCTCATTTCAAAGGAGTATTTTCAGCAGCAAGAGATAGGGAGTTTGGGTCTGTTTTATATACTTTGTTATCCTACTTATTCTCAAAAATGTCTTGGCAGCTGGAGACACTTCTGGCAAAGCCAAATCTGCTCACCCTTGGGGTGATTTCAATAGCATTTTCCATTGATGACCTCCACGTATATCTTCATTTCAGTGTATGAGAGTCCTGAGTTAGCTGGCAGCCCGAGGCGTTTAGGGCAGAGAAGCCAGTGCCTCATGCAGGCGTGCTGAATCCCTTTCTACAAGGCCTTACAGTTTTTCACTGGCTGTGAAAGAAATCTTGCCATAGTACTTTTTTTTGGCACAGCAATGCTTCAGTTCCAGATATGGAAATCACTTTTATGCACAGCAGTGATGCATGGAGTTTTCAGCTTCTTACTTAATAATTTCATTTCCTACCTAAAAAATTCTGCAGTGAAGTACTCTTCACTGCACAGAAGCGCATGCCTCTGTGAAGGAGGCTCCCAGGAAGAAAAAGCTCAAAAGTCATATTATAGCAACAAGCCAGAAAGCAATCTCCTTGACTGCCAATTCTTACTCACCACTCTGAATATTGATATTGAGATTTAGGAAGAAAATATTTGTTCTAAGAAATAAGCTGTTCTCTTATTTAATGATACTGCATTCGATATATACCTTTAGTAAGTATAGTCTGAGTGGTCCATCTCATAGGATGATACTCCTATCTGTGATCTGTGATAGATCTGCGATCTATCTCCTATCTTCTATCTGGGCCTATGATCAGCCTCAAAGAGAAACAATTGCTCCTTTGGTAGGGGAAGTGGCAGTCTTCCCCAGGCCTGGAAAGACTGGATGGGTTTGGACATTCAACCACTACTGTATTTCATGAGTTCTTCAAATGCCGAATGTGTGGGCTTTTTAACATCAGACAGAGTTTTCATTCAGGCAGTTAAAGCTATGCCTGCTTTGTCTCTCGGAGTGAAGCAGTATCAAACTCAAAAGACACCAATTTCAACATAAAGCCCTAGTGAAACCAGAAAACAAGCAGTTTTTATCCCAATGAACAGAACTTTCTTGAGGGAAAACACCTTGAAAATGTAAATACAAAATATAAAATGGCCTTGGAACATCAGATAGTTCTGCTCCTTTTAGCAAGTTCCAATGAGTAGCTCTTCAAAGGAGCGTCTAAATGTAATTCAGTTAGAATTTCAAGGCAAACTATCACAAAAGATATTTCAGATAGAGTATCAGTGTAGTTGAGAAGTATCAAAATATTAGTTATTCTTGACAGAAAAATATTGTTTCCTTCTCTCAGGATGTTCAATTCTTTCTATTTCATCCTGACAGCCCTGCAGTCAATCACACAAGCTAGAAAACTCTTGTTGTAGTTACAATATTGGAAATTCAGGTGTTTTGAAGTATTTTGAAGCCTTTTTTGTCCAATATTATAGTAGTAAACGTTCTTTTGGTTAGGATTCAATCTCCTTTTTTAAAATACTGCTTTTGTCAAACCTGACATTTTTTCCTATTCCGTATGAACGCTTTGTAGTGGCTGCTGGCATTGATCAGCCATTCTTAATGCTTCTTCACCATCTTTGAAATTAGTCACATTTAATGGCAGCGCTTCTCAGGTTATCCGTCAGAGCAATGACCATTCTCCCTCCTGCTGCTGCACCAATAAAGCAGCTAGTTCAAACAAAAAAATATAGAGTACAGAATAAATGTAAGTTTATTACAGCCTATAAATCACGTGTATGGATTTGCTTACCTGCCACAAATTTCAAAATACATATTTCTTATTTTTTCCAAGTATCTGAAAAGAAGTCGTGTTTTTGTTTTGCAGTTTTTTTTACTGTATGATCAGATAAGAAAGCTGTTTTTCATCAGCCAGAACATAATGTCAAAGTGCCAGGACAATAAGCCATTAATACACAAAGAATCTTTTCTACTTCCAGGGTATGCAACAGAATATCATGTTAAGAGAATGCTGATGCATTGGATAAAAAGAATAATACCTCCAGGGCAATTACTTTAAGAACACAATATATTTTCACGTGTTTATTTCTCTTTACATATCATGTAAGTGATTAATAAAGACTGAATCTCTTAGTTTACCCTTCTAGTATATTCATTTCAAAATCTCCAGCCAGGCCAGCAGCTAGTATGAGGTGACCAACACTGTTCTCAGCATTTTCACTGACTGAAAATACAGTCAATATCTGGAATTAAATAAATAAATAAAAGTTTGGTGGAATTACTGCGGAGCAATAATTATGTTTCTGATGAGTAAGGCGAGGATTGGTTGCTGATGCTGCAGGCTACTCAAGGATGGTTAATTGTATTCATGGACTATTTGTAAGACAGCAAGCTGCCAAAACCTCAAACATTTCCAACACAGTAATTCTGGAATGCTGTAGTAAATAGGAAAAAACAGATGTCATAATGCGTTTCATCTAGTTTAAAACTTAACATGTAATTAACTTAATGGTTTGACAATAGCTGATGTAGCAACACATATAATGCAATTGAATTAGTACCTCATTATGACATCGAATTTTTCTACATATGCATTACCAAATAAAAGATCAGACTTTGAGACATTGGTATGTTTCATGGTGACTGTCCTTGAAATGCAATCACAGGTAACATTTGCTTTGTATTTCGTCACTTGTGAAAATTATTTCACTTTTATAACACTGTACTTCTGTACTCTTTTCATTACGTCTCTAGTGAAAGCTGTTCCTTGGTTTATTGTTTCACACACTTCTGTCTGGGCACTTGGACTTCTACATTCATTGTGTAGTATAAAGCCTTCATTTTCTCTATCTTTTGTACTGCTCAGCTGTTTGGCCAAAGCGTTGTAGGCAATTATCACAGTTCTTTCACATCTGTTCTGAGTATTTCTTAGGGTAGACTTCAGGTGGTCTGCGTTACACACAAAGCAGCACGTTGTGACAGAGGCCTGTGCATCCATTATTTTGGACTTCCCAAAGGCTTCTCAAGGTATCATTAGGGCTACCCAATTGTTAGTGCTGCAGGATGAATATGAGCAAAATTATACCAGAGCAGAATGTTCTAAAAAAACAAGGTTGAAGTCTCCAAGAAATACCAACACCAACCCCAGACACTTGTTACAAAACCTAACCTAACTGCCTAACCTGCAATTTCTGAGGCACCTTCCTCTGTTAAAAAAAAAAAAANTTGAGGTTACAGCAACGTTAGTTGAATTGAATGGGAAAACCAAAACAAAAACAAAAAACTTTTAATTACGAAACTAATTTTTCAAGTCACTCAGGTCTTCTAAACTAACCATGCCAGTATGTTTCTATTAATAATACTGAAACATGTTACAGCAAAGTCTGAAAGGAAAAAGGTCTAACTGGCCTCATGCAGATCCTACTAAAATTTTAGATTGCTTTGCATTCATGTTGATGGTGTCCCGGATGCTACATGAAAGCGGCCCTCTGCTGCTGTGGGTATCTCCAGCCTGCTTTTCACAATGCAGTGGTATTATTAGGAAGGAAGGATCAGTAAAAAGGAATCTGAAACCTGATCTGGTGCTGAGGAATGCCTTCTGAATGTGCTATTCGAACCTAGTTATTACTTCTGGGAGGTGTGAATGTTTTGCATGACTCTTCACTCAAAACCTGAAATCGACTGTGAAGAGCAGTAAAGAAGTTATGCAAGCCTTTGTGCAATTAAGCAAGGTAGTTTCAAAAAGATAATTACACACTTCTGAGGCCGTACATCATGATATCCAATAAAACACCCAATTTATCTGTTGGATGATCCTTGTTTTGCATTACTCTTAATGGTCCATTTTCTGGATTTTAAAAATATCAATAAATTCATGTATATATCTGCATTTAGATCCTGCACACTTAGTTGATATTTTTTGTTCTTAAACTACATTTACTCTCTCATGGATGTTGCTCCACCTCCATTTCTAAAATGCTGAATGGGCAGAGTGTTTCTATCACGCATTTTATACAAACGGTTTATGAACTGTGAACAATAGGGGACTGTCTACTGACTGGTTATCATGAATTTCAAAGTTAACTGATATAGAACTCCTGCTTGCACCTAGCAGGAAATTTTAGGGAATATTATAAACTGACCAATTTCAGGGAAGCAGGATGTATGGCTGACAGTAAAGCTCTTACAAGCCACAAATTCTGCAGTGCTGCATTGCTGTGCAATTCCTCCTTTAGTATGCTCCTGAATAGGAGAAAACGTGACACAGTGAAATTTATACTTTTTCTTAGAAATTCATTGGAGATCCTTTCCAGCAGGGGTCAGAATGAAAAAGGGAAATAGTGGTACTTGCTGAGGCTGACAGCTAAAGGCACAAATCTATCAGTCACTCAGAGTCAGTTCAGCATTCTTTTCAACACAGATCATTTGGTCTTGATTTTCCAAACAAGTGTCACTACCTACAGTGCACACCCACTCAGTTGTCCTTGCTGCGTGTGGATTGTCACGCTACGTTCCCTTAGAGAACCTCCGCCTTTGCCAGCAGTTCTGAAAGGAAAAAAACACTGATGGGAGTTAGCGTTTAGGGGAAAAGTCCATTAGCTGTTTCGCATGCCAGGGGACCAGCTGTCCTTCAGCACACGGAGCAGCTCTGATTGACCAGGAGGACAAGTGGGAACCAAGCTCCCAGCAGCGCCAGCACAGCATATGGTCATGTACCAGCTGTTTCTGAAACGCATGCCAAAGGGAGGCCAGAATCTGGCTGGCTGTTAGGAAAATAAAAACCAACAAAAACAGAGAAGCAAACAAAAAAAAAACCCCTCTATCAGTATTCCTGAGGTCTGACCACAAAAGCAGGACTGTTGATTTGAAATGTCACATGGCAACTGTGTGAATATTCAGAATAATCTGTCATTTGTTTGCCTGCTCTGACTTCCTCCATTAGGAGGATGCTGACAATTGGAGCATCTGGCCCTTCCGCAGGGCTTTCAGCACAGGAAACTATAGAAAGGGTTAAATAAGGTAAGTGGATTTGTACTTGCGATGTACACTACTAATACACTGAAAATACATTCCGGAAGCTGCATGGAGATTCATTTAGACTGGTGCCAATTTTTGCTAGAGACGAATCGCAGGTGTCCCACATTTTACCATATTTTACTTCTAACTCAAAAAGGAGGATTTCAGATTCTGAGCTCCCAAACAAAGGCAGATTTGATTTTGACGGGCACGAATGGTGTTGCAGTGCTGGTGAAGTGCTTGTGATAAACCGGTCGGAGTGACTCAGCAGAAAACAGTCAGCAGGATTTTTCCCCAAGCTCTTCCGTTTTCAGTTTCGGCTTCTCTTAACAAGAAAATAAGTTAAACAGTAATTAAACAGCTCAGGGAACAACTCTGCCCTTCCAGCGCAGGGTGTGAAGCACTACTTTCTCTTCAGAGCGCTCCTGTAACCCTCGCTCCCAGTCTGGAGGAAGCTGCACTGATTAACTCCACGTTCATATGACATCAATTAGTGCCTCGGCAGCGCTCAGGAGAACGTCAGCAGCTCACACAGCAGCACAGTGCTGCATATTTAACTTTAAAAAACAGAGGTTTATTTGGCTAGCCTAAATCAGGCTTACAACTCAATGAGGTGCTTAGTGAAGAACGTCTCAGAAAAAGATGAAGCCTAGCTAAAACAGAAAAAAAAAAAAAAGGAGAAAGAAGAGAAATGCTGCTCTGATGTGTCACAAATGACACATAGGTTGGGAGGCAGTGGCTACCGCCTTGCCTTGCGTTCGTGGTTTCTGCGAGACGTATTTTTACGGACAGGCTTAATCCGCCGCGAGGCCCACGCCCGGGGACCGTCCTGTCAGCGGCAAGCTCGGTTCTGGGAGGTTCTGTCAGTACAGAGGAGGTGGTGTTGGCCAGGCTGGGTGACACAGCTCTGTGCAGGGCTGCGAATACAAGGAAGAAGCCCTGGGGATTACCCAGACAGCAGGCTTACTCGGACATCTTACATAATATTGACTTTCTGTGCACCTGTATGTGCTCATAGACCTGAGCAGCGAGCAGACCTACTGTACGTGCGAAAGGGCATCATTTTCCCAATTAAGACACTTAATTAGTACTGTGGTGTGCCTTCTCTGTCGTATTTTCAGTCTCAGAGTGTCCTATTTTCACCCTTCTACTATGCTAAAAACGTTGCTCTGTCATGACTCCACGGCTGTGTAAACAGCTCTGATTAAGCCAGCGTTTATTTCATCAACCGGAATCAAAGTTCCACACCTCCTAAAAGCGGCCCTCAATGGAAGCCCTTCTTCCCAGACGTGCTTCCAAACAAACTTTATTTGCTCACGCCGCCCTCCAGAAGGCCCTCACGCCTCGCGAGGCCCCGTCCTTATCCCCATTTCCTCCCCCGCGGGGAGCTGAGGAAGGGCGTCAGCCGGCGCCGCTCCCGCTCTCCCCGCCGCCCGCCCCTTCTCCTAAGGCGCCCGGCGTTGCCCGGCAGGCGGGCGGGGCCGGTTCCCCTCCTCCTTCCCGCCCGCCGCGGAGCTCCCTCCCCGCGCCCCTCACGGAGGGATCTGGGCCGCCCTCTGGGCGGAAGGATACGGGGCGGGGCCTGCGGCGCGCTCCGCCGGGGCGCCGAGCCCCGTTGCCGGGTGACGGAGCGGCCGCCCCCCCTCCCTCCCCGTGGCGCTGGGAGCCGCCGCCGCCGCCGGTTTACGTAACGCCTCCCGGGGCAGGTCCCGGCTCCGTCCCGCCCGCCTCGCGCGGGGACGGCAGCAGCGGGACGGGGTCCGCCGCCTCCTCCGGCTGCCAGAGGCCGCGGGGCCCCGCTCTGGCAGGTACAACCCGGCCGCGCGCGCGGGGAGGGGCGGCGGGAGGACGGGGCCGGGGCTGCCTTC
>WBMW01000802.1:3261277-3323730 GCA_013396635.1 Penelope pileata
TTTTTTTTAACTTGCACGCTGTACATTTTCTTGTATTATACATTTATTCTGACTACCAAGAATATTGGGGGCTTGGCTATGCAGCTGAGCCTCGTGCAGGTGCCTCACCTGCTGGGTCTGCAGCCATTAGCAATGGTTCCCCACAGCTCCGTGGTTGCTCTGCTCTCTGGCAGGATTGATGTCTGACGTCTTGTAACAAAGTCCACGTATGTTAATAATGTGCAGCTCTGCGAGCTGATCAGCTAATTGAACTCCTCCAGCTACTTTTTTTCGGAGTGTTGTTCTTGTATTATGGGGAACATGAATGTTTTATGAGAACAACTGTACTGGTTCAGACAAAGGCTTTGTCAAATCCAGTACTTGTCTGCAACAGCATCTGTAAGCGAGCTGTTACGGAAGAAAAAGAACAGGGAGAGTGCATGTGATACCTCCCCCGAATGGCCCCCAGCCCCTCGCTACGTTCAGTCCAAGGGATTTCCTGAGCCTGATGTGTTTTGCCCAGTTGGAGATTTTCAAAGAATCTCTCCCGTTTGATTCCTTTTGAAGCCCATCTGTATATAAATATATGTATATATATTGTCCTCAGTACCTTTTGTGAAGCTTTGCATGTAGCTCTTACTAACTCCTTGGTACTTTCTATTGGGAAAAACAAAAAGCAACGTATTGAGCAGCCAGTCCCTGTCCTTGGAGAGGCACATCTCTGTTGGCATTACAGGACCAGAGCTCTGTGCAGCTGCTGTGGGTTGACCCCCGTGGGCAGCCAGCAGCACGCGGCCACTTGCTCGCTTTCCCCAGCAGGATGGGGAAGAGAATCAGAACGGTAAAAAGAAGAAAACTTGTGGGTTGAGATGAAACACTTTAATAGATAAAACAGAAGCTGCATGTGAAAGCAAACCAATTAATTTGCTTCTTCCCACTGAAGGTGTCAGTCCCCCCCATGTTTCCCCCAGCTTTTATTGCTGGGAACAGCACACAGTTGGGGCTTCCCTTGGCCAGCTGGGGCCAGCTGCCCTGGCCCCTTGCAGCCTTTTTGCAGCGCCATTCTCCTTGCTGACAGGGCAGCCTGAGAAACAGAGGAGGCCTTGACACGATGTGAGCACTGCTCAGTGATAGCTCGGACGTCCCCGCGTTAACAAAGCTGGGTTGGCCACAAAGCCACAGCACAGCAGGATACAAGCTGCTCTGAAGAAAATTAGTTCTATCCCAGCTCAAACCAGTACAACCTCCACCCCACACTCTGTGCCCATGCTACCCAATATGCTCTCATTAATCACCACACCTTTTCCAGTCTTTCCATTTATGCATCTAGTCTGTGGGCTGCCCCTGTGAGGTGTCCCTGAAGTGTCCATGGAGCTCAGGTGGCCCTGCCTTGTCCCCTCGCTCAGGGCAGGAGGGCAGTGCGCTGCGTGGGTTGGGGCACCATGGGCAGCTCAGCTCGGGGCCCTGCTGCACCTGTGCTGCTGCATGGGACGTTTGTCTGCCATCCGTTCCAGTGGTTCCTGCCTTGCAGTTCCTGCGGGGCACAGCTCCAATCACAGCTTACAGCAGTTGAAGGTATATCCATTACAGCACTGCACGTGTGTGCAGTGACACACGTGACTGGTTTTGTGATTTGCTTTGGTCTTTTGGCTGCTGTGGGGTCCAAGCTTGTAGTTTCATGAAATTCCTTACATACTGCATAGGAACTGGATCCTGGGATTAACAGTGAGCTCAGCACTCATTGTTTTATGTTAGGAACTTATTAATAGCATGAGATGACTATTCCTGCCCTGTCTCATTTCCAGCTTATCTACAGAGAATTGTGTTTGCCTTTGCATTGCCCAGTTACTCTGTTCCATAAGCTCCTCCTGCAGTTTTTCAGTCATTCTGTTTCCTGTTCCTGCTAGCTTGCTGTAATTTGTTAGCTTCTGCCCTGTGCCACATATCCCATCACTTTGTCAACTTTCACATTTGTTAAGCAGCGCAGGTAGCAGCGCAGAATCCTACAGAACTGTGCTCATGACTTCCCCCGTGTCATTTTGGTTGTATCTGTATGCTTTTTGTTTGCTAAGAAAATGAGGCTTATAGGGTAGCTCTTGAATTCTTTGAGCAATTCCATAAGCTTTTATGCAGGGTTAGCAGCTTCCGATTTTCATTTGGATAAGTGTTATGAAAATAAGCAAGCAGATTTTCCAAGAGAAAACATCCTGCAGTGACAGGCACGTGCTGGTTGCTGTCCCGTGTGGATTCCAGCTTTGCTGAGTTACTCTGGACCTAGAGCACAAGCCCAGCCTTGATAGCCATCTGGCAGCTGTAAAACATGTATCCATCCATGTATCCAAGACTGTATGCTCTTGCACTTCTGATAATGCTTCTTAACAAAATAAATTCTTTGTGTATCCAAGTCAATTGGTAGAGCTGCTTGTATGCTTCTGCCTTAAAGTGCTCCTTGCTTTGATTCTAGGCAGGTGTTTAATCCCTGGCTGCTGTAGCAGCAGAGCTTCTGCAGCTCCGTGGCAGGAATTGGCTGAAGTGGGGTGGAGGCAGAAGTTTGTTTGTAACACAGGCATTGTCAGTGTTTTTGTTTTACAGTAGTGTTTCCGTGCCTTAGTCATGAATCAGATCCCTGCTCTGCTGGTGATGTTTGATGTTTTTGCACAACAAGCAACACATAAAAAGATTGTCCTTGCTCTGAGAGCTGTACAGCCAAATTCCTTAGATCATCGAGGAATGCGATTAAAAAATAACAACTTCTTCTGAATTCACGTCTTTTAAGTGCCATGTGAAATTTATTAAGGACACAGATTCCATTGTTTACTGGAGTTTAAATAGGCTTTGTCTGTGGGCTGTGACAGTGCCCTCCCCACTGTGTGGCCCTTGGGTTTGCATATTAAGCATTTGCTGAGATTTTTGACTGAAAGAAGCAAAACAAATGGTGGTAAAATTGCTGATTCCTCCATAACACATAAGAAAAATTTTGGACTTTTATTGCCATCGTATGATGTGACTGCTTTTGATTATCAGCTTTCTAGAGGGGAGTGAAAGATACTATGTGAACACAATTTGTATTATGTTATTGAGCACACGTGATAAAAATTTCACTTTTGATTTATAATAATTAGGATTAACCATTTTTTGCTTCATGAAGTTGTCGTGGAGAGGAAAGATTGCTTGTTGGCTTTCAGTGAAAGCACTCTGCAGAAGAGCGCTACTTCTAAAGTTTGTCCTCCTTAGAAAGTGTGGACTTTTACATCCACATTTTTAAAAAGTAACAATGCTGTCCTTGCTTTTTCATGCATTGAAAAATTGTCATACTGCAGCCAAAAAACCCAGCACCTTTAGAAAATGAGAACTTCTAATTGTAAGCTGTGCAATATGCTGGGTTATTGCAGAGAATATTAGAGGAGATTTTGCATGAAACAGCACTTAGGACTTACCTGTTGTGGGACAGGGTGTTTGGTCTGGTTGTTGCCATGCAGCGCTGGGCAGAGCCGAGCCCTGGCAGTGGTGGTTATCCCTTCTGGGCAGGGAAGGAGGGGGAAAGGTGGCACCTGTAGCTTTATCGAGGGGAATGACCTCGCTGTAGTAGATGTGCAGTGATGTGACAAGAACAGCTTTGTGGCTTGAGAGCCTTTGTTTGCAGATTATGCAAAGAAATAATAATGAATTCTCAACTTCCTTCAGTATGTAGATCTTCTATTTTTTTTTTCTCCATTGGAATGTAGACCCTGATGTTGTGAATTTAAGCCTGCAGACTTTAAGCTTCCCTTTTAAGTTAGTTTTTGATGATCTACAGGAAGCAGTCTGCTGTCCTTCAGTTTACCTGAAAGGGCAGTAATAAACAAAATGTTTTTTTTTTTTACTCTCCTATTCCAATGCTTTCTGCTGCTTTAAGTCCTGATATTAGATACGTCTTCTAAAAAGCATGTAGTCTGTTTACTGTTTTCGTGTAAAAATATTTGTTCAGAGCCTTGCCATATGAATAGATAATTTTCAGGAGCCTCTTGGTGCTGATAAATACAGATGAGGTAACTTTAGATTAATTCAGTGGGTTTTGAGGTTTGGCTTTGTTCACTGTTTTCCAATGTTAGAAGCGAATGGGAAAAAAACATCTTACTTAAGTTCCTTAAAATAACTTTTTTTTTTTTTAATTATGAAAGGAAATCATGGTGAAAAAAGCTGGTGAAGGCATGGTAACGCCTACCTGGCATGAGTTGTTAGTCCATTTGCTCTCTGTAGATATGCTGCCACTTTCTGGGTGGGTTTGTATGAGGAGTGATTTGATGACATCTTCCTTTCACTGTGGTCTTTGATAATTGTAGTATAGTTCTACCCTATAAAACTGTATCCATAACTGTCACAAGAAAGTGTTTGTGTGGCCCAAGTCACACTGAATTATCTTAATGACTTTGTCCTGGCAAGAGCTGTATTCCATTTGACTTACAGGGAAGACCAAGATTATTTAGTCTTCAGAAAAGGTTTACAAAAGAACAGTGTCACGGGGAACTGGCGTGGGGTGTTCCACCTTCAGTTTCCGTAGCATTGGCCATCCTTCCTGTTTTTTTGTTGTTTTTTTTTACTTCAGTTGTTTTTCTGTAGCTACATTTAAACATATTAATACTCAGTTCTTGTCTTTCACTGTCTATTTTGGAGGAGAAGGATGTTTAGTGATTGCCACACTGAGCAGAATTTGAGGGAGAGTATCTGTTCTCAAGTAGCCTAAGAGGTAAAGTCAGAGTGTTTATTTACATAGTGTTGGATTCTCTTTCCCTTATAGGACACTTGGTGATTTGGCGGTAGTGCCTTGTGAAGGTCATTGATTAGTATTACAAAATCTGAAGGTTACTTGAAAGGAAAAAGTGTACTAGGTCATGCAGTAAGCCAAAATTCTCGTGAAAGAATTTCATTGCACATTTTTGACTTTGGGGTTTCTAAGTAATCAATGCAGTTTCCACACATTATTGATAGATATGTGTGATTTTTTATTTGGAAAGTCTCATTGTAAGGCGTGTTCCTCCATCATATTTTATAGATGGAAATGGGGAATTCTTTGAAACCTGGCAGTTAAGAGAAGCTGCTGTGCTCGGATTACTGGAGCTGTATTGCAGTCTCCCTGTTGAGATCGGCCATGGCGAGGGCAGAGAAGGTTGTTTTTAGCAAGATCGTATGAAAAAGGCATGAAAAAGAGTTGTTAACTTATTTGTCAGAGAATGTTATCATAAAAGTTGAGCTTCACATCTACAGCAGAAATGTTTGCTCTTTGAGTGACTTGTGTTAATTTGGCATGTAAAACCTCTGTCTAGTGCTGGGATGGGAAAATGTTTCTCAATTTGCATGAGATTTTGTTCTAAAACATAATAGAAGTACCTGCTTAGCACTTTTTGTAAGGGAAAGTACTTGAGAGAGTGGTAAAATGAGACTCTGAAAGGGTTTCAGAGTTTTGTTCAGATTTCCAGTTTTTGTATTATATATATATTAAAACATCCAATAAGGTAACAGTAAGAAGGGGAATTGAAATACAATAGTCAAAAAAACTTGATGGTAAGACTTGGAACATCACAGAAACTTTTTTGTCTCATGTTTTAACTCCTGGGGGGGCCGTCTGTCTCTTGCTGTCTCTCTCTTCCCCACCCTTGTAAGAGAAGGTTGGCAGACTGGAACTGGTAGCCAGAGTCATGCTTTGTCACCCCAAATCTCAAGAGCTGTGCTTTTCAAATGCCTCATGTAAATACGTGACAGGGTAGAAAAGAGAGCCCATGGCAGGGGGGTTCGAACAAGGTGATCTCTAAGGTCCCTTCCAACCTGAACCATTCTATGATTCTATATTATCACCTTATTCAAGGAGGAGCTGAAACATACACTGATTCCTGACTGAATGCTGAAGATCTACGTAGCTTTGGATTGAAAGGACTCATTTTCCAGGCGTCCTGTGCTGCGCTGTATCAGATATTCAATGCATTCAATGACAAGTGTGAGCACCTTGATTAACGGAGCCCTCCTCACGCTCTCCCCTAGGCTCATTTTGTTGAGTCTTTGCAAACCACAGACTACTTGGAATGTGTCCTTGCTGTCCCCATCCATTCTCTGCACTCTCATTCAATTAGTCTCTCTTTTTTTTTAAAATATTTTTTTCCACTCTTCATAATTCCCCTTTCCAGTGGAACTTTCTACCAGCTCTGTCAACATGTTGTTAGTTGCTCCAACGTTCAGTTAGTTCTGCTCCGTGTCCCAAAGAAGACAGCTCTGGAGTGTTATTTTTCCCAAATGTGTTCATCTGGTGTTTGGGGGGTGACTGGGATTGGGGCATTGACTTAGGGAGAGTGCCCGTACCATGAGGAGGTGTGGAGTGCCAATGGGAGAGGGAAGGGGATTGGGGGGGGTTGGGGTGAGAAAGATGCATGAGTGTTAGGAGGATATGAACTGCTTAAGAGTTTGGACTTGTGACCTTTTCATTCAGAATATATTGGTTGCAGTATGGAATTTTCTCATGATGTCATGGTGAAATGGTAAAGTGGCCCTTTGCAAAATGTTTCTGTGTACTTTTATTGGTGTTATCCTGTGAGATACTGATTGATACAAACATACTACTGACAAAGCTTGAACACTGTTGCATTACCTGCTTGCTCAAATGAAGATTGCCATCAGAGCAGCAGGGCAGCTTGAACTGTAGGGCAGGGTTTTGTTAACTCTGTCGCAACTGCTTATAATGTTTTTTTTTCTGATGGTGCTGCAATTAATTCAGTGTAACTCTAGCATATACAGCTGTACCTGAGTACCGATGCAAAGAAAGCTCCCAAAAGCAGCAGTCTTCTGTTGTGTAGACAAAGGTGTCAGTTGTAAAGACACCTGTTAGCTGGGTTTGGCCACAAAGCACGTGCTGTGTACACAGTGTTGCTCTGAGGGTTGCAGTAGGTGATGGCAGTAGATGGGGCAAGAAGGGCTGTTTGGGGCAAATTGCTGCCAGGCGTCCTGCAGTGGGCTTGAGACTAACCAGTAGTATTTCTCAGATGCTTGAGTCTGCGCTCCCTTGCAGTGCAGGTATATCTCCTGCTTGGCTTGGAGATTTGGAGGGAGGAGAGAAGACCTACACAGATACCAGATTGGTGGTTGGGTGGTTGGCAGGTGGGTCCAAATTGCCTTTTTGGACCTGACCTCCTCCGGATCGGAGAGCAGAATTCTCGCGTGCCTGGGGCTTGCACGTTCTGCCCTTAGTTAAGCAAGATTGGGGGAGGATTGCGGGTGTTCTTAGGCTGGTTTGACCATTTTAGGCTGGTTTGACCATTTTAGGCTGGTTTGACCATTTTAGGCTGGTTTGACCATTTTAGGCTGGTTTGACCATTTTAGGCTGGTTTGACCATTTTAGGACGTGGTTTAGAGTGTAAGCTTGCTAAGGTAAGGCCGCGGTAGTCATTCATGTGAAGGAGGTTAAATGTTAATTCTTACATGAGTAAATTATATTTTTCTCAACATTTTAAAGTTATTTTAGAGATTTATATTTTTATGTGGACAGATTTTAAATGATGAAACATAGTGTTGGTCCAAGGTAAGGCAAATACTGAAATTAAAAAAGGCAACACAAAAAACTCCAAACCTGATGATAGCAACTAGTGATAGTGATAGGATGGAGGAAGCAGTTCCATCAGTCTGGTGAAACTGCTGGCCAGATGAGTTTCATAAATTCAGCGTTCTATAAACACGACACTTTTCTGTTTCACAGATGGATGTCACAGCAAAACAAAAGGATCATATTATTTTCTAGTGATGCAAAATCTACAGTCAGTCTTGATGTGAACTGATTAATTTTTTTGATCAAATGTCTCTCTTCAGCTGATAGTAAAAGTAATAAAGTCTCAGCTTTCTGTGAAAGCTAGGTCAAACGTGTATTTCAAGCAGTGGGTTGGTTGTGAAGTGTTGGAAGGAGTCTCTTTTCCTGCATGATGAAGTGCTTTTTCTGAAAGTCACCTTTAAACTTGGGATAATGCCTTACTCTTCAAAATGACATGGAACAGGTGTACTGTGTAGGTGGAGTAAAGCAGCGTGTGAAGGACTGCTTTCAGCATTGTTTGTTTGTCGCTGTTTGATATTATTCATGTATGGATACGTAATATCACAACTTTATCATTTTTTCCTCTTTATAGGTCCTGCTGGGGACTTGCATCTGGCCTCAATGTGAAATTAAGGTAGAAAAACACATCTACATATGTGTTTGCTATTAGGATTTAGTTTATTCACTGGTCATGCCTGAAGAGTGATGTTCGTCTCTAGACGGCTAACTGCCAGGAAATATAAATGATTGTCCTAGAAGTCAAGCCTCTCTCCTATTTACTGGAGTGAAAATCACCTCCAGATATCGACGGAATATCAACTGCAGAAAATGCTTCACGTTATAAGGATGCCAGCCACCTAGATTCATGCGCCCTATCTGTACAGTTGTTGTGGATGGTTTGCCATCTGAAAGCTCCTCAAGCTCTTATCCAGGCCCTGTATCTGTTTCTGAAATGTCTCTGCTACATGCTTTGGGTCCAGTGCAGACCTGGCTGGGACAAGAGCTAGAGAAGTGTGGCATTGATGCCATGATTTATACTCGGTATGTCCTCAGTCTTCTGCTGCATGATAGCTATGACTACGACCTGCAGGAACAGGTATTTACATCTTTTAGATGTTGTCCAGTGAAAGTGAGTTTTGTATCAGTTATGTTTTGTGTATTTTGCTTGGGTGTGGCTCCGGTGGTGGGAGGCGGTTGTCCTTCAGTGTGTGGGTGGAAGGGGGGTGTAAACCACACTGGGATCAAATTCAGGTTGATGGAGTTGGTCGATTGCTGTATCAGCAGCTGTGTTACAATTTTAGCATTACTGCAGTTGCCATTAGAATTATTAACACTGTCATGTATCATAAGCATAAACCATCAGTACACGTGGTTGTCAGGCTTATTTAATACTGGAACATTGGGAAACTTGCATAATTTTTGGAAGTTGTATGTCAAATTGGGTTGCTTCACAGTAGCCTGTACAATCCCTGTCACTTCTTGTGAATTTCATCTCATGCTATTTTCAGTAAAGAATAAAAAGAAATACTTTTTTTTTCTGTCCAAGCATCTAAACACTTATTGCACATATATTGTTCATCTCTTTAAAAAGCATCAATGCTGAATCCTGATGATCCTGATGAAAGGCATGCAGAAGAGTTGTGGAACAGTGAGCTGAGATTCCTGGCAGGAATTCAAAAAGAGAAGGGGAGGAAAAGTGAAGCCATGTAACATAGGCAGCTCTACTGTCGTTCCCATGTGCCTTTCTTGCTAAATATTTTCTGTGTTCCAAAGACATTCTTTGCTCCTAGTTTCACCTCCTTTTTTAAATTGCTCTGCATCTTGTAGCATATATCAAAATACTTTTAATAGAGGATTTTTTTGGATGTAGAACTCAGAGAAGTTCTGGCATTTTTGAGGAGTGAGGGTGTTGATCGTGGACTTTCATAAGGTGTTATTAATGTAAAAAGTGGAAGGAAGGAAAGCATATAATATAATTAAAAACAAAACAAAAAAAACCACTGTAAGACATCTTAAGAATATTCCTTAACTCATTTAGATCTTGGTCAGACATGGGTGGCTGCATTTTAGAAGATTGGACAGAATAAATCTCCACAGCCCATTGCAAAGGAGGATATAGAGAGAGGACCAAAAAAAGGAACTGAGTGAAACCCCACCAGAATTTGAGAAGTTTTAAAGATAGCCCTGTGACCATGGAGAGAAACGAAAACTTGTTTCTTTCTAGTCTGATTTGGAGCACAGTCAGAACCGTGAAGTCACTGTTGTGATCTTATAAAATGACTGAAGTGCCAAAATAGCTTTTCTTTTTATCAGGCCTTGCAGGAAGCAGAATAACTGCATTGTGAAAACCTCATCCATTTTATTTCTCATTTTGATACCTTAGCTGGGCACTCTGTGGGTTGATAGAGCTTCAAGGAATGTCCCTGTTCTTTTTCCAAGTTGATTACATGAACCTAACGAGCCAAAGAGAGAAGAATAGCACATGCTGACAGGGTAGCCTCAATGTGTGCCAGCTGTACAGGGTGTCTCCTGAACTACATCTAGATATTGAGAAACTTGGAAGTTTCTTTCCCACCTCCTCCAGTTCGATCCCTGGTTTATTTGATCACTTCGTTTTTGATCGTGTTTGCTCACCTCATTTCAAATAACTGATCTCTAAGTTTCCGTGTCTAGTGTCAATCTGGTTTTGTGATGATACTCAGTGATAATGATGGGATGCATATGTTTTGAAACACACTGCTACATAATTCCTTTCTTTAATTGCTTAATCTTTAAAAACTATGAAATACTTATTTTTTTTTAATGTGGAAAATTGAGGGAATTTAAATGACGTGAGCTTGCTCATTATTTATTTGTATGACTGCATTTTATGAAGAATTTTCGGTTTAGTTATTTAGAAACAAGAGTTTGTATTCTGAACAGTAAGTTTGCATTTAAGCAGTTTTAATCCAATTTTGGTGATTGGTACAACATTTAGACAAATAGGGGAAAAAGAAATACCACCATTGTTCACAGCTAGACATCAGGGAAGGGGAGCAATTAAATATTAATTATGCAGCAATTAAAATATTTCTCTCTTTTAGATATTTAGGACTAAAATATTGAGAGATGCTGAGCTCCTCTAATTCTGATCAGTTTCTGGAAAAGAACCGATTCTAAGCTCCTTTGATTCTTGAGAAATAGGACAGAGTATCCAGGGGAAGAAATGCTTTCAGTAGCATGTTTACTTGGAGTTTCTTTGCTTCTAGAATTCTTTCAGTGGGACATGATAAGCCATCACTTCTTTCTAAAAATACAGCAATGACATCTGTTCTGAACAGGTTAAAGAGGAAATGTACGGCCTCAAAACACAGAATAGGATAAGAGATGTTACTGGAATCCATTCCAGTGCTTGGGACCTGTGGGAAATACTTTGGAAATATTAATCTTAAGGATACTGTATAAGTTTCATTGGAAATGTTGTAAGATGAAGTTAAGATAGTTATTAAGATCTTTTAACCTCAGGGTGTTGATGACACCCTGAGATGAAATGGACAAAAGTTGTAAACTGGAGTACTGTCAGGTAAGTGCAGAAAGATTTAAAGTAAAAAATGAAGTAAAAACATCCCCAACCTTACTGAGCAACCCCAGCTATTTAAGATGCCAGTGTTACTATGTCAGCATTTGCTTCTGTCTACAGTGACAAAATAAATACTTCAAAAGAATATGGGAGTCTTAATTGAGTAGGTCTTCAGGGCCTGTTTGTTAGGATAAGCAGGATGTTCCCTTCTGTTCTCTTAGCGATACATAGCACATGGTTCTGTTCTTGATGACACTGCTGACTTCTATGCCTTCCATCACTTGTCCTCCAATATTATCCAGCTCTGTATGGTGAGGTTTTTCGATGTCTGAATAGATCCTAGGACATGCCTAAGGGTTTGGGATATGTGTTTTCTTATTTTGGTTGGTTGATTGCTTGTTGTTGTTGTTGTTGTTGTTTTAAATAGTTATTTTTATTTTTGTTCATCTTAGTTTTGCTTTCATGATCGCTGTTAATTCCATGGCTTGCCGAGTTAGATTGATTTCTCGTGGGCATCATTATGTGCACACAAGTTCAGTATTGCTGAATGATAGATCCGTAGGTCAGGAGTGTTTAGAGACTTGATACCAGCTTTTTTCAAGGCTTGCATGTTGAAAATGTTAAGAGGTTCCTGTACAGAAGTTGTAGATGAGAGTAAAACCTGATACACTGCACCCAAGTTTTACTGGAATGTTTGCGTTCTTTGTTCTGACTTGAATGTAAAAATATTGGGAAAATACATAAGCAGGTGTATTTTGCTGAGATGTTTTGGAATCTTGTTCGTGCAGAATTGCATGGTGGTTCCTGGAGCCTCCAGAGCCGCTATGGTTACACAGAGCCTGCTGCAGTTATGCCTGTGTTGTACATACCTGTCAAGTGGTACTGTAACACCTTCTAAATATACCCACCCTTAAATGCTGGGGGAAAAAAAAAGCCTCTACTGTAGTTTACATAATTATCATTGGCCTTTGTAGCACAATTGTCATTCAGAGCAGTTGCACCTGAAAGCTGCTGCTTCTGGAAAGGAGCCTAGGAGCTTAAGGTTCGAACGTTCTTAAGCAGTCCTTAATTCTTAGTGGGTTTGGTCTCTTTTTTCTATGAAGAAAACATCCTAGAAATGGATATGAATTTAAAGAACAGACTGTGATGGTAACTCAAGAGCATAGCATTTCTTTTAAGTGTGCAAGCTTTCATTATTTGCATTCTTATTAACGATTTTTTTTCTTTTTTATGAGTAAGGAATAAATGAACTATAAACCCTGTGAAGTTGCTGAGCAATCTTTAGCTTTGGGGTACCCACAGAAATGCTGTTGGGGACGATCTGAAAATTCTGAGATAGCCTTTTGACTTGAGATGAGTTTGACTTTAATCGGAGTGCCTTGCACTTAGCGCTTGCTGATGTTAAACCAACTAACTACGTGCTTTAAAGATTGCTGATGGTAGTTTAAGTGCCAATTAAAAGTGTATTTGCAGATACCTGTGTTCGCAATACAGTAAATACTGCATTAAGGTAGCATACTCTGGGAAGCAGTAAGCATTGCCTTCAAATATATTGTGTGAAACAGTATTTCATTGACCTTTATTTGTGCAGTATTAAAATCGATGTTCTGTGATTATGTGCTATTTGTAAGCATAGCTGTTTCTGACTATAACAGGTTCATCTTCTCTTTGCCTGCAGACTGTTCTTCCTTTTGAAGGAAGCAAAACAAACCAACCCAACAAAACCCCAACACACAACAAGCAAAAGCACCCCCAGCAGCTAGACCTTCTGCAGGATAAGGGCTTTGTTTGTAAGCCTTTGGTCGTGCAGCAGGAAGGTCTGAGCACATGTGTTATGCGTATCTTCCATATCGAGTGTGTCTGCTCTTTGTGATCTACCTCTTTTCACTCATTTTTTTGGGGAAGCTGACTTTTTTTCTGACCCTTAAAAGTAGGAATCCTAGAGGAGTTTTTAAAAAAGATAATGCTTTCCTAAATCTTGGAATTAAGTAGCTGTTACTGTCCTCTTTGACTATTGTGAGATTGTCTATTTTGGAATCTATGGAGGGGGGATGTCATTCTTGAAGATGTATTATTTATAGACCAATTTGAAATAGTTTTGTTTTGGTGATCTTTTACATAAAGGGACAGAAACACTCTTCAAAATACTAGCTACACTTCCATTGACTGATCAAAGTTTTTTTCACTTCTTCATCACCATATACCTAACGTCCCAAAATGCAATTTTCCCCTTTATGTAAAGAGAAGAACAGAGTGATAGAAGACACCTCAGCCCACATGTGGTGGCTCTTAGGTCTCTGCCCTGTAGCTGTGTCTCCATAAGGGCTCTTTCCCAGCATTCTGAAATGGGCTGGGGCTGTCGCTGCCTGCCCTTGGCTGTGGATGCTGGTGACATGAGGGGGCTGCACCCGCGGGGTGCTGGGGTGCAGTACATGGGACACTGCTCTCCCTGCTGTCCCATGGTATCCCAGCAGAGGGACCTGATGGCTGGGTCTGTGTTAGAGTGATGGGTGTTCAGTTGTTCGTATGCTGCTTTTAGAGGAAGGAGTTGTGTTTTGGTGAGTTTGGTTTGTTTTGAAGTGGAAATCTCACCCGTAACAGAAAGGTGTGAGGAGAAAGGAGGATTTGGTCCTCTGTACTAACCTAAACCCATGTTGAATGTCCATCTGATTAGTGTGCCTGTTCAGCAAAACACAACAATGCAGGTTCGAGTATAATTGCTCTTTTATCATCCCTAAGAGCTAACTGTGGGTCATTCAAAAATGATTTTGTCAATGCACTGAAGCAGGCAGAGTGCAGTGCTGTGTGACTGCTGCACACAAGTGTTGTTAAGTTCCTTACAAGTTTCTTAAATGCAAAACATTGTCAGTTTAGTTTGTCTGACCATATGTTTTTTAACGATCACCTATACTGGATACGCAAAATTCAAAACTTCTGCTTGTACTTATCTTCATATGCTTAATTGGAAGTCCTTAGAGTAAACAAATATATACATGTTTGCAAGATTTGGGAGTAAAGAAACTTTTTCTCGTATATAAGCATGTAAACTGAAGAAAGAACAGATTGATCTTGTTCTACAAACAGTACTATATCCTCAAGTTAACCTACCCATAGAGGTTTTTTATTATGGGACATTATTTCACTTTTACAAAAACTTAGAAAAGTAAATTTAAAAGTTCATAAAGGAAAACTTAACAGTACATTTTTTCCCCCTCATTTTCAGGATTGACTGGCTGAGGACTATGTAAGTCACAGTTGTATTATTTGAAAATGAGTCTTCTATGTGCTGTTAACTTGGAGAGGAGAACTGTGGGCATGTGCTTTCCTCCTGAGCACAGACTGAGCAGTGGAACGTGACTGAAGGGACTTTACTGCATGGCTTTGTGCCCCTGAAGGCTCCCAGCTGCTGCTTCTGAGCAGTCCTAAAGCAGCCTTATGGTTCCCCTGCTCCATGGGCTTTGTCCTGTGGGAGCTCATGGAGATCAGTCTGTGAGGAGCCGCTGTCCCTCAGTTGTATGCTGGTGCTGAAGTTGTCCCAGTTGTGTCCCTTCTGCAGTCAGTACAGAGCTGTCAATACAAGAGCATCCAGCAGAAGCTCCTCTAACAGTTCTGGCCAGCGCAAGGCAGGTTCTGCTGGTGCCGTGCCTCTAAAGGACTGGTCTTTTTTTTTTCCCCTGTTTACTTGGTATTTGTCTTGTTATTTATGAGATGATTACTCTGTTCTGTATTTCTTGGTGACTGCTAGACAGGGGTGGCATACCTATTTCAGGACATCAGACTTAGCTAGGCTGCTTGGTACCCCTCTTGAGTGTTCTCCTGTTGAGGTAGGCAATAGAGTTAACAGAAGTAGGCAATAGAGTTAACGTGTTTTCATTAGCCTCTGTTCTGAGTGATCAGAAGCCATCTTTGGAACAGTACTGTGTTACCTTTTGGTGACTTTGGGAATAGCATCTAGCACTTAGTTACAGTGTATCTCTCACAGTCACCAAAAAGAAAAAGTGAATCACTTTTTGATTGTTATCACTACTCATGTATCCTCAGAAGGGCTTATACAGTGCAAAGCAGAGACACGAAATCAAGTGCCAGGCTGGTTATTCTTCCTGAGAGTCAAGATTTGTTAGCAGCCATCTCTGTGCTGAAGTAATTGCCCCATTCCTTATTCTGGGGCTGCTGAGATACCTCCTTGTGTTCTTTGTACTGCAGACCGTGACACGATGCTGCTCTCGCTGCATGTCCCCAGGCACGGGTGTGCACTGCCCGTGTTCTGCGAAGTCAGGTGATTGCAGTGCTCTGTGGTCTTTGCCACACAACTTAATTCCAAAGTTCTGGAGAGCAACTGTAATGTGCTGTACTTTCCCCGGTCACTGCATGTCCCTGTCACACATGTGGGCTGTGTAGTGATGGTTTCTGTTGAATTTTTATCTTTTCTGCCCTGTAAGTAAGGCATGCAAGTAACATGATTTCTCTGTAACAGTGGCCTTGCTACATTTTATTCTTTTCTGCATATACTTTAATGGGAAAACTGGGAGCCTTCTCAACAAACAGGATTTCAACAGATGCAGCATTTGCATGTTCCGTGACTCTTGGGAGTGGATGTCATTAAATTTCTTGTGCTTGGTTCAGCCTAGAGTAATTTCTAAATAGTGAACAACATGTGGACTGCCCTTTCAAGTTGGCGGGATCATAAGCTAGAGTTTGTCATTGGCAGAAACTCGTTTTACATTATTTTTTACCCAGGTTGATTGGTTTCAATACGTACAGTGCTTCACTGCCTGCAGATGGTGGAACCATCAGCTCAATGTCTTGAGGACCTTGAAGCCATGGCAGTGCGTGCTGTGGTCTCGTAGGCTGTCGGCTGTTCTGCTGCAGTGCGGTGTGTAGGATCGTTGTGTTCTGCATAGAGCAGCTGGGAAAGTGCTGACTGTAGTGGCCTAGGTACTTTGCTATGGCAGGAGCTTAATAGTGTGGTTCTCTGCTTTTTCACAAAAAAAAAAAAAAGGTCCAAGATGAATTCTTCCACTGGTAAGAACTGCATTTGGAATAATTATCTAATAATAAAGAATGTTCTTCAGTCTCTTCCTTCCTGTGGCCAGCATGGCTTCTGACCCCGAGAAAGCTGTGCTGCTCCTTGAAAGTGCACTTACCTGCTCTTTGTGCAGTCTCTTGCTGCATGTCTTCTGGAGAGGATAAGCTGAGTTGGTGCCACTGTCTTCTGAATTCTTGCATATGTATTAACTCATTATCTCTGTCTCAGTCTGAGGCAGCTTGTCAGGAATGTCTGAGCCAGACCCGGTCACAAAAGCCATCATGAATAGATGTATATCTGCAGGGCTCTAGGCTGCCTGTGAAAGTTTTCTCCTGACTCTCAGTTTACAGGGAAATATTTTATTTTTTTCAGGAAAAATCACTTTTTATACAATCTGCTTCTGAGTAGTTTTAAAGATGAAATAAATGTTTATTCTTTTGCAGTTTTCCCCATATTCTCCATTATGAGATCTTTGTAGAGGTAGTGAGGACGTGCTCTGTTTTTTATATCAACCGCTATTGTTTTTCATTCCCTTACCTATCCAAACACCCCAGAGTTGACTTTTGAAATTATTTGAATACATTTTTGAAAAAGTTTTCTTGCAGTGCACAATGCTTCATAGCCTTTTACCTGAACATTGGATTTAATTAGTAACTGTCAAATTAATTTAACTTTCTTGTTGTCAGAAGAAGCCAGGACTGCTGTAGTACCACCTAGATTTTCACTGGGCCAGTTTGCATAGCCCAGGCTTTTTGGTTTCATTGATCAACTACAAGCCTTCACGTCTGACATTGCCTTAAAATAAATTGATGGTGGACTTAGCAGAGAAATTTTTTGGATTGTGCATTGATACTCAGAAATAATTTTAGGTATGTTTGTGGAGAGGGAGCATGGGTGCCTCTGGAGATCACTGCTGGCTTCAGTTCAGATTACTCCATCTCATAGGTAAAGATTTGCAAATTCTATAGTTTTTTATTGAAAGATGTTGAGGTTTGGAATGTTTTTGTGATTTTAGTATCACAGTTGCTTTGGGTGATCTGTCTTTTCCTTTCTAAGGAAGTAATGCTTGTGCTTTTATTGTTCTCTGTCCATGTGAGCTTCCCTTCCATTTCTCTCCTTGGCCTGCCCAGTAATTTGATGATCCATTTTGTTTGCATTTGGACATCTTTAAAAGCTTTGTAAGAAAGGTTTCTCCTACGGCTCAGTGGAGGCTAATGCCCCAGTTTGGAGCAAGCAGACAAAACCTTTCTATATGGCACTTGACAGGAGCTGGCCATCCCCTCAGCAAATGTGCAACTCCAAACTATTCGTGATAAAAATACCTACCAGGTGTCCTACTGAATCTTTGTCAGCTGTTTGTCCCTTGGTACAAACTTGGTGTCTGGGTTTTTTTTCTCCCCCTTCCTCAGCAGTATCTCTTAGCTGAGAGTTGCAAGAAGGAAAATCATTCACACGCTACTCACTTTTGCAAGACTCTACATACATTAAACATCAAGACAATTCCTTTTCACGCTAGAAATTAGGTGACTTATTTTGGTGGTTTTCTGAATTAGAATCTTAATGGGAGAGACTCTGTGTGTTTTTGTTGTATTTCAGAAATTAGGACATTGAATCCTTCCTGGTTTTTGTCTGAACTTGTTACTAGAGCTTGCCGTGGAAGCAGTGCTGTTTGTTGGCCAGCAATAACCTTTAGGAGTGCAAAAAATGCTAAGCCAGTAATATGCTTAAATCACAAGTGGTTTCTACGGAAATGCTCAAAAAAAGAGGAGTGCTTCAAAATTCCCTGATCCAGTATTTTTTAACTCGCTATTTTCTTCTGCCCTCTAAGAGAACTGAATTTCTTGCCCTGAAATCTCATATCAGTTGTTCAAAATAGGAATATTGGCCAAGCAGATAATTCAATTCGTTATCTGAGAACTTGATAAAATTTGTATTTGATCATCATCTTACTGTGTATCTACTTTAATCTGTACTGTATGCAAGAGAATCTTGGAGAATCAGTTTCTCCGAATTTACTTGAGGAAAAAAAATCTGATTTCTTAAATACGTTTTTCTGCTGTTGTGATTTCCCCATTTTGGAAGTATGCTTATCAGCTTGCTTTCCTGTGTATTTTACTGATACGGCAAAATTCAAGCTCATTTGCTTACCTGAGTATAAACTGGGATCTTGAGTCTTGTTTCTGCGTCACTGAACTTGATACCAGCTTTTATGAGATCTAGGTAGTTTCATCTCAAGATGAGTTTTAACACTGATTTTTCCCTTTACATAGACCATGAGTTTCAAAACAATTTTCATTGTCCTATTGCAAGGTGTCACATGTGTTCTTTTACTGACAGTAGAGATTTCTTCAGTGTCTTTGTAACAAATGAAGTCAAGCAGAATCACTACCAAAGTTGCTTTTCTTTTGCTTGCCTGAATTCTTAGTAAGTGTGGAGAGAAGTGGGGGAACTGCTGCTTTTGTGTAGTTGAGCAGCAGAAGCAAGTTAGAAACCTATTTGTAAAATTTGCATCACGATGTTAATTCAGTATTCCATGAAGCACTCCAAACACTGGCAGGTTAGCAGGCGCAGTACAAATACTTCAGCAGCATTCCTTTAGCAATGTTTACGGTTCCTTAATTATTCTTAGATCTTTGTGTCTAGGAACCAGAAATCTCTGCTATGAATTTGCCTAGTTATGTGGTAGGTAGCTAAAGTAGGATCTAAGGAATGGATGTTTAAATAGCAGTTCTGTTACTTTTCCAATACCCAGATGGCTTGTACTTCCTGTTGGTGTTTATTTAATGTTAGGTTGTTGCCCTTCAAATTTCAAGTAGTGACAGTCTCTTTCAAACATTAGAATTTTATAAGCCAAATTTCAATTTTTTTTCTTGTATATCTATAATAAACCTTTTCGACCTGTAAGATTGGAGTGGTACTGTTTTTATGAAACGTTCAGTGACCACTGAACAGAATTGTGAAAATTCAAAGTTACAGTAAAGCTCTTGCATTTAATGAAGCCTTGCAATCTGATCTTTAGTTCAGGAGACAGAGGTAAGTGAAGGCATCTAGTTGCTGAAGAGAGCAGGAGTCCCTAGTGATTCTTTCCATGTGAAGTAAGTAGTTGACTCTGCTTCATGCATATAGAATGCGCCGTTGAACTGCTTTCTTTCCTGTTTGTCAGGAACTTAATATTTTCCAGCCTAAGGAATAAACTTACTAATGGGCTTCTCAGCACTGGAGAAAAAAAAGTGCAGGAGATTAATTTAAAACGTTTGAGACTCCTGGATTGTTGTCTTATCAATTTGATCATAAAAGCAGAAAGCCACTCATTTTTTGTCACACCTTAAGTTCTAGAAAGTCACTGTAGAGGGGTACGTGGCATTTTCTTGTTCTTGGCTGTTTCACTTGAATTCCTTTTCCTTTTTTTCCTTTTTTCCTTTAAATTGCTTCAGACAGGTTCTGAAACATTTTAACTAAAGAATTATGTGAAAGAAATTTATTTTATTCACCATTTTCTGTGTTTTGTGGGTGTGGTATTTGAATTACATGCAAAAAGTACAAGGTACCTGATAGATGTTGGCTGTCTGTGCAAATAAATGTTGTAATTTGTGTGAGGATTTCAATCTTCAGAATTCTATGTGGAATAGCTTTAATTCATGGTGCTAGTTAATTTTGCAAAATGCAAGGCTTAAGTATCAACAGGGAAAAGAATTGAAAACTCAGGTTTTCAGTATTTTTTTTCTAGAATTAAAATGGTGGTCTGAGGCACTGGCAGCCAGGTGTGACTGAAACAAAGTTCAGCAATGAAGTTTTACCTGTACTGGCTGGAGAGGTGGGAAGGAGAGAAGATGCTGCCAGAGCTCTGTCCTCAGTCGCTGCATCCTACAGGATGAGTCACTTCATTCCCTGAGCACACGAGCAAAGTGTTGGCTCTGAAAGCAAGGATGAGATGGTGCTGGATGCTTGAGTGAAAATTCCATTTAGACTGCCTTTCTTTTTTAATAATGGGTATTTATTCTTGCAAAGAGTAAATATTTAAAATTGAAAAATAATTAAAAAAACCTCAATTGCCAGATATCTTTTGAATTACATGCATAGAGAACCGAATGAAATGTTTTACAGCAGTTCTTAACTATGAAGGTTCTTAGTGCTCTGCTGACTCGCTACTAGGCATGTGCGGTGCCTAGAACTGTCCTTGGTGAGGCCACCTGTGGTGTGCCTGTAGGAAGCTGAGCTGCAGTGTAGGTAAAGCAAAATACACTAGTGTATAGCGTTTTGGTAACATTTTCAGTGTCACTGTTGCCTTAGTCAACTTGCCACTTAAAAGCAGAATTCATGAAGTCAACCTAGTGCACATTTCACAGAATCATAGGGGTAGGAAGGGACCTCTGGAGGGCATCTCATCCCAACCCCTGGTAGAGCAGGCTCCCTGCAGTCGATTGCACAGGTAGGTGTCCAAGTGGGTTCTGAATCAGAGAAGGAGGCTCCACAACCACTCTGGACAGCCTGTTCCAGTGTTCTGCAACCTTCAAGGAAGATCTTCCTCATGTTTGGATGGAACTTCCTGTGTTGCAATTTGTGTCCATTGCCCCTTACCCTGTTCCTGGGCACCACTGAAAAGAGCCTGGCCCCATCCACTTGACTCCTGTCCTTTAGATATTTATAAGCACTGATCAGATCACTTCTTAGTCTTCTCCAGGCTGAATGGTCTCTCAGCCTTTCCTCACAAGGGAGATGCTCCAGGCCCCAGTCATCTTTGTGGTCCTCCACTGGACTCTCTCCAGAAGTTCCCTGTCTCAAACTGGGGAGCCCAGAACTGGACACAGTACTCCAGGTGTGGCCTCACCAGGGCAGAGCAGAAGGGGAGGATCAGCTCCCTCAACATGCTGGCCACGTTCTTTTCAGTGCAGTGCACCTCAGGATACCATTAGACTTCTTGGCCACCAGAGCACACCGCTGGCTCCTGGCCAACCTGTTGTCCACCAGGACCCCCAGGTCCCTCTCTGCAGAGCTCCTCTCCAGCAGGTCATCCCCCAACCTGTACTGGTACATGCGGTTATTCCTCCTCAGGTGTAGGACTCTACACTTGCTTTTGTTGAGCCTCATGAGGTTCCTCTCTGCCCAGCTCTCCAGCCTGTCCAGGTCTTGCTGGATGGCAGCACAGCCTTCTGGTGTCAGCCACTCCTCTCAGCTTCGTATCATCAGCGAACTTGCTGAGGGCACACTCTATCCCTTCATCCAGGTCATTGATGAAGATGTTGAACAAGACCAGACCCAGCACCGACCCCTGGGGAGCATTGCTAGGTACAGGCCTCCAAGAAGATTCTGTGCCACTGATCACAACCTTCTTAGCTCTGCCAGTCAGCCAGTTCTCAATCCACCTCACTGTCCACCCATCTATCCCACACTGCCTAAGCTTGCCTTACCTATGAGGATGTTAGGGGAGACAGTGTCAGAAGCCTGGCTGAAGTTAAGGTACACAACACCCACTGCTCTCCCCTCATCCACCCAGCCAGTCATTAAATTTGCCTGTGTGCCTGGCTTTTCAATTTGAGTAACCTTTTGCTAGTGGGTGTGTATTTTTGCTTTGTGATTGTGCCTACGTGTGGATGAACAGGACAGGCTTTGGCATCTGCTGGGTTAGATGGGTCTTACCTGTTTGTGTGCTTCACATGAATACTGGGAAGAGTTACTGTGCTCTATAGCTTCCTCATTGTGGATGAAAAAACATTTGGTTTTGGAAAACATTTATGAATTTATTTTTTTTAAAATGCAGTGTAAATGTATATAATCTCTTGAACTTATTTCTGGTAATTCTATTTTACTTATTTTTTTCCATTGTTTTGTTATGCTGTTAGTCTTCCTAATAGCAGCTCAGTAGACGGATCAGATTTGTTGTTTTTAATGAACCACTGGATTATTGAACAAATATAAGGAAGCATAGAGTGACCAGGAGCTTTTTGTTCTTCAGAACCAAATGCTTTTCTCCCGTTCTGGTGATTAAACGAGACTTCAAAACATATAATTAATGAATTGCTCTGCTCTTTCCTGAAGGACTCGGATAATGAGTCCATGGTGGCTTTTTGAATTGTTCCTTCTGAAGGCACTTGGTCATTTTCCCCCTTCCCACCCTTTTTCCATCTGAATTCTTGGTTGCACAGAGACAATCAGTCTCACTGACAACTTGTTTTTACTTCATTTTGAAGCCATGGGGAATTGGGAGTTGTTTTAAATGAGGATAGGCCTTAGCCTGTATTTCATTAGAAGCAGATGAGAGGTGTGTTGAAAAATGTCAGTGTTTTGTGAATCTCTCTGAAGATGATGATTTAGACCAGCATGCATTAAAAACCATAGTTTTCCTGGTAGTCAAAATATTTCTTTGATTGGATGACCACTGGAAATCATATGTATAGATGTGAATGGACAGCAAGGAATAACAAGCAAGTCAGATAATTTATTTTGGGATAGAGATGAGTATTTACCTGAATGTGGAAGAATGAGCAGGAGAGACAGGCAACTCTGCAGAAGGGTTGGAAGTGCTCTGTGGTTGCTGCTGGTATGATTTGGCTTCTGAAAAGTGATACGAAAGAAACACATGCTACGTATCTTCAGGTGATTACGTATAATACAACAGCTACCTGCTTTGATTTTAGTTTTCCTAATGGAAACTCTTCCTACCCTCAAGTGTCTGACTTTCTTAAAAAATTAGTTGAGTTCCTTGGGAGATAGGCAGTACTAGCGGTAGTCATAATGGGGCTCATTGTAAGACCTATTGGAAGACTGAGATCTAACATCAGATTTTCTTCTTTTGGCCTATTTTGCTTTCCCATAAGTTTGATCCAAACTCTGAACTTCTTGCTCACTATCCTTAGTATCGCAGAGATCAGTGAAACTCCAGTATGTTTTGTATAAATTGTAGTGATACATTCAACCTTAAGTTGGCCCTAAAATGATCTTTATGGATATGCCTTGCAATTGGAAAATATCATATGAAAGTGTGAATAACCTCCATGTCCAGAGTAGTACATGCACTTTTCTGAATAGTAAGTACAACTGTTTTCTGTGGCTATTGGTATTAATGAAACTAAATTTTAATTTGGCAAACAGCAGTTTTTAAAAGATAGGATGAGTTTGTTTTTACTCTAAGTAGTATGTTGTTTGTAGTCTTGTTCTGCTACAGTATTGAACTTGTGTGTCTTAAACAATGTTATTTTTCTTTATTTTGATTTTAGGAGAATGACATCTTCCTGGGCTGGGAAAAGGGAGCTTACAAAAAATGGGGAAAGAGTAAGAAAAAGTGTTCTGATCTAACACTAGAGGAAATGAAAAAACAGGCTGCTGTCCAGTGTCTTCGCTCTGCTTCTGATGAAGTAAGTTCAGATTATTTGCTAGATTCATAAGACTTTATGCCATTCTTTGAGTTAGATATATTTAGCTTCTGATGGCTAATCTTTATTCTGTGGCTTCTTCAAATGCAATGTCCCCAAGGGTTCTCTGAGTGTTCTTGTTTTTCTGTAGGAAATTATGAAACCTTTATATGGCAGCAGGATTTCACAAAAGATTCTATACTATATAATTGTTACACTTTCTTTCCTTTCTGCAAGCCTTCACCTATTATTGTCAAGGACAGCTGCAATGCACCAATATGTGTTGAAATTGCCACAAAGCTTTGCATAAGGTTATTTGTTCAAATTCTGAATTTACTTTGTGTTAGAGTTCGTGTGAGCAGCAAGGAGCAGAGTATTTGGGCAAAAAGCCATCTTGCTTTGTGCATGTTGTATATGCAATTCAGAATTGCTAAATAAGTGGCAAACGTTCATTTCTAGATTACATCATTAAGTGGAGGCAGAGTTGAAGCATGATGACTGGACGAGGTGAGGAGAGGTAAAGGCAGCAAGGTTGAAAGAAGATGCTGGAGGCAGTAGATACAATGTAGCTCAATGGAGAAGTGGACAAAGGGAGAGACTGTAGAAGGAAATACTAAAAATAAGTAAATAAAAAATTCTGCAGCATACATCAATGAAAGTTCTTCAGAGAGATTTTTCACACAACATAAATCAGAAAGTCATTCTTCAATTACAGAACTACAAATACATTGATCTGTCACTGCAGTAAGGTGAAATTCTCCTGACACCTTTGCAGCCTGATTGTGTTATTGCTCCGTACAACTTTCTGGTCATGGTTAGTGATTGCACAAGTATTTGTGTGGTTGTGTGGAAGGCATGATTGGGAAAGTGAATCACTATCCTGAGATTAACCTGGCTGGGGTGGAGGAAGCATTAACCTAAAGTTTCCTGGTTAGATTTGTACAGAGACTTGCCTCAGTAAGAGTGGGGAAGGTATGAGGCCAATAATAATGAAGGAAATTGTATTGATTTAGGTGGTTATTCCCTCCACCACTGTCATCAGCAGCATTCCCATCATGTACTGACTTATTGCTTGTGAAGCTACTTGAGCATTTGTTCAGTTACTGAAGTGTTAATTGACTAACTGGGAAGTTTTCTGAACTCTCATTTTCCCATTAGTTACGATCTGGGCAAAGTGATGCAAAATATAATTTTGTTGGTAGTTTGCTGTGCTCTCGTGGTTACAGAATATTGAAGTCAGCACTCTGACTACTGTAAACATTAATGTATATGTGAAGTATGAAGAAATAACTGCAAGAAGTATTGCCTTTCTGATGATAAGACTATCTTTGTATACTCATGAACAACAAAAACATAGTAGTCTGCATAGACTGCAGGAATACCGATAATTGATTTTTAGCTTTAGGAATGATTCCTGTTATGCATCGTCATAGGTAAAAATGAAGGAGCTTCACTTAACTAAATCTATATTAAGAAAACCAGTTGAAAAGAAAAAGGAGTGGTTATTACTAAGAAAAGGAGTGATTGTTACTAATCCCTAGTCTGCTTCCATTTGAAAGTTTGTATAATCTAAAATAGATTAAGGGAAGAAACCTTTCAACTAGAGTTTTAAAGGCATGAAAAGATGCGTGATCTGAAAGTCTGAACAACATCTTCCTTTGAATCCTTTTGTCATGTCAGATTTTACTGTTCAACAAGAAGCTATAGTCTGTAACCTGTAGTCTGTTTTTATTTCAGGGCTGTTTTGAGTTCTGTTGCATGCCCAGACAGTTAAGCTTACACATTTGTTGTCTTTAACAAAACTGGGCTATGTTATTTTCTTCTCCTGTTTTGGTACAGAGAGGAACCTTTAAACCTTTCTCAAGGTTTGAGCTGTGTTGCTTAATGCTGTTTTGTAGGTAGTTTAACTTTGTACAAGAGAGAAGCATTTTCTTTGAACTCTAGAATTGGTGGAGGGCAGTGATCCCACTTACATATGAGTGATGTTTTAAAATAACATGTAAGATGTCATTTCTTTCTGCTTTTGAAACACATCTCCTGTGTTGGCTGGTGCTGTATGTGCTAATTTGACAGGAATACTTGGTAGTCCTTGTACACCATACATAATGTTGTAACACTATTTCTCTTGAGGCATTCAGGCTTCTCCATGCAACGTTTGTGATTTCATCTCTACAAGAAGCTAAAAATACTTAGTGTGTGTGAGAGGTCTTCACATAAACTGCCGAAATACAAATCAAGACTTTTTTCCAATGCCACTTGAAATTTTAACCATCTTCTGAACCATCAGAAAATGTTTCCCTGTAGAGATTTTTATTTATTTATTTATTTTGTCAAATCAAAAGGGAAGAAGTATCTCATAGGAAGAAGCTGCACACATTGTTAGCATCTTCGTAAATATGCTAACTGGCAGCTTTTAAAATTCTGTCCTGGACTAGGTTAGATTTATTTCCCTCCACCAGGTAGTATGCGAAAATTGCCACTTATTGTAAATCACCCCCACCATACTTGCTAGTTTTCCTGTCTCTTTTAGTTCCAGTTATGAGTCTTACTGTAGTCCGAAGGCATACCAAAAAATACTTTTAAATACTGTTGATAAGTTAGAAAAACAAAAAACAAAAACAAAAAAAAAGATCTTGATTTTACAGATTTGTGAGAGTAAAAAAGAATTATCATGCTTCTTTTCCCAGGTTTAAAAAACAATTTCTCAGTGATCTGTGGGCACTGTGTAAGGAAGGAATTCTCAGTTTCTGAAAGCACGTGCATGGTGCATGATGGCTTTGCCTTAGGACAGACCAATAAGAAATGCTTGGGTGAGAGGTGTGATAATAATGATACAAACTGCAATTTGGGATCGCAGATAATACCAAGCTATTTAAGGAAGTAACTAACATGTTGTAATTCTGTTCCATACCTCACCCTGCCGTGGACTTTAGGATTTTATATGCATTGAAATCTGAGAGGGTTTGTCTACTAGATTTCAGGTTTGCTTGTAATACCTTGGATGACCAGCTTTGAGGCCAAAGCTTCGGATACCATAGTTTTGATCTTCATGCTTAATCATTTAAACTAGTAGTGTGTTGAGAAATTGCTGATAGTCTGCTTCCTCCCCTCAATAGTAATCAGGAGCCTGAAATTTGGGTGACCTCTTCAAGATGCTGTGTGATGCTTAGTGGTGAGAGAAAATCATAAAATAGATGAGATGAAAATTGGCTTGATAATAGTAAACGCTATTTTGTTGTTTATTTGATGTTTGAAATATATATTTTTAAATTTGTCTGTTGTGGACTTGCATTTTCATAGTACTCAGGGAGTGCTTTGTTTTGTAGCTTAGTTGTTACTGTTAGAGTTCGGTATTATGTCTCATTAAAAACAAAACCAATAAAAACCTAGCATTGTAAAACATTAGTCTGAGACAGAAACCCAAGATTTGGGTTATAAGTTTATGGTGCAGAAAACAAACATTTGACTTGGAAAATCTTGCTGTGTGGTGTCTATTTCTAAAACACTTTCTGAGTTGTGGGGTGTGTGACAGGTCAGGGATGCTGGAGTCTCCTGACCACTCGACATCACTGTGTCTCACAGCAGCTGAGCACATTGTGGGCTAAGTGCTTTAGGGGGATCAGACCTGATTTGACATAAGAATGTAAACGTTTTACATAAGTGTGTTCTGAGCAGCGCAGTATTTTCTGTGTGACGAGCATTTTGATGTCTCAAGTTGTCAATATTTGTATGAGTCTTTGGCTGTAGATGCTCTCAGTGCAGTTAGAAGCAGAAAAGATGTTAAGTACATGGCAACTCACCACAGAATGAAGACAGAAGGATGGTGAGAAGGACCTCTAAGACAAATACTTTAATGTAGTAATTCAATTAATGTAGTAATTTAATGTAGTAATTAATGTGAAATTCCTTATCTTCATCAAAGTAGTTTTATCATGAAAATACTGCCTGACATTTTAATTAAAAAAAAGCAGTTTCTGTCATTATTCCATGACTTTTTGTTCTGTCTGGTACACCTGAAACTGAGAAGGTCGGTTTGTTCAGGTATAGTTTCCGAGATACTGGTATTTTTTAGGGCTCTTAATTCTGAAAGTTGGTAAATTATTGTGGGTTTGACTAATGAAACATATCAGTAACAGGACAGAATGCGAAGTGTCTTTGATACCCAAAATTTAGGAGATTTAAAAAAAAAAAAGTTTAGAAATTCATCTGTGTTAAATTCTTGCATGGTGGGTACTGTCTTAGCAAGACTGGAAATCTAGGTTAGTTTTTGAAAATGGATACATGTGAATTTTCAGTAGGTACATGTCCTACTAATAATATTGTAATTGCTTACATTGTATGTCTAATTGTCACAAATCCAAGCCTAATTACCTTTTAACTGACTAATTTTCTGCCAAAGGCTGCTCTGCTCAGTAGAGTGAGCAGGTTTCAGCTGTGTCGCTGAAGTTCCTACGTCTCACAGTTCATTCACTGAACGCTTGTAGCATTGCATGTGAAATTCCGCCCCAAGATGGTGCTAGAGTTTTAATGAAGGTAATCAGTGCCTCTTTCTTCTGCTGAACTATTTGAGGATATTTTAAGATGTGGCATGCTACTATTTGGAGCATTGGATTTACTTGCTTTGAATTATGAGGGAGGAATATGTCCCTTCTGGTATCTGTGTTATCAGCGCTTAGAGGACCAAGTCCTTTACTAAGTGAAGTTGACCTGATTCTTTGTTTGTTTGTTTGCTTGCCTACCCTTGTGTGTGTTTCTTAACTCTGAATTTTCTTTGGTTTTAAATGCTGATGTCCGAAGTAGCTCAGCAGTAAGCATTTCTGTGTGTTTGAGAAGGATGACTGTTGGAATTTTTTTCCAGGAAACCCAGAAACACTTTACAATATCAGAGAAAATTGTTTTACTTCTGGGTAATGGAGTTGGCCTTCTGCAAAGGCATGTGCTATCTGTCTTTAGAACACACAGTGTTACTTATGAAAGGACTTCAAAACTAGTCAAGATGCTGAGAATGATTTTTAGATGAGATGTGTGTTTCACAAAATAGAACTGAGCTAGCACTGATGTCGCTCAACTTCTTCTGTGAGAAAGCACCATAGGGCTTTATTATTTCCAACCAGTCACTGTTTTTCTATGGTAACCTAATTTGTATTTTTTCAAGGGAATCTGTATTGGCTCTGTATTACCAAATCTATGGGTTTAAAAACATGCCTTTTTTTTCTTTCCTCCCCTTCGTTTCATGTACAAAGCTGCGTTGTGTTGGATTGGGCAAACTGTATGAACCCCTACGTTATAGCTTCAGGTACCATATAAGAAGTTGAAGTAAATTTGTCTTGCTGAAGTAACCATCTCAGAATAAATTAATTACAATACACCAATTCCTTTTTCCTTATGATTTTTTGCAATCTAACAGATATTATTGGTAGCATGCCAACCAGCTTTGTCAGGTTACTAAAGTTGCTACCCTGCGTATAATAGTAACTTACGTGGGAGTTGGCAGAAGTTTTCGTCATTCCAATGCTTAGACCAATTCTCTTGATATAGGAAAAGTATATATCGAACTGGAGAAGTTCTGCATGGAAGCTTATTCTGTACGGAAGTTGTTTTGTAACCTATGTTTGGGCATAACAATTTTCTCGGTTTACATCAAGCCAGTGTATTTCATGTATTTAAATGTCTCCCGTAGTATTTGTTGTGAAGGCTGAAAGGAGACTTATTTGGTGTATTTGGAAATTATTTCATCTTGCGTGTACTCTCAGCGATAATGGGAGTAAAATGGGGCCATGAAATTTTTTGACCAGCAGCTTCTCTGATAAGTCTGGGAGAGGAAGAGTTTGCATAGCACAGGTCTGGAGGAGAGAAGAGGGTTATGCTCTGCCACGTACACAGCCATAGCCGTGAGAATGCCAGAGATGTCAGCTGCAGAACTCTGCTGAATAACAACTTACGTCTCATCACAGCGTAAAGTTACTACATTTTCTTCAATGCACAAGAACCGTTCTCACAAAAAAAGAGAGTTGGAGTCCATTATGAATTCTTATCTTAAGCATGAACAGACCTCCATGGATATTACAAGCGTCCCTTCTGCACTCTATGCAGAAGATGACTTTTGCATGAGTGGGGGAACACACTTACAGAAGTTTCTCCCATTTCATTGATCATACAGATGAGAATATTGCAGCATCTGAAAGCTGAAGCACTGTGATGAAGTGAATTCACACAGCAGCACTGCTTTACAAGGACACCAAGTCTGTTCTGGCTTGGAAGTCAGCATGTTTCTAAGTGATTAATCACAGTTCAGGAATACTTTTCAGAGGCAAATTATCCTTTTTTGAGGAGATACAAATTATCTCAGTGTAGCCTTTCAAATTAAGTATCTATAGTGGCTAGAATGTAGCCACTGTAGAATTAAGTTAAATAACAAAGGTCAGTTTAGCTGTTCTGGTAACCTACATTTAGGGATAGTGTGTTCATTCTAAGTTAGTTTGAGCTGGTAGTTGACCTCTTTTATCTCAGAATACTAAATAACGCATGCCGTGATTTCTGTCTCTCTCTTGGAACATGGTGTGAGAAGTGGTGAATAGTAGTTCTGAAACCTAACCCTGATTCTAGAGACGTGATTTACCTTTCCTAATGCTGTTGTGGTACAGAAAACAGGATAAAGAGAATTGGAGGAAAGTATTTTATTTCCTTGTTGGAGAACTATTGCTCTCATATTTCTTGAAGTTGGACTTTTTTTTTAATATTATCTCTTTGCCTGCTGCATGAAATCAGATATTCCATGGTAATGCATCTGTTGAAGATTATTCAGATCAAGTATTCATGAGCCCCAAAAGAGAAATTAATAAATATAGTTGTTTTTTTTTTTTCCTGACTGGTCTAACATCTTTGTTGTAAATATGTTTGTTATTCAAGTTAAAGATTTGATTGTGTTCTTGCTACTGAAGGGACAAGTGTGTTCTTCAAATAAGTACTCTATAATAAGGTGGATGGCATTAATGGTGGAAAGTACCAAAATGCAAACTGGAGCCTTCTTTTATTCCTTAGAACTCCGCATGGATTGAACTCTCCAGGAAGAACGTTGTTTTGATGGATTTGTTCACTTATGTATTTAGGGGTGATCTTGGAGTTGGGGTTTTATGGTTTCTGTTTTTTTAGTCTTTTCTAGCTCTTTATTACTTCTTTTAAGAGTACTTCATTGTCAGAGATTCTTGAATTTCTTGGAAACTGGGCAGTTTTTCTGATAAGATTAAGTATAACAGTTACCATTCTCTATGCAAGTTCAAGTAATAGTTCTCCTTCTGCTGAGCCTCAAAACCACGTGCAGATGACAGAGACAAGGTCAAGGTTGGCCAGTGATGGGCTTGCTTGTACAAGACAGCGCTGAACTGGCCAGATTAATTTCATCTTCCTGTTCTCAAAAGTAGGGATAATGCTTTTTGCTTGCTTTTTACTTGTTTTGGTTTTAGACTTCGAAAGACTGCTCTCCACACTGTGTAGTACTCAGCTGATTTTGGGTTCCCATATTGGCAGGACTGCGCTGCTTCTCCACACAGGTGTGTTGAGAAGATTGATTAAAGCAGATGCAGAACATTAAACACAAACAAAAGCAACACGTACCTGAATTTACCTGTGAATTTTTCCTTGAGTAATAGACTTGCAGACACAGCTTACAGTGAGATAAATGGAGCATTCCTAATGGAGATGAATAGCACATCCAAGAGTTTTAAGTGGAAATTCCTCCATGCGGTTAGCAAGGAGAACAGTAAGTTATTCCTCATGTATATTTAATAAAATTTGTAACCTCGGGAAAAAATGTACTATGGCAGTAACTGGAGGAAATTCTGGAGGAGATTTCAGGAGTTTGGGAGGCAGTGGGAATGTTTGGTTTTAGCCCCCCCTCTCTTCTTGCGTGTTCCTGCAACCTTGTCCACTGATAGGCAACTTTGTCTGTTCTCATCGTACAAATGATCTGATGTGCTACTTGCAGTTCTTTTGTGTTGAATGTCAATTTAAGAGAGGCAAGTTGATGACTCTTTCTTCAGAGTTACACACAAAAAAAGATCTCAGACGTGTGGCTGTAACCAGATGTACTGTATAAAAATGCTAGAATATGAAAACCTAGACTTCTATCTAGTTCTCTTCATCCTACAAAATATAGAAATAGATGTGTGGTTGCATTGAATCACATTTGGTGCCTTATTCAATTCACGTGGCTTAACAGCTGATTCAAATGGAATATCGGCCTAATCCTTCACTTGGTGACAGGCCGCACGCCAAGAAAACAGCCCTGGTGCACAACAGTCAAAGCCCCGTGTCTGTGTGGAGAGTCCGGTGGCCTGGCAAAAGAATAATTTGAGACTGTGAATATATCGATTAACCTTAATTTCAGGGAACTTTGAACTTGGTATTCTGTGAAAGAAACATCAGTATTCTGCTCGGGGGTTTGGACGAGATGATCTCCAAGGGTCCCTTCCAACCCTACACAATTTTGTGAGTTTATGGAATATGAAAATGTGGAAGTAAAATGAGGACTTACTTCAAAAGTATCAGCTAGAAAGCTCTCAAGAAAACTATAAGAAAATGAATGATTAGTTTAGTTGTTCAAGTAAACTGAAATATAATGCTTTGGTCTTTTCAAAAAGCTTAAAGACGAATAAGGAATTTTCCTCATACCTTACAGGCCCTAAGGATCAAGCCATATTTAGTAAATGATTCAGAGTACACAATACAAAACTTCTAGAAAAGTATATTCACTTATGTTAGGCTAGAAGGAGGGGGAAAAAAAAACAAACAGTAACACTTAGTTTTTGTATTTCTGCGGATATGTAATTGTACATCAGATTTGGAAAGCTCATTCTAAATACTGCATAGCACACCTCTCTTTTTTCCTTGACTTTTTCATTTTTTTTGTCCAGAGCTTTTGGCTGTTGCTTATGTACACATCTGCATGGCATTTTTTTTTGGATCCAAGTATGTGAGCCATACCTAGATATCATTACTGGAGGATGGGAAGGGCTGAAGAACCAGTGAAAAAGCAAAAGTTTGCTGCCCTATGCTATCCTCAGTTCCATAGAATAATGACATGAAATAATTGTGAACATTTGTGATCAAATTCAGGGAAAAAATAACTACTGAGTCTTCTGGATGGTGACCGTGGGGTGCTTGTTTGCAGTGCTCAGAAGTCTACTAGCAGAGGTAAAGGTCAGCCAGAATTAAAGTGATAGGGCCTGATGTTTGACAGCTTCTTCCTGAATGCTCTCAGAACGTAGGAGCTGGTGTCCACTGTCACACAGACAACAGTTTTTAGTAGGCTTGAATTTTGTATACATAGTATTATTTTGTTTGCAATTAAACTGAATATTTAAAATTTATAAAAGTATTTTTGAAGTGATAATTGTATAAGTTTAGTATGCTGGGAACGTTTTCTGCAGCAGCACAGGGCTGTGAGTGTACCTTCAAAAGTCGTTGAGTTGCTGTAAGCTTATGTCACAGCTTGCCATCTCTTGGACTGCTCCATTTGAAAAGTAGAGCATGTAAAAAGATCTTAAAGTTTTGTCATTAGTTAAATATATTTATATGCACGTGTGTATACATACATGTATGCAATCTATGCAATATGTATAAATACATTCATATTTACATGTAAAATGTGTGTGAGCTTTGCTGCTTTTTTTTTTTTTTAATTACTCTCGTTCCTTGTTATGCAGAACTACACTGATTTGGCTCTGAATGAGTCATTTTGGTCAGTAATAAGTAGCGAGAGTCCTGTAACTGTAGCGGTCAGATTGACTGTTCTTTTTCATGCTGGGTGAGTTCAGAAGCTTAATTTATCTATTAGCACAGTCATCCCTGTGCCAGTAATATAACACCTCTCCTTTATGTAATCCTTCCCTTGCTTCAGCCAGCTGATGAAAAGCCAAAGAGCACAACTTCTGATGGAACTGGATGCAAGTTAAAGCAGGAAAAGAAGGAAATTGAAGGATGTTGGAAACAGTAGAACAGAATAAAATGTGTTGGTGTGGAGGGTGATTTGGTGTACAAGATGGAAGTACAAATTTAAAAAAAAAAAAAAAAGGAAAAGAAAAAAGACATCTTGTGTAGTTTGAGTAAGAGAAAAGAGTTAGTAGAAATCTGGGTCAGTAGTTTAAATAATCTTAGAGATGATCATGAGGTTTAAGTCCTTCATGTCAGAATTACAAAAGCAATTCACATTAAGTGCTAAGACTCCCATGTTGGAAAGCACTTGCAAGGTACTCTGCTATTTGTACTGTTTGGGGACTGTCTTTGCATTTGAACCTAAGGAAAGCTCTTCAGGCACTTCACTTAATATCCAGGAATATTCTGCTTTCTGGCAGTGGGATTGCTGTAACTGCAATGCCTTTAAATAAACAATAAAAAAAAAATGAGTAAATAAATTGCATATTCAGACAAGAACATGTTCAGATATAAAATAGTTGCTGAGGCATTTGTTACATTGCCTGCAGCCTGTTTTTACATACTGCAGTACGAGGTTGAGTAAGTGGTCTCTAGAGACTTGGCATTCTGCACAGTGGCTTTTTTTTTTCCCTTTTAACCTAGCACTAGCTACATAGGAGTGCTATGCAGGACAGCATGCAGTGCGTCAGCTGACTGGAGTATTAGTTTCATGGTACAGGAGGAAATGAAGTGTTTGATTGCCAAAGTTTTCCCTTCTTCGCTGTAATGGTGAGCATATTGTTGCTGGTTTGGGTTGGTTTTTTGTTTGCTTGTTTTGACATGATGGTGTAGATTCACTTCCTTAACTTATATTGCTTAAATTTTGAGTATTTGCTGCAGTTGTTGGCTCAGTTAAACAGTTCTGAAAGCCAAGCGAGAACAAGGCCAGCTCCTCCTCTGTTGCCCTTTTGCGGGGAGTAAGGGGGGAGTCAGGAGAGGTAGAAGTATAAATTGGCAATTATTACAGCTACATAGGTTTGTCCATTTTACTGTGCTGCTTGGTTCTTTCTAAATAATGCAATTTATGTTAGTAAATTTACTGATGTAGAAGATATCTCCTGACGTTTAATATTGCTAAGTCATCCTCAGTTAAGTACGTGGCATAAAGTTTCATATTTAGCACTTCAGTGCAGCAGTGCTGATAGGAACAGAAAATTGCTTTCTCACTTGACTGCAAGTAATTAAAATTTAGAGGTGAGCATATAAGTCATTGCTTCAGTATATGATTTTTCAAGTGTGTGTTTGTGATAGATATAAACAAGCTGGTTTCACTGTATAATTTACTGTTGCCTTTTCCATAAAATTTACTTGTGCTTTAACATCATATATTCACGTTTCTTAGCAATTTCTAGCCAGTAGGCAGGAGAGAGGAAGAGCTCTTAGATCTTTGAAAAACAAAATCTGCCACCATAGTGACACAGCAAATCTTAAACTTTTAATGCATTTCTTCACCTTGACATGTGATTCGTGTTACCTTTACAGAGTGTGCATTTTCCCTGATTGTGCACACACAAGATCAAGTCAAAGTCAGAAGGGTGAGATAATTCCATAGGAGGTTTGTATAGATGTCAGGATCTCCAAGTGGGATGGGGACAAGATGTTGGAGCTGTTGCTGAGGAATATGTGTGTGGGGTACAAGAGGCAGCCGAGTTCTCCATAGTTACCACTCCCAGCTGGAAGGCAATGTGAAAGGGGCTTCCCACGTCCTCCGCACGTGTTGCACATTTGCTGTGATTCCAACCTTCAGTTTGCAGTTATGGAACGTACAGTCTCCACATGTGACCCAAGAACCAAAATAATAGCACAATACTCACCTCATCTGGCTTTCCTTCCAAAAGGAATTGTGGTTTCAGGCTGTAGGTTGGTATTTAGTATCTCACTGAGTGGCACGCAAGTTTTGTTCTGTCAGAATAGCATGGTGTTTTCTCCAGTGGGACACTTGGCAGCACACTGTTCTGCTTTGTGCATGTTTGTCTTCCAGCATTTTGCTATCCTGGTCCTGCTGCTTTCTAGAGCTGCTCACACACCTAGCCAGATAGGAAAAGAGAAAAAACGTGTGTGAATAACATTGAAATTGAATTCAAAAGGAAATGTGAGTGTAAAGAAGGTTTCTGTGGGAGAATAAAGGAGCAAGTAGAGGTTTATAAGAGAAGATGAATAAGCTATTTATTTTTCCCTCTGCTCTCCTGAGCAAAACAGCACAATGTTAAAAAATAAAAAAATTGGGCATTGCAAACTGACCAAACAGTGGGATGCAATTTGCATGTATCCTTTTCTTTCCCTCTCTGCCAGCTGTCTTTCCACACTATTCTACTTCTCACTCCACCTCTGATTTTGTCTTTTAACTGTCCCTTTCTCTCAGATGTAAATTGTGCAGCAAAAGGGGCCAGGCTTAGCTTTTTGAAAAGCATCTCAGTGACTGGCTGATTCTTGAATTGTTATCCTGAGACACTCAGCCAAATCCAAGAGATTCAGTGCAGTAAATGTGATGATGTATATGTTTTGCAAAACCTTGGATATAAGGTGATGCTTGCGACTTGAAACCTGAGGGTGAACAGATTCACTTGTTCTGTGGGGATCGTTTTTACCTCTAATTAATGTGTTTACAGGAATGGATTTATACTTAGGGAATCATTTAGTTACCATGCAAAAAGAAAATACTTGGCTGCCAAGATATGTTTACTGTGTTTGATGTCTTTGTATAAAGTGAATATTCCTTCTGGTAAGTCACATCTTCTGTTTTTCTGTTTTTTTTCTCCTTTATTTTGTTCTGTGGTGTTACTGTGCAGAGCTCTGGGATTGAAACTTTAGTGGAGGAGCTTTGCTCCAAACTGAAAGACCTTCAGAGTAAGCAAGGTAAGGAATAAGTCTTCAAACTTTTGAGGTTATATATGATGTATTTATCAACCGTGTGTTCTTCTGAGATTTGGGAGGAGAGGGGTCAGCCTGTTACTTCAGTAGCTTTTCATTAAGGCCTTGCAATTTTGAAATATATATGAGTAATTTCATTCAGATAATTGCATGCAATTCAAACAATTGTATACTAGTATGCTCTGTTTACCTAAGAAACAGCCATTCATGAATAGAATTTTCCTTATGGAAAGAACTTTTTTTAGTAAAATTTCATATTCAGCATTGTCTCTCCTTGTTAAAAGAAATGAAAATACAGTAGACTTGATACTGTTCCTTCTGTATGCTGATATTTACGAAGAATAGTTTGGCCTCCAATTGCTATGTGCTAGCTGTTCTGTGAAAACCATCCAAGCAGCTGTCGCAGAGGTGGCCTTAAAACTTCTTGGCTTTAGAGGAGTGGTGATGGGGACCTCATGTTCTGAAGCATGTGGCAAGGAACATAATGTGAGATGGAGGTGTCTCCAGTGTGAATTCATTGCGCGTAATTGCATACCTAACACTCAGACTAAACAGTTGTGTTACTTGGTGTTCTTTGAAAATTTGCTGCTATTATAGAATACGTCCTGGTGCTTTTTGTTTAGTACTGGTATAAAATGTATTGACTCTTTGAACTTTTCTGTTAAGCATTTGGAATTTTCTTCCAAAACAGAGGAGAAGATTCACAAGAAGTTAGAAGGCTCATTGTCTCCTGAGACTGATTTATCTCCCACAGCAAAGGATCAAGTAGAAATGTATGCATTTATTATTATTATTACTATTAACTTAATAATATTATTATCATATCTTATAACCTTCTCTCTCTTCTCTTTTTATACCCGTATTTTAGAACAATGAAGTTAACTTAGTGGTAAAGCAGGGGCTTTGTTTCCTGTCTTCTGAACTTCTGTTGCAGAAATGGGGAACTGAAACTCTTTGTAACCCTTAAACTCTTTATAACCAAAGTGGCTTACTCTTTAGCAACTACCTGAGTCTGGTGCCACTGAAGTATCCAGGAGCTTTATCACTGATTTCTCTTGGAGATAGGACTTTCTGTATCTTTCACTCATAACGACTGCTTGCAGCAGACTAGTAGAAGTGTTGCTAAATGGGTGATACTTATTCAGGCAGCCAGTTGTGCTAATCTACATTCAACTGAGCTGACTTCTGAATGTTTTTGAAAAGGTTTTCATTGAAGTACATGAGAATCAGTATGAATCTTTTTAGTGTCAAACAAATGCTGCTTTAATCTTGTTGGATAGAGCTGTTATGCATCTTACACTAGCATATAACTACACCTTTTTTTGCAGCAACTAAGACTTTTTTTTTAAAGTTGGGGCTTGGCTGTCTTTGCAAGTCCATGTTGGTCATGTTTGATTTGTTGTAACCTTTTTTTTTTTTTTTTTTAATTTTTTTTTTTAATAACCAGAAGAACAAACCTTATAGAAGCTAACATTCCTTATTTTACAAAGTAGAATTAACAATGGGCAACTGAAATTCAGAACTGAATTGATTGAAAATTAGGACTTAATCATGCTTTAAATTAGCACATTTAAGGTGGCTGTATAAAATAGCTACATTATCCAATAACTGTGGAATTAGGCCTTCACTGTTTTAAACGCTCACAATTTCTGTCTACAATGAAGTTTAGTACTTCATATAAGTGGGAGTTTTACTTTGCAGTATATTTTTAAACATATCTCCCCCTCATTATCATGCAAATAAACAGTACAATGAGTGGCATGTGTATAAATAGAACAAACTAATTGTTTTCTTTTTTCTGACAATTAGATTGGTAGTGTTTTGATGTGTTTTTAGTGATACTTTCTAATTTTAATGTCTGCCTGAAGTTCTAAGATACAAATGTCACCTTTTTGTATTGCTTTCAGGTACTATGAAGCATTTCCTCCTCTTTCTGAAAAGCCAGTTTGCCTGCAGGAAATTATGACTGTATGGAATAAATCCAAAATATGTTCTTACTCTAGCTCCTCATCTTCATCCACTGCTCCACCAACTAGCACGGATACATCTTCTCCAAAGGACTGCAATAGCGAAAGTGAAGTAACTAAAGACAAAAGTAATAAAGTACCTGCCACTGTACATGAACGAACCCAACAGAAGAAAAGTAAAAATGAGAAAGAAAACAAGTTTAGTAACAACACTGTTGAAGATAAGCCTGTTTTGTATAAAAAACAAGTCCGACATAAGTCTGAGGGAAAGATGCGTCCTCGTTCCTGGTCATCTGGATCCAGTGAGGCTGGCTCAAGTTCTAGTGGTAATCAAGGTGAATACAAGGCATCAATGAAGTGTATTAAAGTAAGACACAAAACAAGAGAGGTTCGAAATAAAAAAGGGCGTAATGGGCAAAGCAGGCTTGCAGTGAAATCTGGCGAAAAAGCTGATAGAAAAGGCCACAGCGGAAGCAGTAGCAGCAGTAGCAGTGGGTCCATCAAACAGCTGTGCAAAAGAGGTAAAAGGCCATTAAAAGAAATTGGAAGAAAAGAAGCTGGCGGTAACGATGGAAAAGATTTGTACTTAGACAGCAGAAATGAAAAGGAATATAAAGAAGAACCCTTGTGGTATACTGAGCCGATTACAGAGTACTTTGTTCCTCTTAGCAGAAAAAGCAAGCTGGAGACTACGTACCGCAACAGAGAAGATATATGTGGCATAACATCAGAGGCTGTAGAAGAGTTGTCTGAATCAGTGCATGGTCTTTGTATTAGCAACAATAATATTCATAAAACATACCTCGCAGCAGGTACTTTCATCGATGGTCACTTTGTAGAAATGCCTGCAGTTCTAAATGAGGATATTGACCTCGCTGGGACCTCAATTTGTTCTCAACCAGAGGACGACAAATATTTAGATGATGTTCATCTGTCAGAACTAACACACTTCTATGAAGTGGATATTGATCAATCCATGTTGGATCCTGGTGCCTCAGATACGATGCAAGGGGAGAGTCGGATTTTAAATATGATTCGACAAAAGAGTAAAGAAAAAACTGATTTTGAGGCAGAATGTTGCATAGTGTTAGATGGAATGGAGTTGCAAGGGGAAAGTGCAATATGGACAGATTCGACCAGCTCTGTTGGTGCTGAAGGGTGGTTCTTGCAAGACCTTAGTAATTTAGCTCAATTTTGGGAGTGCTGTTCATCTTCTAGTTCTGGCGATGCAGATGGGGAAAGTTTCGGAGGAGATTCTCCTATCAGATTCTCCCCCATCTTAGACAGCACAATGCTTAATTCACATATGCTTGCTGGCAATCAAGAGCTCTTTTCAGATATTAATGAAGGGTCTGGTATAAACTCTTGTTTTTCAGTGTTTGAAGTGCAATGCAGTAACTCTGTTTTACCATTTTCTTTTGAAACACTCAACTTGGGAAATGAAAATGCAGATTCTGGTAGCACTGCTAATATTCTTGGGAAAACACAGTCTAGATTGCTAATATGGACCAAAAATAGTGCCTTTGATGAAAATGAACACTGTTCCAATCTTTCAACAAGAACTTGTAGTCCATGGTCACACTCAGAAGAAACACGTTCAGATAATGAGACTTTAAATATTCCATATGAAGAATCCACGCAATTTAATGCAGAAGATATTAATTATGTAGTTCCTAGAGTGTCTTCAAGTTATGTAGATGAAGAAATTCTAGACTTTTTGCCAGAAGAAACCTGCCAGCAACAAGCTAGAACTTTAGGAGAAATGCCCACTTTGATTTTCAAACAAAAATCTAAGCTAGAATCTGTCTGTGGTATTCAGCTAGAACAAAAAGCAGAAAGTAAAGACTATGAAACTACACAAGGGTGTAGTGCAAGCAGTCCACATGGAGATGGCTACAGCTCAGGGGTTATTAAAGATATTTGGACAAATATGACAGACAGAAATTCTGCAGCAATGGTAGAAATAGAAGGAATAGAAGATGAATTGTTTTCAACTGATGTAAATAATTATTGCTGCTGTTTGGATACAGAAGCAAAAGTTGAAACCCTCCAGGAGCCCAATAAAGCAGTGCAGAGATCAGAGTATCACCTTTGGGAAGGTCAAAAAGAGAATTTAGAGAAGAGAGCCTTTGTCTCAAATGATTTATCAAAAGTAGATGGTGGTGACTATACTACACCATCGAAACCTTGGGATGTTAACCAAGATAAAGAAAACTCATTTATACTTGGTGGTGTGTATGGGGAGCTGAAAACATTTAACAGTGATGGAGAATGGGCAGTGGTGCCACCTAGTCACTCGAAGGGGAGCTTATTGCAATGTGCAGCTTCTGATGTAGTGACGATAGCTGGTACAGATGTTTTTATGACTCCAGGTAACAGCTTTGCCCCTGGTCATAGGCAATTATGGAGGCCGTTTGTATCATTTGAACAGAATGAGCAATCGAAGAGTGGAGATAATGGATTAAATAAGGGTTTTTCTTTTATCTTCCATGAAGACTTACTGGGAGCTTGTGGTAACTTTCAAGTTGAAGAGCCTGGGCTTGAATACTCATTCTCTTCCTTTGACCTGAACAATCCATTTTCTCAAGTTCTTCATGTAGAGTGTTCGTTTGAGCCAGAAGGAATTGCATCTTTCAGCCCTAGTTTTAAACCTAAGTCAATTCTGTGCTCTGATTCAGACAGTGAGGTTTTACACCCCAGGATATGTGGTGTTGATCGAACGCAGTACAGGGCTATAAGGATTTCTCCAAGGACTCACTTTCGCCCAATTTCTGCATCTGAACTTTCTCCAGGTGGTGGAAGTGAGTCAGAATTTGAGTCAGAAAAAGATGAGGGAAGTATTGCTGTCCCTTCTCAAGTAGATGTGTTTGAGGATCCACAAGCAGATCTCAAACCTCTGGAAGAAGATGCAGAAAAAGAAGGGCATTATTATGGAAAATCAGAGCTTGAATCTGGAAAATTTCTTCCCAGATTAAAAAAATCTGGAATGGAGAAGAGTGCACAAACATCACTGGATTCCCAAGAAGAGTCGGCTGGGATGTTACCAGTAGGAAACCAAGATCCATGTTTAGAATGCAGTATGAAAGAATCCCTAGATGGGAGGGCGATGGAGAGCTCTAAAGTAAACTGCAGAATAGTGGAGCCACGTGAGGAGACTAGCAGGTTTTGCAGTTGTAAAGCAGGGTGCCATTTCCCCACATACGAGGATAATCCTGTTTCTTCAGGAGAGCTTGAAGAGGTATGTGGATGTGTAAAATTATGGAATTTGCAGCTAACAGCTGATAACCAGCAATTCATCATGTGACAGTTTCATTTAAATGATTGTAATTGTATAGCTCTCTAGAAAAATATAGTTCTGTAGAAACACGGGAGGTTCTGCCTGAACATCAGGAAACACTTTTACTGTGAGGGTAACCAAGCACTGGCACAGGTTGCCCTGAGAGGTTGTGGAGTGTCCCCCCTTGGAGATACTCAGAAGCCGTCTGGACATGGTCCTGGTCAACCTCCTCTTGGTGGCCCTGCTTGAGCAGGGAGGTTGGACACGATGACCTCCAGAGGTCCCTTTGAACCTTACTAATTCTGTGGTTCTGTGAAAAATTAACCATCTTCAGGCATTAGTGTCATCTTGCACAGCTTTGGAAATACTTGCATGTGTACGCTCATGTGACTTCAAAATCTGTTTACATTTTTAATTTGATTTACATATTATATGTTAAAATGTGCATACATTTTGAGTAGTGAGATATTACTGATTTTGATTCATGCCTGTTTTAAAATATTGAAGAGGAAAATCTGAAGCCAGTGTTTTCAATGTGCATTTCAACATGAGTTGTTACTATTTCCAAATAGAAGACTATAGATGGAATTGTTGCATGTAGACTTAAACAAAGAAGGATTTCTAGACAGGTTTAATTGTCTAGAAAACAAAATGTTCTCTTGTGAGTGGCAGACAAAAAGTGAAATAGAGTATGAATGCGAAATGTACATTACTACCACAGCATTGTAAGGGGGCCTAAGTATGAGTTAAGCTCAGAAATTTCTTTCAGGTTATTGTAGCCATAGGTTAAGTAATGATTTAGAGTAAAAGGCCTTTCCAGCCATAAATACCCAAGTTTTTCTTGCTGTTAGCTCCCTCTTCTCTTGAGGGAAAAAAAATACTTGACCTGCAATATTTGACCCAGAGAAATTGTGTGGATAGTTAGTTAGAAGCTGAACCTTATGTTTTCATTTTCCTCTTCAGTCTCCTTTTCTGCATACTTGGCAGTTGTAGTATCTCCATTAGGAAAATAGTCTTCTATACTTTTAACTAAACAATTGTACTCAGCTTATGTAGTGCTGATTGTGTACAAGTTTGAAACGCAAATTCATATATGGGAGAGCTAACCGTTTTCCTGCTAAAACTGAAGCTAACCTTTTTGTTGGATGTAGGAAGAGTTCCTTGTTTTTCTTCTTTCTCATTTATTTCTCCTCCCATTCTCCTTTGAATTAATTACTACTTCTGCTTCTCTTCCCAGTGTCAGTAAGTTGTTGTCTGCTGCTTGTGCAAGAGAATCAAGTAACTGTAGTTCCCTGCTTCCCTGGAGTCTGGGGATTTTCTGTGTTTGTGCCAGGCCTTGAGATTGAAGTCGCCAGTAAAATGAATAAGCCTAAGCTGCAAGTCAGCAGAGATGCTGGAAATTACCTTTTACCAGGCGTGACAGAATCTAACTTGATCACAGTAGAACATAATAAATGAACAAATGGTGATAGCGAGAGACTGAATTTCCTTCCAGCCTGTTTACAGATCTCCTTTATTGAAGCGTAGTGCTCCATGAGGATGATTATTCTCCTCTTTTCAATAACTTGCCCATACAAGAAGGTGGTAGGTGCCTGGTATAAGTTTACAGTGGTTGCAAAGTTTACGGTAGCTGTGAGCTTTGAAAAAAGCATAGTTACCAATTACTGCTCAGAAATTTCTAGTATTCTATTTTCCTTATATTCTCTAATACAAGAGGAAAACTGACTGCTTCCCATTCTCAGGTCTTGTAATTTTATAAGAATTTTCATAGCTTCCGAGTTAAAAGCTCCATGAATACGAAGGGCACATAACCATTTTGGCAGTCTAGACTCCAGTTTGGTTTGAAATTAAGCTCTTCCTTGGGGGCTTGAGGAGCCTGATTACAACTTAAACTCAGACAGACTGGGTTCGCTAGCCTTCCTATGTATAGCACGTCTCAAGAGAATGTGTATGCACTCTGGGCTTTGCTAAGAGCAGTTAATGTGCATCTGAAGATAACTGGCTTTTTGGCTTGAGAACATATCTAAATTAATTGGAGTTAAGTCTATATGTAAAAATTTTTAAGCATTAAGACAAATTCTAATGTGTTGGTTATGAAACAAGCTTTAGTCACTAAAGATGACGATTTTGTGTGCAGGAAAGGGTACAGGTGTCGCATAGATCTTCATTGTGTGAACTTTTTTCTTTTTAAGGGTAGTAGTATTTTCATAAGTGTTAAATAAAATCAATATAAAACATGTAGAACTAAAACAGTTTAGGAGAGGCCTGCCTCCTCAATGCCCAACACATACGTGCATGGGAAAAAGAGTTTTAACTTGAGCAGGGGGTGTGGAATTGACTGATTAGTCAAGGTCAATATTTGTAAAGGGTTTTTTAAATGAGACTTCCATGCTTTGTTTTGTTGACTTATGATAAAATGTAAATGTATTGTCTTAACTCACTGTTATCTAACAAGTTTGAGTTATGTTCTGAGATACGAATATCTCCAGTGTTTTGCATAAGTCATGGACTTGAAAATACTAATGTAGACCACAGTGTAATAGCGGATGAGTGTGTTTTGTGTCACGTAAACCAGAATTATGTACTTGTTGTGCAAACACAAATCTTTGAATACCTCCTACATATAAGAACATAAGAGAATCTGGCTCAGTATCTTCCCTCTTACCTACTTCAGTAGAGCAGTCCTGACAGGATTGTAGCATGTTTTGCAGCAGGAATTTGACAGCAGTGCCTGCAGAAGTTCTTTTAAATTGAATTATATTCCTAGTCTTAAGATTCAATTAAAAAAGAAAAAAGGCATTGAGGTACGGTCCTTTTTCTTCCAAGTAAATGGTCTTACCATCTACCTGTGGGAGTCATGGGTAAGTATGCACTGTGGTCCAGTTAGTGGTCCTTGGCTTTAATAACACTGAAACTCTTATCAATAAATACGGACTCTGATCTAGTAGGTATGCCCTAAGAATGCTTGTTTATGTCAAGGACTCAGTAGGATAAAGGAACTTGTGGATTCTGTTGGGATTGTTAGTAAACTTTTGAGGTCTGAACATGCCAACAGTGCCCATGGGATGAGGGAATTTGACTGGCAAAGGCACATAAGTGTTTATGGATCTCTTGACTTAATTGGCCTACAAGATGCAGTAAGTTAGGATGAGATGATCTTAAAGGTCTTTTCCAACCTTAATGATTCTGTGATTCTAAGGTGCTGTTTGACTGGAGCAATGGGATATTGGTGTATAACTTCTGTAGGGAAGCACTGGCAAAAGAGGAAGGGAGGAGAGGTGACTTACGTTGGTTCTGAGGCCAATAGTGTACGGGATAACCTGCTGTAAACCTCTAGGTAGTTGTAAGAGAGAAAAAAATAGAGAGGGTCTGCTTCGTGCCTTAAAACCAGGAGAATTAAGTGGGGGGGAAAAACACATTCAAGAATACACAGTCATCCATATGCAAAGCAGAGTACTTCATTGTAAAAGAATTAGTAATCGTGAGGCTATCTGAGAAAGGATTGGTCAGGAAAGTTCTTGATGCCTACATGCTGATCGTGGCAGATGGTGAAAGCAGGTGCAAACAGACTCAAAGCTCTAACTTTCTAAGTAATAAGACATGATTTGTTGAGATTTTGAAGGATGAAAGCGTCTTGTAGGAGACGGATCTTAAAGAGGCGGAGTTCAAAATGTCAGTATAAAAGCCATGAGGCAAAAAAACCAAAACGTAAAGTAAACCAATAAGATAGAAGACTTAGTCTAGCTGGAAGTCCTAGAAGTATATCAGAAACAGAAAAATAACTGAAGGATTTTTCCAAGACACACGACGTACAAGCCTGGGAAGCTATGAAAGGATAATGTCAAAAAGGTCCTGTTTAATGCATTTTTGTCATTGTTTAAATTCTTGCTGAAGAGAATTTAGCAAGGGCAGAAGTACAGATAAATGACATTGTTTCAGCTAGTGTTAGGAACACTGGGCTGAACAGGGAGAGGAGCAGCAGCTAATTTGAAAACAGCCTGGAAGAATACTTGTTTGAGAATACTCAGAAGGTAGAAAATATATAAAAGGCAAGCACGTTTCCATCTTTTAAAGGTGGAAAGAAGAAAATGGAACAAGGGTATTATCAATGACTCTCTTACATTTCCTAAATAAATGTTTTAACCAGTAGATAGCATGGCTGCACCAAAAAGTGTGAAAGTTACTAAGAAATGGTTTGGCAAAAAGATGGCATGCTCCAAGTAACAGTCCCTGGCTTACATTTGTGAAAATCCCTGATGATATCAAACTAGGAAAGTCTGCAGTTACACTGGAAGACAGGATTAGAATCAAAAGGTTGTTGAATTAGAAAAATGGTGTGAAAAAATAAAAAGCAATCCAGCACCAACAAATACAAACTTCTGAAGAAAAACTAATCCTCTTCACAAACACTGTGTGAGGAGTGACAGGCAAGGAGATAATACCAAACAGAAAAGCACCTTCAAGTAGATTGTAGACTGAGCATAACTCAGCAATGCCATACTTTGCAAAAGACAGCAACGTTGTGTCTATAAACAGGCAAGAGGGGAGGTAGTGGCTCCTCTGGCTGGAACTGGCAAGCCCTCTGCTGGAGGACCGAGCTCAGTGTTGATCTTTCTTGAAAGAAGGTAACCCGAAAAGAGCAGCACTAAGATCTCCACTTCAGAAAACAGAGTGAAGGCATTGAGGTGGTTTTATCTCAAAAAAGAGAAACTTGAAGAAGAACCTAGTCACAGAAGATAAGGAAAAAGCTGTGCTTGTCCTGTAAGCTCTGCTGTACATGAAGGAAGTGGATGGGATGGCCTTAAGTCACAGCAAGGAGATTGCAGGAAAATAATTCTAACAAGAAAATGAGCTTTCTCTGAGGCTTAGTTACTTTTAGGGAAGCAATGGGAATTCTGTTTTGAAGAGACTTGGAGTACAGGCAGGTACCTCTTGGGAGCAGTAGCGCATTGTTTGATTTTCGTTTTGTGCAAAACTAGAGATTGGATGACCTCATGTGTTCCCTTACAGATGTTTTTTCAGTGAAATTCCAAAACAAGATGACTGACAGATAGACTTTATATTCTTAGACTTGGCTCCCTTTATTTGTGACTGACTTCTAGAGCGAGATGGATGTTCCTTGAGTAGTGATGAGCTAAAATTCGGATCTGATCTTTTGGAATGAGACTCTATGGGTTCATTGCTGCCGTGACTTCTAAATTATTTGTGTGTTTGTTGAGTTCCTTCTCATAGTAAGGGCTAAGGAAATTTTCACATATAGATTCATACAACTTTTTGTGTTGTTGGTTTTGAAACTGAGTCATAATACTTCAAATAATATTCAGATGTTAATGAGGCTTTAGTGGTTATTCTGTCCAGATTCTGAAAATCTCTTGCCACTGCCTTGATCCTTGTCAGCATGCATTCCTAAACATTAGAAACATTTAATGCTGGGTTTCAAATCAGTATCTAAAGCCCAAATTGATATGCCTCTGGAAAGGCATATCAATCCATTTAGATGAAAAATAGTTTTTTCATCATCCTGCTGACTCAGCAAAGCTGACAAAAGTAAGTGGGGTGGTAGTGTTCATGTTTGCAATGTGTGGAGAGAAGAAACAATTGGAGGGAGAGTGGTACTGGCCTTGAGGTGTTTAAATGGGAGTTGGAAATAAGGACATTTTGAACTTGGGTAGCAGAGTTTTGCCTAAAGACTTGAGAAAGAACAGTGGAGCAAATTCAGCTTTTGTATCCTCTGTGTTTTAATTTCGTTGTCAAAATTTCTGAAGCAATTTAACTAATCTCAGTTGTTTTATTTTGTGTAAATGAGGTGAGTCAAAGTCTGCAATTTCACAGGTCAGTGTAGTGTTAAAGTCAGTTCTGTGTACAAATCATAAATATTTGTCTGTATGATGAACTTATGTAATGTTGTTGATTAAAGCTACAGAGAAGCTAACTTTCCTAATGCACTGTTCTCAACCTTGACATCTCTGCTTTTGAAATAGCACAAGCATTACAAATGGCGACATAGCTTAGATTCCTCTTCTAAAAAAAATATTTTAAATGCCATAGCCGTCCTGCAGCACTCGGCAGAAGTACTCAGCTAACTTTTTCCATGTTGTATATATTTATGTTTTGTTTTAATTAATTAATGTACATATTTACATATATGAAAAGCACAGGACATTTCATGAGCTTGGACTTTGCAGTCTGCCTTCATTGCCTAGAAATCTTAAAGAGGTGGAGAATGGAATAAATTTAATGTAGAGGGTCATGGTTTTGCATTGATAAGTGCAGGAATTTGTTTATAGATAGTAGATGGACAAAACTGCTGGGAAGGATGCAAAAATACAGCTCAAATGCTCCCAGTGTTCATGTTAATATTTGTAATAGCAGGTTAAATTATATCTATATGTACCTTGATATCTGTATTTGTTTAAAAAAAAATTAGCTGAAGAAGTCTTAGGTACTTGCTCTTGTCTTTTACAGTGGTCTCTCAGGAAGAACTTCAGTTTGGTTAGCAGTAATGTTTCTGTACTTGGGCAAAACGTATTTACATGGAGCTGAACACTGTGAGATTTGTGGCTAGAATCACTATTTTGCTAACTTCAGTTACAGCCTTTAACAAGAAATACTAAAATAATTAACAGAATTAAATATACACAGAGCTTGGAAAGGGCAAAGTTTTAACAGACAAAAATCAAATGTGTTCCATCTCGTCTTGGTCTCAGTCTTGCTATTGGATTTGGAAAGCTGCTATGTATGCTGTTTCTCCCGTCTGTAAATAGAAGAGACGGAGAAAGCAACTTAATGTACAGAGAGAATTTTAACAGTTGCTTAGGGTTGCATAAAACAAAGGTAGAAGGGACTGACAAATGTTTCTTGTATATATAGAGAAAAAAATAAAAAAGGTAATGTGATGGACAAAGAGACTTAGCAAAGCTTTCTCTTTTCAGAAGCCATGAGGATTAAAATACCATTGAAGGCTGCCTTTGTTTTAAGGACTTGAGCCAGATGGTCCTTGAAACTGTAAACCCCAGCTCTGAGAAGATAGGGGCTTTTTTAATACACTCTATCCTCAAAAAAAGCCTGGAAGAGTGGACAGCAGTAAGATTGACAGAAAGGCAGGTGTGGGTGGGCAGAGAGATTGTTTGATGCTTTGCATAAATTTTGCTTGAAGACTAAAGTTCAGTGCAGCTTTTCTAGCTAGCACTAATCTGCCACCCTGTAATTATAGGGAAGAGTTTGTGATGGAAGCAAGGAAATCAACAAAAATTATTGCTACCTCATGCAAAATTAAGTATTAGCTAAAGAACATAAAGTATTGAACTAATATTACCCCTTATGCAGGCCATTGATAAGATTTAGGTGGTTAAGCAAATCCTAACCCAGTTCTTGGTGGAGAAGAAAATGTTTGATATTCATAAATGTTCTCCAAGAGATTTGAGAGGCTGCAAATTAAATTTTCTATCAGCTTTTTCTTCCTGGCAGAAAAATAATAAAGTAAATTCCTGATAAACTGTTTGTATGAGTAATCAAGTTGTTACCTGAAGAGAAATATTTTGAGGAAAAAAAAAAAAGTTGCATTTTGGGCTTTGTGGTTGTCTTTTAAATTTTGAATATGAACTTCCATTTTAAAACTTCTGTATGTGTAAGGAGGGGGAGGAAGAACCCCCAGAGTTTCTCCTATGTTTTGTTCCTTGGCTTTTCCATCTACATGTTTATCGCTCATGTAACCAAACCTCCTATTGCAGATGTGAAGGAACCCGGTTTGTTGCTTTAGCATCCTATGATTGGGTCTTCTTCCTTGAATTCGGTATTCATGAGTTTAGACTTGGTCTTTTCCAGTTTTGGTAGCTGCTGTTACCTCATACACCTACATCAAAGACATTCCTAGAAGGTGATTTAGCATCCTATTATACGAGGAGCTAGGGTTAAATTTCACCTGTGTCAGCCGACCAATGGGACCACTCATGTTGGTTGCAGCTGAAAGAAGTGGAGTTGGATAAGTTCCTTCCTGTAGTGAGTATGGAACATTTTATGCAAGGAAAACAAGACTAAGATGCTTTTCCTGGGCATTCATTCAGGTAGGCCAGCTCCGCAGACAGAAGTGTGAGCCATGCCAGGCTCTCGTGGCCTTCTCACCAGGTCGGCAGAACGTGGTATATTGCTGCATGCTTGCAGTACAGCTTCCTCAGCTGATGAGTTATTTATTGCAATCCATGGCAGCCTTGCAAAGAAAGCATCAATACAGTAAAGCTGTGTAGAACAGTAATTTTCCTTAGCTGCCATATTTCAAATACATATGTGAGTGGGAGAGGTGAGGAAAAGCTCATCTGCTGTAGGAAATGGCATTGATGGGGCAGGAAGCAATCCTTCACTGCCTGTGTTCCTTTCTTTTCACTTGTACCCATAGCAAAACACTACGTTGCTATTCCATTAGGATGCTAGTGATCAAATACGCTGTTTAAAATGGTCATTATTCATTTAAATTCACAAAATCTCTTTCATGTTTGCTCCTTTGGCTGGACTACAGAGTTGCTTCACTGTAATTTGAAACAGCACTAGAATTTTTAGTTGGAGGGGAAAAAAAAAAAAAGAATATTTGCTTTTATTCCTTTAGAGAGTATTTGTACTGATGTTCCAGAAACCAGAAGTTTCATTTGAAATTTTAGATGAAAGACTTAAGTGGGTAGCCCTGCTGTTGTGTGAAGTTTTTAGGAGCTTTTATTTGAGACAGACAGAAATGATACTGGAAGGAACAGATGAGGGCAGTTCAGGCGTGCAAATGCTAGTTAACGTGCTGAAGCTACTTTATTCTTCCTTCAAACAATAGCAAACGTGAAAATGATTTTGTTCCCCTGTTGTAGGGAGAGGTGAGTGGGGGACAGAAACGGAAATACAGACAATGACAAAGTAGTTGTAGTTTTAGTTTCTGCGTGTAACTGCAATTCTGACCCAAATTATTGCAAATTAGTAGAAAATTGTGACTGAAAACAGCCAGGATTTGGGGGCAGTTGAACCTTGCATAACTATAGAATGATAGTAGTTCTGTGGGTTCTGAAGTCCTGAAGTGATTTTACATCTCGTTAACCAGGGGCTCTAAGAAAAGCCTCAGATACTCTATGTCTAGCTGCAAAATCCAGCATTGGAAGCCATCAGTCTTCTGTCAGACCTGCAGCAAGGCGGGGAGTGGAGCAGTCCTTGCTGTTGGTTTTGCCTTGTTATCTCTGAGCTCTGCTTAAGAGAAAAATAAAATAATATGAATGATTTTAGAGAAGAAAATCTGCCAATTGCCTTTCCTAATCCTAGTACAAGTTGAGAACAACAGCTGTTCGGATGGGTAGCTAGAAAATCTAAAGCAAGGTTTCATCAAACACTGGAAGTATGTGTGTGAGAAGGGGGAGGTAGAGACTGAAAGCGCAGTTTTAAAAGAGAAAGAATGCCAAATTGGTTTTTCATATTTACTGTCAAACTGTGCAGTTGTATTAAACATCCAAGCAATTATAGGAAAAAATTGTGTTCTTCAATGAATGTATAAATAGACAGCAGCTCTGCCCCCATCCTCTCCTGAACACAAACTGTAGATGGATTCAGTATTGGTAGCAGATCTTTTTACAAATGTCCCTTAGCATTAAGCTCTGATGTCTAAAGCTGGTTTAGAAGTAAGTAATTCCATGAGCATCACTGCAGGGTCTGAGCTTAAACTGAAGCCTTGCTGAGCTGCTTCTCTCCCCGGCTTCCTCTGATGCTTGTGGAGCTGGGGCAGGGCTGGCAGCAGTCCCTGAGCCACCATCGTGGTGCAGGCACCTGGGCCCTGGTGGTGGCTCAGCCCAGGAAGCAAGGCAGCTGCAGCTCATTAAACCCTGCCAGACTCAAGCTGGCTTTGTTTGTAACCAGCTGTGGTTCACCCAGCATATCGCCTGCAGATAGGAGCACAGGTGTGATACCAGCAGCGTGAGCAGCTCTGAAGTTAATAAAGCGTTGTGCTTGTGGAGCTGAGATACCTCTACCTGCAGTCAGCAGCAGAGTGAGGCTCTGTGATTGCGTTTGTAACTGTATTTCTTGCTGAGTTTGACTTTTTTGACTATTGCTTAATTTTCTCAGAAATCCTTTTTCTAGAGTTGAGATTTGAGCTTTTGGAGGTTGGTTCCGGAAAGAGTGTTACGATAGGAAACAAGCATGGATAATCTTAGTATTTGTTGGAGAAGAATTTCATGGCAGAAAAAATTTCATCTGGCAGCTGCTGTTATGCAGCACTCTGGAGTTGCACATTTTGTTTGAGGACTTCTATTTACTAAGGAATAAAAGTTTGTAAGTTCAGGTTCTGTAGCTTCGTAGTTCTACAGCAGCTTAAAGAGGAACAAAAGGAGGCTGCTTGATTTTCCATGTCTGATGTTCTCAGGCTTACAGAGGAGGGAGCTGGATAGAGTCTCAGCATTGAAGCTCATTTGTTAGCGCTTCCTAGTGGCTGGTGGCCATGAGGTTTGTATGAATGATGCCATCAGGTATCTGTAGGGGATGCTCCAGGCTGGCATCCTTCCAAAGGTCAGTGGGGTTATCACAGATGCAGTCATAAGACTCGGGATGTACTGGTATGCTAAGCCTTCAGGATTAATTTCACAAAGAAAAGGCTTTGATAAATCACCATTAAAATATGGTGTGGAGGAGAGTATTTGAGTTTTTTCAGTGAATAGACTATTTTTAGCGTAAGCAAATTTATTAATACTTTTTATAACTACTTTTTCTTCATGTTGACATGAATTCCCTAGTTGATTTTTTTTTTTTTTTAATCTTACTGCATTTATGGTAATGGTACTGCTAATTCACCCTCCCAGAATGTAAACTTTAAGTTTTGCTGGGTTTGCTTAGTTTCTTTTCTTCTGTTTGACACTGAACTAATGATCACGTTGGCTAAGACTGTTCTATTATGTCATTGTATTTTTCATCTCATGGGCACCTGTGTGTTCTCACTGAGATTATAAAGTGTGGAGCTGGAATTCATGGCTTTGTTCTGGGTTTGTACAACTCTAAATCAGTGAAGTAAGAGCCCAGGTGGAGTTCATACTACTGTAATAGTTCAGGTAATGGGTGTAGTTTGACAGTCCTTTCCCATTAGCGTGAGAAATTGAACAGTGTGACCTATAGTGTGACCTGTAGGACCTAGCAAATTGACTGTACAGCAGTTTCCTCCTTTACATGTAAGTATGTTATTTGTGGCATAACGAAGCGTGATTGTTGTCTAAACAGTTTCCTATATTGAATACTGATCTGCAGAGAATGAGTGGCAGCCAGGAAAAGCAGTGCTGGTGGGAAAAGGCGCTCTATTCTCCCCTTTTTCCTGCGTCTCAGTGTGAAGGTAAGCAGCTGCATGCTTGAACTAACTCGCTGTTGCACCTGCGCTAGAACTAAGCGGTCTTTGTTATGGATTTGAGTTGTTGCAGATGAATTAGAACTACCACTTACATATAAACAAAAACAAACAAACAAAAAAACAGTACATAAACCTTCTGCATGCTTCTAACTAGCTCTTCCACGAAAGAGCTCTTGAAATAGTCTTACTGCTTATGCAGCTTCACTTCATTCCAGAATTTGGCTTCACCCAGAATACATTAACTTCTGACTCTGAAAATACTTCATTACATTTTTGAATCTTTCAACCTCAGCAATACACTTGAGGCAGTTAATTTCACCAGAATGCATAAATACGATAACTGCCTTTTATAGGTTCACATAAACACCGTGCTAGTCATTCGGTGCATGTGAGGAATTCCTCTCAAACTGGGAAGCACAGGGGTCTGCCTCTTGGCCACCCCTTCACAGTGATACTCTGGGAATGTTTCTGTCCCACGCAGAGCATAAGCCCAGCCCTGGTGGGCAGGCTGCTCCTAAGCGAAAGCAGGTGTGCTTCCAGCTCTCTCTGTTGCCTCCCAAGAATTCATGGCATCTGACAGCTGGCTGGAGGCCAGGATTTCTGTGGACAGAATCCAGAGCTTTTTTTGTTCTGGATTTTGCTACATGCCAGTTTATCTTTTCTGGGGAGGACGCTAAATAAGAACATTCTGCATACTGAATTGATGGATATCTGATGCTTTCTGTTGGTAGAGGCTCAGTGCAAGAAACTTCTGATCAGAGACCTGGTTCCTTAATAATCTGGAATTAGATTAGCCAGTAATTATTTTTAGAGTGCACCGTAAAGTGTAGCCAACTAAACCATGTTCTCTTGGTGATTAGGACAGTTTAGGTTACTTCTAAACCATCTTTGCTTACTTAGCTCCCACCTGTAGAGATGTGTTTGCACCGTGAAAGGTTTCTTGCCTACAGGACTTTGGTTTGCCTCCTGGACCTCTCACGTTAGAAAAATGCCCAGTATTTAGACAGTAAAGTTATTTATTACCCTCTTTGCAAAGTTTTATTTCCGTGGTGGTAACTTAAGAGATACCATCAGTGTAATAGCAAATGCGGTGACTCACAGCCTTGAATATGTATTTTAAACAGAGTAATCCTAATTCCCGTGGGTGAAGTGTGCCATCTCACTGCTGACATCTGCTGGGGAACTCGCAGATGGTCTCGGTGTTTCACTACCGTATTTCACCAGTGGAAAATGGTGTACAAAAACAGCCCAGAACCTGCTGATACAGTGGCAGAATTTCTGTGAAGTGAAACAATTCCAGAGCTTCATCTTTTAGGCTAAGTTTAAGAAAACAGAGCTTTATACTTAGATCTAATGTTATTCTTTGACAAACCTGTAGTTTTCTGTATGGACAGTTTTATATATGAACATCGATGCATGTAACCCATACATGTTGTTATATATGGAAGCTTACTCTGGAAAATGGAAACTGCAGCCATCACATCCACAGTTTCTGAGCTTGTCAGTGTCAGGCTACACTGTATTTGTGTGGGTATAGAAATTCAAATGATGTGAAACACCATGCAGTATCAGAATTGAGAAATGTATGGAACCATTTATAATAAAGTAATTCTTGGTCTTTGTACATGACTACTTTAGATGTTTCATTAACTAAATAGCATTATTTGGTTATCCAGGTAAGATTTGATTACACCTTGGTAAGATATTCTGCTTAGCTATTTAAGGATCTCAAACTGGAGTCCTCCGCAAGCACACAGCTTAAGTGACTTAAGAGTGTGAATTTTAAGACTACTTCTTTAGATGCTTTTATTTTGGCTAAATGTACATAACAGCGTTCCTCAATTCTTCCTTTTTTTTTTTTCCTTCCTTTTTCCTCTGGAACACTCTCCACACACTCTAAGAGTGTTATACAAATGCCAAGGGAGAGAATGGTGTAGGAGAATTTGCAGATGTAAAGGAAATACCCAATGATGATGAACATCTTTTAGATTTTAATATGGTAAGTTTGCCATTGGACTGGGGGACGAGTTTTATTATCTCATGAGGGTGTGCCACTGTGTCTTTCTGTTCTTCAGAGTTTTCAGTCTGACTTCAAATGAAATTCCTGCAAAATTTTTTGAAAGCTTTTCTTCCCTTGCTTTGTTTTTTACTCTCTTCTGTGTCTCAAGCATTCTTCTGAGAACTGTGCAGAGTGCAGAGCGTTGTCCTTTGAGTAGTTAAGGAAATTTGGTTTCCTTTGGGGAACACTTTGCTTTTGTGTGTTGTGTGCCTTAAACATACAAAGTCTTTTTTCCTCAACTTCTAATTTCACTAACCATAGGGTGGGCTAATGTGCACTATGAAGCCAGAAAGGATCAGTAACTAAAGGCGTAAATACAATGTATGCTGAACTCTGTCCTCCTTGCAAGTAAAATGCTGATGTACTTAACGGTGATTTTTGCTGTTGGGAAAATCTTTGTGTTTACATGCCCTTACCGCTGTACTTTCAAACTTCGTAGTGATGGTAGCACTTAAATTTAACACCGTGACATGCTTGCTGTAACTTCACTGATTCAGCTGAAAATGTACTGATTTTCCTTGAATTTCTGCTGTGCTTTCATGATATTTAATACTTACTGTCAACATCTGGAGACACCTTTTACAGCAATTTCCTGTTAAAAAAAAAAAACAACAAAAAAATTGTGATAATGACACATTGAGTTCTCTTTTGATTCTCTTGCTGTTTTATGCAGGCCCTAAAGAGCCCTAAAATGAATTAAAGCCCTAAAATAAATTAGTTAAAATTCCACTTTTTTTCCCCTGCTCTTCTGTAGTCCTTTTTGCATCGTGGACTAAGGCAGGGAAGAGGAGAATTTATCCTTAATTGTGACATTTTTCTTGAACGTGTACAAAATGATGCCATTTGCCAGCCCAGGCAAAAAAGCAAGCATGTTTTTGTTGTTCCCCATCAACACTGTCAGTTTAAATCCTTAGGTTTCTTCTGTTTATGAAGCAAGATGTGCAGATGATATAAATGCTGAGGCAAAACCAAATGGCTTCAGGAAGAAGATCTACTCCAGCGATAGTTCCAGCTCTGAAGACACAGCTTCAGAAGGTGGAAGTGAATGGGCTGATCCGTGTGAGGAGGAGCTTTTTTCTCGAACTCAACTATAAAAACTGCAGAGTAGGACAGATGGTTTAAAAGTAACATGAGATGGAAAACTATCCTTCTTGAGGGTCTGTAGCTCTAAAACAACAACTTGAGTTTCCTCTTCAGTTAATGGATTCAGATGTGTATTTATCTTTCTCTTCTTGCTTATTTTATAGATGAGGACACAGCTGTCCTGTTGAAGATTTTTTTTCACCCCCAAACTGTTAAATTCTTGGCTATTTGAACTAGACTAGATTGTGTTGTCAAATCAAGAATGGATGTGCATGTGCTTGTCTTAGTAGTACCACTGCTTTTTTGCATCTTAATTGCAGTTATTTTCATTCGTAACTGTAGCCCTACCACTAATACTATCTTAGCATCGCAGTGTCTACAAGTACTTCTGCTATTCAGAGACTTTAGCTTTCGGCACATTAGGCTTTGTTCTTTAAGAACTGGGAGATAAATACTTAACACTGTAATCTATCAGTGCCTTTCTGAATGCAGGAGAAAAGCATGAATGACTTTGTCCAGTCTTCATTCAGTAAATCTCATAACTTTGAAGTAGGAACAACAGGGTTGTGCTTTAGAGACTTACAGAAACTGTGTTTTCTATCCTATGATTCCCCCTCTCCCCCCCTCCCGCAAACCAACACTGAGGATACCATGGTTTGTATTTTTGCTAACTGGAGAAGCCAAGGATTTTTTTGGAGGTATGGAGGCAATGTGGTTTTTTCTTTTTTTTTTTTTTTTTGTCCTTTTTAGCAACTTGCCGATGTAGGGCACAAGTTTAAAAAGAAGTAACACCAAAAATAATAAACCACTGGGGTGATGTGTGGATTGTTTTCAATTTTGTAACGAGTAATGAGAATGTTGTCTTGTTGCAAATGATGGCATTCGTGTAACCTGCAAAAGCATCCTATACTGAATTTGGGCCTGAATGACTGAAACTATCTAAAATGCTCAGAGTGTTCCATGTTTTAAATGCAAAGGGTCAGTGCTTCACTTGAAAGAAATCCTGTGGCTACTGCAGTTAGCTGCTGTTGTGGCTGTAATTTAGTAAATCTCGTAGTTCATTTTGTGTTTCTGAGAGAATGTGTGGGGCAAGTTACGTGTGTGGTGGGTGGGGGCAGGGAAAGTGATGATTTACAACATACATGTGTGATTGCAGTAGTGATTGTTGCTTTATGTGACTTGCTTTTAAATTTTATTTTGTTAACTTTAGAAAGTCAATACATTGTCAAGTTGCATCTGTACAAGACTATCAACTCCTTGTGCTTTTAACACATTATGCAAAATGTATAAGCCAGGAGGAGCAATATTTGCAAAACTAAACATTACGTTTTTACCAACTCGTAGTTTAAAAAACAACAACAAACAACTAACTAGTTATACAATAGCAGCATGTCTATAACATCAGGAAGTACAGAAAGTCCAATACTGACTTGAAAAGCTTAACCATTAATTTTGACAGGCAATAAACCTCATGAGAACTATAGCTGTTTGAAATGTGAGCTGAACTGGCTTTGAAATATGTTCTGTGCTAGAAAGGTTTTCTGAATAACTGGGTTCTGTTGCCTTTATTCAACTGATAGCGTATGAATTGCAGCACATGGTTAGAAAACCATGCCAGACTTTGTGCAACGTTTTTGTTGAGATCCTTACCTAAAATTGGCTTGGTTTGTCCTTACCCAGGGACTTCCTTTTGGTCCTCCTATTGAACTATGTTTTAGGGTTTGTATTCATACAACAAATCTTTTGACACTTTACAGTTTCTTTTCTTAATTTATTTGCAGACTTTGGATAGATTTTTTTATATATATATTTTACTTTCTTCTGGAGCTTCCTTGAGAGGTTGTTTAGCACCTGCACTGAGAACTAGTTAACTGTAACATGAAAGTAAAAAAGAACTTAACACAGAAATTCTTCAAATCACTACAGCGAAGAATGGAATAGAACTTCCTTCAAGAACAAGAAATGACCAAATGGACATATTTCAAACACAAACTTCAGCTCAGTTAATTTTGGCTAGAGCTGCTTCTTTGGTAAGAAAGGGCTCAAAAATAACCAAGGTGTTGCTTATAGTTACATTGTGGCATGTAATAATTCCAGCACCTTTGGGGAAAATAAAATCGTATTTTGAGCTTGGGCAATAACAAATTGTCTTTACTTGTTTTCATAGTTTAATGGCTAAAGCTCTAAAGCTTTCGGTGAGAGTTGAAGTGTGGTTTTTAGTTTTTCTGTATGGATAGAAACACAAACGAAACAACAACAAAAGCATTAAAGGTTGGCATACGCTGAACCGCACTGTGGTATGAAGCGCATTGCATATCCATAGCACTGAAGTATCAGTTTTCCATTCCTGGGCTGAAATTTGTTTCTACTTTTTGCTTCAAGTGGTTGTATTGTTCTGATTTCACGTACACCAGAGTAACTGATTTTGTTTTCTTGTGGAGTTACTTAACACCAAATAAAAAATATAAAAGGACAACTGGATGGTGTGTATGTGTGCTCATTTTCTTTGGCTAACCTATGTAACCTAGATAAAACGTGGCAGGTAGGAATTAAGCATTAGGAAGGGAGAGCATCTGGTTTCTAATCTGGTACTCCTTCTCGTTGCAGTTTTTCCTTTTTTCACGTCAATAGCTTCTGTTTGGAAAAAAGTACAAGTGGTGAGTGGTTAAAGCCCATCTTCCAAGGAGTGATTTAACGTATGTGCTATGGTAAGGCACCCAGACACCTTCCAAATACAGGACAGAAAATGGTATTGAATGTTTCCTTTATTGATATTGCATGTTTCTTTTTTGCTCCTAGTACTCATTAGTAGGATTTTAGTCTCTTACATTTGTTTTTCACATTCCATGACTTCTGATTTCTGTGCTGATGTTTGGCTTTTAATTCACCTTGAGATGGGTTTGAGCCCATGTTCTGTTGATTCTGGAACCCCTGATTGTTTGACAACCAAGTCTTCTTCAAGAAGTGTCGGTCTCATTCATGCTTTTTAAATATTTTTCCTCCACTTTTCCTAGGATTTTATTCAAAGCGAATATTAAGTCCTTTGAAGCACTACAGATCCATAGAGAAACATTAATTTGATCTGTTATCTGCCCAAATTGAATATTACTTGTTTTCATTACTAGTTCTAGAACACTAATTTTTAGTTCAGTACTTCCTTGATCTGTTCCTAGCAAGTTCCAATAGAAAGTTGCTGGGTTTGTTCTCTTTTGTGTTGCAGAATTAATCTGTTTGCTTTAGAAACACAACTTAAATTGTGCTAAGATATTAATAAAAGCAATATTTTTGGATAGGGCACCGTGCAGCTCATTCAAGTGAAGCTCAGTTTGGCTGTCTGAACTCGCTTGCATCATACTTGGCAAGTGATAGATGAAAATTCAATCTAGATGTTTCCATCTAGTTCTTCACAAGAAAAAAAAAAATCAGTTGCAAAATTGTCAGAGCTTCAAAACAGAGAATGCTTTCCCACATCTATAGGCTTAAGAAGCATGAGAGGAGCTTGCACTTCTGTTCCTTAACTCTACCTTGTTCAAAAAGTAAGGACTAGGCATACTTCTTTCATAGGCATGTATATTTTGGAGAAACCAGTGAAATGAGAACACACAAAACCCTTCACGCTTGCTTGCAGAGTAGCCATAAAACTGGTGTATCTAATTCTGCTGGCATGAATATGAGTTTGCACAATAGGACTTCTGAAAGAAATGTTTCTAGAAATTAAATTCCCTGGCTCGATCTCCTGTTAGACCACTTAGATGTTTTTTCCCTGCAAGGTGAACGTCAGCTGCTGATTCCAGGCTGCTCTGTGCAGTGCTTCATTTCTACACAGCAGCTGCAGGCAAGACACTCTTCAACAAAACATCAGGATTTGGTCCCACAGATTTTTACAAATTTAAATGTTTATTGTACAAGTTTACCTGGCTCTCAATCAAGCAGAACACTGGTAACCACTTTGAGGGGTTACTATAAATGTTTCTTGACAATTTTTTCTTTTTGTCCTTCATGTTTTGCTAGGCTGCCAGATTATGGTGAAGGCTGAACACGTTTTCATTTGGGTTTATTTTTCATGCCATGTTTCAGTTTCAAGAAGCATTTAGCAGGTCCCAAGTAAATCAGGAAGGATGCATACCTCCTAATACAAACAAAACAAAAAGCTACTGCGACTTTCTTCTTCTTGTACATACTCTGAGGGCATTACACTACATGCTAAGATGTCTCTTTCAAACTAGTTAAGCAGTCAAGCAGGTTTAAACATAAAAAACATTAACAAACACATGTGACATGTTAGGAGAAAACAGGACCATTTCTCAGCCTGCCCTTCTGGATTAAGTCCTTTAAATGTTGGACAGCTGAAAAACAAAGGTTCTGAGAGACCCCTTTGCACTTAATTATGCATTTCTTCCCGAACCTGGTAGCACCTGTTTAGTTTCCTTTTAGTAATTAGAGCATACCACACTTGCAGGGGACTGAGGCTGTATTTAGCTACATAATTTCAGCCCTTTACCAATACAGAGGTATAATAATACACAATACGTGCAGGTAGGAACTATGTTGTCTCTGATGGAGGGAGCTTTAACAGAACTAAGCTAGCATTGCTGCAAAAAGTCAACAACCAAAGGTACTACTTCTCACTTCAATAAATTATACAGTGATTCACATGCAGAAAAGAGGATATGTTTTATACTAACTAGGATGTGATATTCTGTAGACATTTTAAGGCTGATCCTGGTATTTTTATGCTGCCTAGCACAGTGGGATCCTGGTTGCTACATATTTCTTCAGTGCAAGGAACGGTAAGAGTTTTGTTGTGAGTAGGTATCAGCACGGCAGCTGGACAGGAAGAGTCATCTGCAGGTTGGAAATGGAAACATCTGCTGAAATAAATCACTTTAGAACGGGATCTTAAAGGCATTATGATGGTTAGGCACAACTATTCTTAAGTACCGACTCAAAAAGACTTTAAGTGCCTGCCTCCCTTGGTTGATTTGAAACATTTCGCTGTACTCTGTGCTCAGCTACTGATGAAAGAGATTCTGTGGCAGATATTTCTAGTGGTTTCTTCATTCTAAATAAAATTGCAAAGACAGAAGTGTAATCAGTTCCTTGGGAGACTCTCTGCGGACGTGGAATTCATGACTGTATTTCCATTTGCTTATTTACCCTAGGAACGCAACAACTTTGACCAAAGATAAGCGATACCATGGTGACAGTACAACCTTCTAGTTTCTCCTACCGAGAAATTGATTTCCATTCTCAAAAGCAGAAGGAAAACGTTAATACTGAAAAAGAAATTAGTGACAGCGTATGTTCCAAAATAGTCTCTCTTGCATAAACAAGCTTACTGTGTTTCAAGGCTGTTTTATTCGTCATTTTAACAATCTTATAGAAGATGTCTTACAGAGTTAGGAGAGATTTGCAAAGAAAGATATGAAGAAATAAGTGACATTTTAACAGTTTTGCATTCTTTTTGATAATCACTTTAGTATTCCAGCTGAACAAATGACAAAATTTCTCTCTCTCTGAATCTGCAGAGGTATAATTTTTAGTTGATGATGATAAGTGCCTACTTCCCATCTTGATAACAAGCTAATTCTCATCTTGATAGCGTAAATGGCTGTCAGTGAGGCCACAGCGGCAAATACTTCAGTACAGATTTACCTCAGACTGAGGGTTTATCCAGGCATAGCTTGCCCACATCAAAGCCTGAATAATTAGGGTTTGCTTTTTTGATACTGAACTAATTGAATTAAGACAGGTTCAGATATTCCTGCATTTGCTGGGCTCACACTTCCAGCTTCAGGGCAGACCTACACAGGTGTCAGTGAGAGCCTGAGAGCTGGGATTTATACGCTTACTTAAAGTGGCTGACAGCTTCACTTTGCTGCCTCAACACGTTCTGTAGACACGATCACGGAGTTTGGGTGCTACCTAGAACTTGTTTCTGCCTTTTTTTTCCTCTGAATGACATAAAAGTTTTGGGTAGCACCCAAACTCCGTGATCGTGTCCTGATTTTTCCCTGAATGAGGAGGGAAAAAAAAAAAAAAAAAGGTGTTTCAAAGATAAGAAGAAAATGAGAGCCCTGCTCTTGCATGGCACTCAACGTCTGGCTTCAGCGCTGGGGCAGGAGCAGGGATGTGCACAGCGAGGTGTGCTGACGGTGCAGACATCACGAGAGAGTGCTTTCAGATGGGGTACTGCTAAGGGAACGGAAACATCTACCACACGTGCTGGGATGCCAGCAACCACCCTGGAGCCACAGCTCCTGGCGACGTTCCATAGAAACACAGATACAGTCTCATTCGATGCCCCAGACCAACACTCTCCACAGTGCAAACTTGCGTAAAACATCAAATTTTCTTTTCCGCTCAGCCCAGAAGACACGAGGAGCTCCCCGCATAGCCCCTCTCCCCGGGTCCA
>WBMW01000802.1:3324778-3343498 GCA_013396635.1 Penelope pileata
AAAAAAAGTCAACTGCCTCTGAACAGAAACTGTAGTGAAACACTGTGACTCAGTGATGCTGCCTGCCTGGTGCGGCAAGAGGGTGCAGAAGCTGTGCGTGCTCTCGTTGTGGTTGCCCAGCACAGGAGCTGGGAGCACAGAGCTCGCCCTGCTGTGAGCAGCTGCCCCGTGGAGTGCCCTGTGTCGTCCCTCTGTGTGTGCCACCGTCGCGGCATCTCACAGCTCTGCCCACAGCTGTGGCTGCTGTGCAGCCTCGGGAGCGCTTTGCTGCGGGCAGTCAGCGTGTGGGCACGGGCAGCCTGAAGCGAGGATGGGTGGAGGAGCAGAGCTGGTGGGGGTGCTCCCATGCACAGAGATCTCTGCGCCAGGCAGCGGTCGCACACAGCTGGCTCCTGCGTGCACTCAGCAGGAGTGATGCTGACTGCCTGAAGAGTTCAATCCTTGCACTTGTAAAGTTTTTCTTTAAGAAGAAAAAGCAGTTGCAAATTTCTGTTATTGAGGAAGATCCTTACTCTAAAAATAATCATAGTTAAATTGTTGGCAGCAGCGAGTGTTGAAGAGGCGAAGTGATAAAAGTGTCGGTGTTAACCCTCTGGTAGCTGAGCAGTGTGCACAGAGTCATGGGACATCCCGAGTTGGAAGGGACCCACAGGGATCAGTGGGTCCAGCTCTGGGCTCCATACAGGCCACCCAAAATCCAAACCCTATATCTGAGACACAAAGCTGCTGCTTAGCCTGCTGTCACACCGAGCCCTCTAAACAAGCTCCTTGCCTATGTTGCACTGCAAGTCACTGCGAGTTTAGAAGAATGTGTCTTCATTTGGCTTCTTTCTGATCTTTATTCTAACAGTTTGACTTCAACCTTTTCTTTTTTAATGTACAATAAAATGTGTAAAAAAGCTATTTTATTCTATGTTTTTTAGAAGTTATGATCAATTACATCTTCCCTCAGCCATGGTGCCATCAGGCTCTGTGTTAGGGTGAGGAGCTGCCAGAATGTGCCTTCCGACAGGCCCTGGCTGGGGCGTTGGAATGCACTGGTGGCATGGACAGCGTGCTGGGCCAGGCAGGGGGATTTACCTGGGGGAGAGCCTCTGAGCAGGGCTGGTGTTTGCTGGTATTTCCCTGAAGCTCTGGCACTTGCAGTTCAGGGATTTCCTGAGTTCCTTTGTGTTTAGGAATCTTTAGTGATTATTTTTTTTCTTCCTTGAACTTGCATGTAAACTTCTAGCATCCAGCAATGTGCTATAGGAGTTCTGCGGCTCATGTGCCCACTGTGTGAATAGCCGTGTCCTGGTGTTACTTCTGAGCCTGGCTACAGCTCTGTCTCTACTTGGTGCCCCATGGCTCTTTTGTTGGATAAGTTAATAAGTAAATGGTCACTGCCTTCCCCCTGCTTGCACTCGTGACCTCTGTGTGGTGTTCTGTCTCCCTTTCTCTCCTTATCTCTCTTCTGGGATGTTAACGTGTATAGATCACTTCCCGTAAGAGGTGGGATGTTCAAGACTTTACGAATATCAATTCGATGGAAATACATTACTATCTAAACGAGGATTATGGATGTTGTGCAGATGAAATTGCTTTTTCTTTTCCAGTGGTTTATTAGGCTGGTAATACTTTGTTGCCGTGTTTACCATGGTAATAATGTTGCGTTAATAAGTGATTTATGGAAGGAAGTTGGTATCAGAGAACGTGATGCTTTGAAGGTCTGACATCAGTTGTCAGTGTTTGTGCTTACCAGCAAAGCGGCTCAAATAAGGAATATAAATATCCTTATATCCTTAAAAGCAATCCTACATCAGCTGAGTGCAAAGTGAACCTAGGAGCTCTCCTATATGTTTTTGACAGCTGATCGTATCTCAAGTTCTCACTCAAAGCCCTTGATGGGCGCACTTCAAAGCTTCCCACGGTTTCGCTGAGCTGCGTGAAGCCTTTGCAGCTTGTTCTTGCGCAATTTGCTCCAGCGAGCTGTGGCTGTTAGGTACTTCTGCATTTGCTGTTTGCCCATTTAAAGGATCTCTTCCTGTTAAATTTCCTTCTTAAAAACTTATCAGACCAAATCAATATAGCTTCACTACCCTGCGTGGAAATATATTTTCCCTTCCCTGAGCTCTCCTGCACAGAACCGTTCTGCCTCTTGAGCTGCTGCATTTACTGGTGCTTCCCAGGGCTGCCTGAATGCTTCCCATCTGGGAGCTCAGGGGAGAGGAGCCGTGCAGATAAAGCAGGGCCTGGCTCTGCTCAGGGGAGTCATTGAGCAGAAGCAGAGGCAGTGGGGGAACAGGTTATGGAAACACGTTTGTGCTGTTTACCCAAACATCATCAGCTGATTGTGTTTCTGAACACTGTTTTCTGGATGCGTTAACAAGTACAAATTGCAGTAAAGCAAACACCTGCACCCTGCTTATAGCATTCCATAGCCTGTGTGTGTGTGTGTGTGCCACTGAGACGTGTTGGGGCTGGGTGAGCTCCTGACACAGAGTGTGGAATGTGTGTGGAGGGGTGGCTGAGCTTGGGGAAGAGGAAACCATCAAACTTAATTTAGAAAAATAAGTGAATCCAAGCAAGAAGGTCTAATAGCAGGAGATTCAAGTGTATGCAGTTGTAATGATATCTCATACTCCAATTTCTGCCCTATCTGTGCACTTTGCCTATCACAGTTGACTTCAAGAGGTAGAATAGTTTGCATGTATTCAGAAGCTGTTGTTCAGGGGATTTTGTTTGCTGGCCCTTGCAATTCTAATTTCCCAAGCAGAGAGGTCCGTAATTACGCAATTTCTATGCTATTTGAGGGCATCACTTCTTAAAACTGCAGAGGATGTAAACTTTTCGAACCATGGTAATGCAGAAAAAAAAAGAAAAGTTGCTATAGCAACTCTGTAAGAAAAGTGTACATCTTCACAAGGGTTTTCATCAACTCAGTGCATGTGAAACTTTGCCTCTCCAAAGGATTTTAGGCAATTGATGCATTGATTTTGAATGGGTAATACAAAAGAAAGTTCTGGAAATATTAAAGGATGGACTAACCAGAGAAGTTTTAACTTGGCTCTTTCTTACAGGTGGCGTTGGAGTGGTGGATCAAGTAATGAATGGCGTTTCTGTAGTTAAGGAGTTGGTATAACCTAGGAATTACATTGGGATTCATGTACTTTTCATGTATCTAAAGGCTTATGGAGAAGGTCTTTACAATGTGGAGAAATGGAGTATGTTTGAAATGTGTTTCCTGTCTTTTTGCTGCCTGCTTGTGCCAAAGTATGTGGATCAGCTCAGGCCTAAGGATGGACACATCAGGCCCTGGTGCTTGGCAAGGTTGAAACTGTTTGCTGGTTTGGAACTGCACGCAGGAACCAACTCTCCTAAGGAATTGCTTGTTGAGTAGGGGAGAACCTCCTAGGGGACAACTGGCACCTTTCAGGAAGTGCTACACTGCAGAGAGCAGGAGGCCTGCAGTGGGAGACCAGGCTTCAGGAGCCAGAGAAATCTGTTCAGAAAGAGCCATTTGCAAGATGGGAGGAGTATCCTTCACTGCTTCACACTTAGCACAGAAAATGTTTGAGAGTGAAGAAGCTGAAGCAATATGTGCACATTTCTCCTGCCAGCTGCTGTAATTACATTGCAAGCAGAGTGCTGGCAGCCCCTGGGTGGTGTGTATTGCAGATAGGAGGGATGGTGGTCCATGTGCGCAGTAAATACAGTATGTGCAAGTGTTAGTTCTGGTGTACGTGCACTGATGAAGTGCATCATGTGTATCATCAAAACGCTGATGATATGAATAACTTCCTAGCTGTTCAGGTTCTGTGACTCTCGCTTAATGCGAGGCTCATATATTATGTATTGGATTTGAGTGACAAATTTATTGCAAGCTTTATGGTTGCCAGAAGGAAGCTAAGAAATTCTATTTAAACGAACACATTATACTTTTGATCTAAGTTGTGAAGAGTGTGAAAATGATTTTTATAGCTCTTCAACATCGGTAAATATGCTTTTATGACTATACAGAGATCAATCTCAAATCTTTGCGTTAATCTTGACATGAAACATTAAAGTGCTGCAGTCTTTGTAACGTGTAACTCTCCAGAGAGAGACGTGAAGCAGCCACTGGCCTACAGACTGTTTAGGAGAAGCTTTTCATGCTTGGTGTTTTGTCGAAGCCTAAATTACATTGCCGTTGTCCTGCTTGTTCAAGCAGGTGGAAGGGACATTAATTATCTCCAAGAGAAGATGAATAACTTTTAATTACAGAGCCTAATCTGTGACAGCACTGAATGTGATTTAAAAAAAAGTATACATTCCTCCCTGCAAACTCATAATCCTACCTTTCCTTTCTTTTTAACCAGTTACCACGTGGCCCAAGACACCGGATGTAAACTTATCCAACTCCTTGAATGGTTTGAGCTTGATGGGCGTTCTGGACGCAAGAGTCAGCAGCGGTATCCAGGGTCTTCACAGCTTGAATTCGAGATCACCAAGATCTCTCTCACTGCCTGAGTATGGACCTGGCCAGCACTCTGCTGCTGTAGAAGATTGTCATAGCCTTAAATCAGTGGATTCTGGTATTCCAACTCTAGAAATAGGAAATCCAGAGCCTGTTCACTGCAGTGTTCTAACTGTGAAGAGGAAGCAGTCAGAACCTGAAATTGTGCCTGACAGAGCTTTTCAGAGCGCGTGCACACTGCCGTCTTATGTGCCTCCACGTTCTCTGACTTCTGAACATGATCACGCCGTGCGAAAATCCTCCACTTTTCCAAGAACTGGGTATGACACCGTCAAACTCTGCAGTCCAACTTCAAAAACTCTGAATCGAAGTGATGATATCTCTGTCTGTAGTGTTTCTAGTCTTAGCACAGAACTGTCAACGACTTTATCAGTCAGCAATGAGGACATCTTGGACTTTGTGGTCACAAGCAGTTCAAGCGCGATTGTGACTCTGGAGACTGATGAAGCACACTTCTCAGATGTTACCCTGAGTTCCACGAAGGAGACCAGTGATCAAAGTCAGCTGGAGTGTTGCCAAGAGACAGACGTGGACAGTAAACGAAAAATACTGGGACCTTTTACTAACTTCCTTGCCAGGTAACATTTCTGTAAAATATGTTTAACAGTGAGAGTAAATGAGATCATAGAACTGTCTGGTGTGATATTCTCTTCAAAAGAGATAATAGCTTGCTATTTTAAATTGGTGTTATGAGCACAATTGGTTTCTTCTGAATAAGTAGGCCAATATTGCTTACTAAGGCTTTGAATCCTACTCTTAATTATCTTTAGGAGGCATGGAAGCATCTTAAATATCCCTAAAAGATTCCTTTTATTTCACAGAAAAAGGAGTTCTGAACAAGGGTTTTCTTCCTCTGAGCAAGGCTTTTCTTCCAGGCTTCTCCTGTGATGCCTTTTGTGATTTGGCCAAGATCCTTAATCCCAAAAATAAATATTGGTAGGATATATATGGAATTGCTTTGACATCTGAATGGTCTGGTAGTGATGGAGCATTTTATTGATCATTATGAGCCTATGAAGTTTAAAATACGAATGCTTGCCAAACCTCCGCACGACTGCTATGATTTTTCCCAAATTCAACAACAGTTTTGTTAATACCTTGTTTCCTTCAGTCTGCTGTGGAGTGGGAACACCTGGTGTGGAATTTTGGCACTCGGTTGTTGAAATAAAATCGCTTCCCACTCAGAGCAGTTCCATGACCTCTTCTAACCATGGCTTTAATATGAAAGATAAGGTGTTTTAAAAGCTGACGCTCATTAGATAAATGAAAGTGGTGAATTAGGAAAAGGATTATTCTGCTGTTTTTTTTTTTTTTTTCCATTTAAGGCCTTGCTAATGCCTCTTATTTTTGGGACATAATGTCTGAAGCGTGTTATATTTCGAAGGAATGATTCTAGAAGTAAACTTAAGACTTCAAGCAGTGTTGGCCGTATCTAGCCTGTTTTGAACACAATTACTTCAGTTAATCTTTTTATTCCCATAAACTTTTTTTTTCCCATGAGATGAATAGGCAATAAAGTACTTACAGAATTGGTAAACAGCATTCTTTGGAAAACTGCGATAATTGCAGAGCTGAAGTGAAGCAGTTTCTTAGGTTTGCTCAACTGGTTGAAGCTGTCCTTGGTTTTTATTCTTAGGTTGAAGTGGTGGTAGAGTACTGCGGGTAACTCAGCTGTCAGCCCTGTTTGAGGTGCTGGAGCTTTTGTGGTCCTCTGTCTATTTGTTGCCATGGAACCAGACTCATTCTGAAGCAAAAGGGTTTTTAACACTTCAAAGCGTGAACTTTTGTTATGGTCCTGGTAGCACAGCTGTTAACTCAAACAAATGCCCCCCTTCAGCCTGGGGGGAGCACAGGGAACAGCCACCTAGTCTCTGCTGGAAGGAGGAGGTTTTACTGCTTCTCAACTTTTCCCGTCCAACAAAATAGAGCCACCTGTCCACATTCTGTTCCGATGGTTTTCCAGTGTTACAGAAGTGGTACCAGACTGAGCCTTTGTACCTGAATGTTTTCAGGTACATGGGATTTCAGAGCACAAAGGACATCCTTATTACCTTCTAAATGGGGAACAATCACGGCTACCAGGTGATGTCAGCAGGAGAGTATGAGGATTGAGTTCAAGCTAGGTTATCAGCTTTGAAGCTCCAGCTGCTCTGTTTGTAACCTGACCTTTAATATCCTTCCCTCTAACACCTGCTTTCTGCACTGCTTTGAAAACAGATAAAACCGCTCCCTGTCTGTGCTTGTCCTCCACATACCTGTGTTCTGTGCATTCTCTTTTGCCATGCAAACTGGTGGTGTTTCACAGGTGCTGAACCAACATGGAGCTTCTGAGCATCCTTCTGTCCCACAGGGAATGCTGAACACCACATACACTGTCAGCCTTGTTAAGGATGAAGACCTGCTGCTGCTAGTTTTTGCTGGTATTTGCTGCTGTCCGTGTGGTTGTGCTCGCATCCTCTAATGATCCCAGGCAGTCGCTGTTTCCCTGGAGTTCCCGTGGCCTTTGTGCTCCTCGCATTCCTGGGCTAATCGAATGCTTTGGTAAATGAACTCGGCCCTGCAGTGTTTTGTCTGAAAGTAACTGGCCTCCAGCAGGCTTCCCACCACTGACCTTGAGCTTGTGCCAGGCGTCATGCAGTGTTGGAAGAGGAGGAGGCATTTGGAGTAATATCTGTAGAGAGCAGTTTGCTGAGAAAGGAGCTGCCTAGAGCACTTCAGAAGTGCTGTGGTTACAGGTGCAAAGTCCCAGAGAGGAGCGTGTTTTTAGCACTTCTCTTTGTGCTGGAAGGAGTTCCCCTTGTGATTCATGCAGGTTACATGTGTGAAGCTTCCCTTTCAAAAGGATAGCAGGAGAAAGGCAAACTGCTTGGTAAGTGTACACTTGTGCACAATGTGGAAGAACTGGCACAGGAGGTTTGGGTACAGCCCTTCTGCCTCCAGCAGCCCAATGGTGAAGCATGATGGAGGGGTTCCCAGCCCTCCTCCACAGGTTTGGGTCACTGAGGGTCTGCTGGGGGATGGGGTGTGGGTTTGAACTGCTGTGAGCCATGATGAATCAGCTTAGTTTTTGCTCAAGTTGTTGACATATGGTAAAAGGAGAAACCTCACTTCTTGAAGCAGCAGCAGCGCTTGTGTTGAACCCCGTCTGTCATCTGAAAATGTGTTAGCTTCTGAACTCATCCGGAGTGAATTTGTGCTGGATGTGTCAGTTAGGATTTACTGCTGCCTATAGCCATGATAATGGCGAAAATTAGATGCCTCCAGCACTTGGTCACGTGCATTGAAAGTGCTTAGCTATCAGTGAAGGTTAAATCTTCTATAAAGAAAATGCTTAGAGGAGCATCTGCTTTGGAATGTAAAGGGATTTCTTAGCACTCTGTAGATGTATTCTTCCCTTCTAGGCAGTATGTGTGTGCACATATAGTGCTTGTGGGATGGTGTTCCCGATCAGTTGTGGCAATATTTGTCGTATTACAAAGTGTCGATGTTGGTGTGAGGATGCATTTGAAAGTTAAGCTATAGCAAAGGTGGAAGACAGGAGAACCCAGCTGTCTGGTTGGCCATCCATCCCTCCTGGCACCTTCAGGGCGCTTGGGAATGGAATGCCTCTGCCCTACCTTCCTAAGCACTATGGAAGAGTTTTCTGGACTTCTCCTGAGACTCAGTTGCTGTCTCTTCAGCAGTTTCGGATTTTGAAAGGTCCAGTGGCTTCCTCAGGTTGTTACATGCCTCCTTGGGAGTGGCAGGAAGATCCAGAGTGAGGAGGCAGCTTTCTGCTTGGTTACACAGCTTTTCTCTTGAAAGAGCTTCAGGCGTCACAGCTACGAGCTACGTGCACTAGTAGTGGTTGTCATTAGGCTCCAGGTTAATGCACGAGAAGGGATTATGGCTTTGGAAAGCAGCTCTAGTGCTGCCAAGGAAACCTGACGTCAGGTTGCTTTCAGGAGTCACGTGGGCATGGATCAACTCTGTAAGGCCAGGGATCCTTTGCATGAAGCATAAGTTGGAATTCATTTCCTTAATTTGAATGTATGTAGGAACTTGGCGTGAGAAGTAGTGTTAAGAAATAATTGGCTGAGAGACTGAAGATTCAGTGCCTTGTCTGTGCCTTTGCCCTGGTGACCTGCCGTAGTGTTGGTTAATGAATTCCACCTTTGTACTTTGCTTCTGTACAGTGCTGCTGGAACAGACTTTTAAAAGGCTCGTTTTAAACCAGCTTTGAGTAGGACCGTTGTGATTTCACTGTACAAGTTGTGCTTTTCATTTTGGAGAGTGAGGATGAGGCTCTTTATGGTTGCACACAGATTTTTCTGGGGCTGTGTTTGGTTAAATAATAAGCCTTGTGGCTCCTTTCCTTTTTAATGGAATACAGGAATCCTCGCTCTTTACTTAATCCACTGCTAGGAATATTCTCTGTTGTTCATGGAATCTGGATCCTATGTTTTTTGTAGAATTTTTTGATGCAAATGTTTTAACTAGCAAGATCTTGGGAAATTTTTGCAGAGAACAGCGACTGCCCTTGAAAGAAAGGGCTTTAAGAGGAATGTTAAATTTCACTGTTCCCAAAGAACCTATGTTTCTGAGAGAGAACTAAAGATGGGTTGGCATCACATCCCATACACGGAAGTACAAACTGTGGCATTACTTAGAGTCTGAGAAGAGAAGGATCTTACTTTTCAAACCAATAACTACTGGTTTCAGTATGAAATCTGAAGTCATGTGGATGTTATATTTCTCATACACACATTTGTTTTGAGGTGACTAGTCACATGATTTGGAGTTCTGAACCTAAGGAACAGGGTCCATTGATACTATAGAATCCTTAGAGTTGGAAGGGACCTTTAAAAGTCATCTCATCCAACTTTCCTGCAATGAACCGGGACATGTACAGCTAGATCAGATGCTCAGAGCCTGGTCCCATAGCTAAGTCCCCTGCACTGATTAGTAGGACCCTTCCATAATGCCATTTGTTGTTTTCAATGAGAGCACAGCAAATTGTACCTTGCTAATTTTGATGTTAAAAGGAAAGTAAAATAACAAGGACCATTATAGTGTTGACTGACCACTTTCATCTTTCCTGAAAGAGAACTTAAGTGACTGTAGAAGATAAGAGAAAGCGTGAAGATAATTTAGATTGAATAATCTGAAATTTTAAACTTCATAGGTGGTGTTGTCTCCTTTTCTGGGCGTGTTTTCTGTTAAATGAAGACTATTAGCCTATAGGCTGTTTAGGAGGAGATAGTCTGAGAACAGGACTAAAGTGCGGAGGAGGAGGAACAGAGCTGTGCTTGGGGAAGGGTATGTACACACAACTTTTAAACACAAAGAACAAACAATAGGAGTGCTGCCCAGAAGCTGCAAGGAAGAACTCCAGAAGCCTGGCTCCTGATAGAGGGAGCCTGCGCAGACAGCAGCAAGTGCTTCAGGCTGGGGTTCCCCAGTGCTGAGACCTGCCCGACCCTCCGAGACTCACCCTAGTGTTGGAGGGAGCAGGGGAATTTGGTGGCAGTTTCATTCCTCCCCACTGCTTTATCTGGGCACCTTTTGAGCTAGCTGTTGTCACTAATGCAGATCTGAAAGGGCTGGGAGGAGGCTGGTGGGCAGGAGGAAGGCAAACAGGTGCTTCCAGGCTTCACAGTGTGGTTTTCGATACCCCTTTTTTGAAAGCCACTTTGTCTACTTGAAACAAAAGATTAGTCATCCACCCCTAATCTGTATTTACTATCGTATCTCTGTAGAACAAAAGAAAAGTTACAGAATTTTCCTGAAATAAATACTTCTAAAAGCAAATCTTTCATACATGCACAATTGGAGTTTTGCAATGATAACAACCTTTTCTTTTGATAAATAAAGCTGAAAATTGTTGGAAATGGTGTGATACAGTTTTCAGAATTCCTGTCCTCTAATTCACTGTACAAAGCTAGGAACTTTGTCATGTGGCCTGTTGTCCACTAGGTGTTGAACTTAAACTGTTCTCATAAATTTTAATCTCTTTTTTACCTTTATGCATGGAGTATCTTCTCTTTAGAATTTCTGTTCTGTTACTACTTCCTTAAGTTTTGCTTTAAAGCTGACTTGAGGTGCTGCTCTTCAGAATAAATGGAAGTTGCTTCTGGAGATAAAATCTTTATTTAAACTGCTGTTTGTGAGAAACTGTTTTTAGTTATTCAGCAGCAAAACTAAGGGGCTTGTTGGAACTATTTGTTCATGATGGAAGTCAAATGAAAGTCTGTACAGCATTACTCTGGCGTTTTTGTTTTTTTCCAGTAATGATGGAGTAGGTAAGGACTTAACATGATCCAGTTACTATTTAAGATAAAATCAAATGTGTTTGTTTCTTTTTCAGTGGCTGGTGGGAAGAATTACCCAAGTCTTACACCAGATAGTGAGCATGATTTGTAGCATCAGTGAATGTTGCGTGTTGCCTGTAGCATTCACTTATGTTTTTTTATTCCATTCCTTGTCACTATCCCGTGTGAGGCTGCCTTTCTGAAAGCTTGCGGTTCTTCAATTCTACGTTTGCTTTTGAATAGAAAAAGTGAGAATTATTTACGTTTGGTAGTTGTATGTAAAACTTCAGAAACAACTTCAGATGAGTGAAACTGAAGCCTGCTTTCATTTTTGATTGGTTTTGGGAATCTTTAGTGAATTACTGGGTTAGATTGCCTTTGTGTGAAGCTTCCTTGTGTTTCTCTGTGTTAAAAGGAGCTGCGAGTAATTGGGAAAGAGGGGGAATATCAGCACAGTCAATGCCATGTGACACCAATTATCTAATCAAAATAACATTTAATGTTCAGCAGACTTTTTGTTTCCTCACTTCCTTATCAGTAATGTCAACTCTCGTAAGTTATCATAAGTTCAGAAACCATAAAATAAAAAAAGAAATAAAAACACAAAAACCTCACTGTGTTGCTTTGACCTTAAGGGATACTTAATCTGGGGGCAACATAGCAAGGGAATGCTTAGTGATTTTGAAAAACACAGTGAACAAGGTGAAATTAGATGGAGTGAATGTGTAGAGATGTTTCACCTCAAAATAACTAGTTCAATTCTCTCCTTGATTTTTTTTGAATACCACTTTCTTTCCATTACTAGTACAACATAATCTATGGGGAAATTGGATTCCACATCAGTGTTTGTTTTTAAATATCTCAAAGGCTCAAACAAGAAATGGTCTTTCAACAAAGTTCTTTATATGGAGGAAGACTTGTTTGATAGGAAAAGCATATGGAGGCTGCGGACTTTCTGGAGCAGGGATAGGTGTTTTTAAGCCTTGCTCTGGATAATCTGTGTTCTGTTAAATAAATGTTGAGTTTGCTGGCATGGCAAGCAAAAAAAAAGACAATTTCTTATTTGTGAACTGTTGATCTCAATTTAGGCATTAGTTACGTTGTTGTTTTAAGCAGGTATCCATTATGAACATTGTTACGCAGCCATTGAAGTACTTCATATATTTTAAGTCATACTGTAAGAATGCTCACTTAAAAACCCCACAGTAGAGAGAGTCATTCACACCTTACCCTGACAACAGATAGAGTAAGTGTAAGATCTTGGTAACAACTATGTGGTAAGACAGTGCATTTATTTACTCAGTGCTTGGACTTCCCATCCTGTGCTGTAGTGTTTCTTCTGAAGGACAGAATCACAAAGCTGTTCTGATCAGAAGGGACTTCTGGAGCCATCTGGTGTAACCTCCTGCTCAGTGCAGGGCTGCCTTCAGCGCTAGCCAGTGTTGCTCAGGGCCTTGGCCTGCCAGCTGTGAGCATATCCAAGTGTAGAGATACCACAGCCTGCTGAGGCATTGTGGTCCAGGATTTATCCACTAACACTGTGGCTTGTTTTTATCCAGCTGGAGTTTATCTTGCAGCAACTTGCTATGTTGGCCATGTGAATCTCTGAGGTCATCCAGGCTAATCAAAGCTACCTCTCAGACATCCAGTGGACTTTCTCCAGATTTTGATCTCTGTTTTAGTCCAGGGGCCCCAAACCAGATGCAGATAGAGCCTTACGTGTGCCAAGTAGAGCATTTAATCATTTTTCCTCTTGATCTGCCAGCAGAACTCAGTCTACATTCAGTCTTTATTGCTGGAAGGTTTTGCTGCTGACTCAGCTTCAGCTTTTTGCTTAGGATGGCGTTTCATGTATTCATTTGGTCTTTGATTTGTGTGGCAAGAGTACTTTAGATCAATGATGAAATCCACTTTTGGTCTCTGGAAACAGAAGTTTGGGTTATTCTGATAACATTAGAGTAACTGGGAATTTTGCCAGCTAGGAAAGAACCATTATATATAGTTGATTGAATCTAATAGTATGAACTTAGGCCTAAGTGTTGCTTCTGTATGAGAGTCCTAACTGGCAGAAAGTCCTGTTTCTGAGAAGTCCACAGAAGTTGCATGGTAAATTAGCACTGCACATCATCCACACTCAAAATAGTTCTCAACTTCCTACAGCCAGTCTTTATTGTCAAACATTTGGGATTCATCTTGCTTATCTTTCCGTGTCTTTGACGCTTCATTGCAGGCAGCTCTGCTTTGTGCTCTCCTGAAATGAGGGGTGCCCTCTAAGAAAAAAAGGTAAACGCAGAACATTGTAATTCTCTTGATAACAAGTTTATTAAACCTTGCTTCATTGTTTTGTTTTGTTTTACCTTCTGGAAACCTGAAGAGAGATTTCCAAGTTAGCCCCTTGCAAGCTTCCAGGTGTCCTGTAGTGCAAGCTTGAATTGTGTTACTGTCTTTCTCAGAATTTTTCAGACCTGCAGGTAACTGTTGCATTATGAAAGATAAAGTGTTATTCTTCTTGGTTCTTACTGAAAGTATGGAGCCTGCTTGAGTGTCAGTGGTTGGGAACTTTATTTAGAAAATTTGATGGGAATAATAGAACGTGGTTTGTCCTCAGGGACGTCTACTTCTGGACTGTCTGATTCTGTCTGATTTTTTTAATCCATAAACCAGGCATTGTTCATCCTTTACCTTGACCTTTGGTGATCTGTGAGATAAAATTCTGCTTTTGCATGTGAATTTAGGATCTTATTCAAAGCCTGGCTTTTAACTGGCTGCTGAAGGTTCTTTACTGCAACCAAAACTCTTGAATGTTTTTTGGATGATGCTTTGTTCTTATAGATAGATATGTATTTGAAAAGTATAGGTTGACTGAGAGGTGGTCTGGGGTGGGTGTGAGGGTTTCCCAAGTAGTGTGAGTTCCAACAAATATTTAATAAAGCTTCTCTTCATATATTTTTTGCTTCATAGGTGCTGTACATTGCTTAAAATTCCCTGTTTCAATGTAGGTTACTTGATGCCTTGTGGAGTAACATCTGCGTAGGCATCGCTTTTACACAGTGCTTATGTGCTCAACATTTGAGTTTACCTAGCTCTTGTGAGCAACATCTCCTTTCTGTCAAACACCTTAGAAAGTCTGCTGTGCACTCCAGTTTGACTGCCTTTGCCTAGACTGAGGAGCTCGAGACCTGAGCGCTCTCTTTACGTTTAGTTTGGAGTTACAGGATATTTCAGGATCTTCCTCCAAAAGAAGCTGAAGGAAATGTGATTTGCCTCTTTCTCGTGCCTCTTAAGAGTCCATGCAAATTTGATACTCGTTTGAAATTACTTTTGAAGATAATTTTGTCCTGCAAAATCTGAACCTTCTGAACTTTCTTCACTGCCCTTATCTTTCATCTGCTCTACTCCCAAAGCTGGTAAGTTCTTCCAGTTGTTAAGTTGCTTGACTGTTCTAATTTTTTTGTCTTCTGAAAGTGACCTTCTTAATTGGAAGACTAATTAAAAGTTGAATGGGAGCATGCATCTTGAGAGTAGGAAATGTTGTATTTGTTTTTAACGCTCATAACAAAAATTCACATGCTATTACAAATTAATTTTGGGTAAATGCTGGTAACAAATTGCATCATTCTCTGTGTGGGTTGGGTCGGTATTTGTCTCAGGTTAGTTCTCTCATGCATGTTTCTCTACAGCAACTGTCTTTTTAAGAGTAAGCAACCCTTTAAAACGACCATGCTGGCAAAGGTAACCTCTGCTAGTGTGTGTTAAAGAAGTCTACCGCAGCAGCATGCACCTTCTCCTGTGTCTTCTGCTCGTAACTGTCTTTCTGTGCTGCATGCCAGTAGTTCACACTGTGTGGGCTTTGGAACTTTCTCTAAGGAGCAGTGTGAAAATATTACCAGTAAAACGGTTAAAAATCAGTAAAAGCTCTCCTCTTCCTAAGCCCTTTGCTATGGGACATGCCACAACTGAAATAGGGAAAAATTGAACACTTGAAAGCTTGAGGAGCAGCACTATATAAACTCATCGTGTGGCAGTAGCTGCTGGCAGGTATGTTACAGACTTGCTGTCTTTTTACATAAAGAATTGGTCTTTCTACTTTGATCATGATGCTGGAGTTTGATGAGAAATATAAGCTTGAAAATGCTGTAATAGTTGCTATATGGATAGGTTTGGCTTGGCTACTTGCTGATGTGGTTCTGATGTTTTTTTAATTTTAACTATTATTTTTATTTGTTTGAGGCTCCAGTGTAACCATGACAGCACAGAAGGTGACAAAAATACTGGCAATATACAAATGTGTAATGTGTCTGTATGGCAGCTGTTCATTAACTTTATCTCAACAGTGCTTGTAGAACCGAAGTGAAGTGATTCTCGAGTTGTACTCAGCAGTAAGGTTTTCCTGACACTGCTGAACTTGGCAATTGGTATTACCTTCCACTCTTCCCTGCAAAAAAGCAGTTGGGCAGGTCAGGACACAATAGTGCTGCAGTGTGCACATGTCCACGGGGAAGAATTTTCTGTCTCTCTTTTATCACAGGATGTTATTTGTATGTCTGTAAACATTTACTCTGGAGTTAGAATTAAATTCTCTCCAGGCAGGTAACTTTTCCGTATCTCCACAGCTCAATTAAAACAAGAAGGTTTAAATATTTCTTTGGAGCCAAACTGTGTTTTTAAGGGATCATTTTGCATTTGAAGTGTATTTGAAGTATTTAAGTTCTGTGCTTGGTTTTCCTCAAACAAGCAGCTGCAGACATTCAATTTACAATAGTTCACGTGTTCAGTGGGAATGCAAATGAAACCTGTGACACTTCATTGGTTGCACGCTAACGATACAGCAGATGTGATGTATCATGTCAGATATTCCTGTTAATGTCCAGCTGTAAATCAGCATGATGTGCTCTGTGGTTGTGGAGGCAGTGAGACTGAGATAATCAGCATGCGATCTCATCTTCCCAGGCATGCCAACCCTTTTCACATTTAAGGTCTCAAATGAGTTTCTGCCTTAATACACTTGTAATTAAGCATTAGGATCTTTTATGCTACAATTTCTGAGTTTTTCTTTCGAGTGAAGACTTGTATTTTTGCAAATGAATGACTTTTGCTCCTTGTTAATCTGTATTTTCCATTAACTGTAATCTCCTTAAACATGTTACCTTTGGAGCTGAATTATTTGATGAATTATATTTGCTCAGGAGTGAGACTGTTCAGGGCTTTTTTTAGTAATTGTATGGAGCTGAGTATGGGAGGAAGAAATCCTTCTTGTGTTATGGTAGCAGACAAATGAAAGCTTTTGCTACGAGTTATTTGCTCGTGTGTGTGTGTATATGTTTGGCAGGCATCGTTATTTCCTTCCTTCCACTCAAGTAGTGGCTTTATCAGGACCTTTTGGTGATGTTCTGATTTATTACAAAGTTCTGCAAGAATTGGACTTAAGCATCTTCGATAGTATTTTTTTTTTTTAATACTCTTCAAGTTACCTGAAATTGGCTGCAGGGGAAGCAACATCCCTCACACTCCAACCCGACCTCCACTTGATGTACCTTTGCCTTGTTCCAGTCTGGGACAGGTCAGGATTTAACAACGTTGTGTCCTCAGTCAAAACAAGAACAGCTTGTGGTTTACAACTCTACATCTGATTGTGCCAGTTTGAGGCTTCTGTTAGTGCTGCCCCTTTTGGAAGTTTAGATACATCTTGGAGCCTGTGAAGAGTGTGGACACCAGCAGAATATCAAGATTTAAGCTTAGGCAGAGGGCAGGGAAAGGCAATAAGACAGAGTGAGTTGTTCTATTCAGAGTGGGAATGGTATGTTGACCAGGCCCGGTCCTTTCATTTCAATTTTCATTAAATAAAGATTGAACTGGAGATCACTGATAGTATAGAGAGAGGAAGAGATGCCTGATGCCCTAGAATATGTGCTGGAAGTCCCACAGTCAGAGACCAGTGAGCTGAGCAAGTGCCACGCCATCTGCTAGATAAGCTGTACAACAGATCACTTACTGTGCTGCTCCCTCTAAAAGGAAAACAGCTAGGATTGCTGAATTCAATTCAAAGCAGGTGTTTGAGATGGACTTTTCATTCTTAGTCTTTCAGCAGCACTTCCAGCTGAGAGCTGTTATCCTTCATCATCTCAATTTGCCTTTATTTTGCTGTGAAGATAAAGATCTATTGTAGCCTGCTGCCCTTCTTAAAATCCTTCAGCAGAAATTGGGGGTATTGTTGCTTGCGTAGGCGTTTGCTAGCAACCTCTGGGGTGGGTAGATAGGGAAAGAGAATTGCCTGCTAGTCTTCTAATTGTCATGTTTTTGCAGTTCTGAAAAACTGTGCTGAAAGCCTTTTACTTGGAGAAGAGGATTGGAATGTGCAGGGAGCCATCACACAGGTGTGCCTCTCTGTGTGGCTCTCAGCTGTGCCTGATGCTCTGGTTTGCTCTGCAGATGCCTTGTAGTCCTGAATGTAGGTTGTTGCTTTGTAGGTGCTACCAACCTGAAAGAAGCCCCTATAGCAAGAACAACCAACCTTCCTTGCCTTCTGAGTGATATTTTCCCGGAGTGATTTTGGTGATGTTATTGCTGTCATGTTTTCCTCCTTCCTCTTTTAAATTTCAGATATATTTTAGAACTTGAAATTTCTTCATTTAAAATTAACAAATAAAAATATCCCCCCCCAAAATTCCCATCTATCTCTTTAAATTTTATTTCGCTGGTAGTTGTCCAAATTCATCCTGTAAATTCATGATCTCAGGCTGCCTTTCATATTTGAACTTGAGGTGGGTTAAGGAGATACGTGCATAAGCCCTTCGTGGTGCTAAACTCAAACAAAATGGATTCTTTATATTGCCAAAGTGAAGGAGTTGCTGATGAAAAGAAAGCAAATCCAACTGAGCTCTCTCCCTCTGAAGTTGTTGTTACAGTGGTCTCTCTTTCCCAGCACTCGCAGCTGTAGTGGTAGCAGTGTGGCTGCACTTGCTGATTAGCGCTGTAATTAGCTCATACACCTGTAAATAGCATTATAACTATGGTGAGCTACGGGAGAGCTTCATAACTGAAATAGAGTGTGTTAGCTGTAGGGACACAGCAAATCTGTGCTGTTGATCCAGTAATTTACTTCTGGAATTATGATTTCATGTTTTGGGGGGGAAAAAAAGGTGGGGGGAATGTCAGTAGGTTTCTGTTTTCCTTGCTGCTTCCCCTACATGTTTATCCTATTTCTTATTTTGTCACAGGAGGTAGAGCAAAAGCTAAAGTTGTAGACGTGTAGTTACTCTTAATACTTAGCTTTGACATCAGCTGTTACTGATTTGTGATTTCTGTGCCTAAACACCTTGGTCTTATCTTCTAATGTGATAATCTGTTCCTGCTTTGGGTTTCAAGGTAACTGCACCCTTGTGATAGTGAGGCATGTGATCCTTTGTGTAAATACAGGCGTATTTAAGGACAGCAGTGCACCCTGTCAACTTCAAAATACATTTCAGTGCACTCTGGTGCTTGTGCCTTGATTGTTTTCCTCCGATGAAACATTTCTCCTGTATCCCCAGCCATACGATCTGTTGGTGTCTCTGTGATATTTGTCATGCTAGCTGATCCCAGGTTGCCAGGAAAAATAGCTTTTTTTTTGTCTGTGCCTTTCCTATTGTGGATTTGTATTCAGCTCATTTAAAACGTGATGTTCTATATAGTTTTATTTCCCAACCTGCCACGTTTTATGAGTAAAAACCAGTCTGTGCTTGCTAGGATCAGCCCAGTGGGCATTCTGGTAGTGATTGTAAGTGAGAAAAAACAGCAGTGCTGGACTGGCAGCAGCTGTGGAGTGAAGGTGCTGTAGCTGTGTGCTGACTGAAGTAGTGAACAAGCTTTTGTCTCAGTGAGGTAGATCTATTTTGTTTTTCTTTCTTTTAAATGAAGGGATGAAAACCTACAGAGCTTGTCAAAAAAAAAAAAAAA
>WBMW01000802.1:3359526-3392786 GCA_013396635.1 Penelope pileata
AAAAAAAACTCTTAAAATGAGGCATTGTGTGGCTCAGCCTATTGCAGTACGCCTGTATGTGCAGATGTGCTGCCTGCTCCGTCAGCACATACTCTCCGTATGAGTTTATGGAGGCTCCAGTCTGTTTCACTGCTGTATCGTACATCACACTCTGTTTGAGATGGCGTTCTCTCCTTACTGAAATAAAAGACCATTGTCAAGAGCATTTGTTCTATTTTTTTTTCTAACCCTCTGTCATTCATGCAGTCATGTCATCATCTGTCAGCAGCGGATGTTCTTATTAGTTGTCGGCTACTCCTGAAATATTACAAAGGACTCATACTTCTAAGCTGATAGAATGTGCCACTCCCATTCTGTGTGCTGCTGGGGCTCCTTTGTCGGCAGCGCGGAGCAAAGCCCTCAGTGAGCGCTCCTGGGATGTGGGGAGGGTTGTGCTTCCTGAGGAGCTGTGGCTGTGCTTGTGTGCCAGGGCTGTAACTAGCTGCCCGCGCTCTAAAATATTCTGAAATAAAACATGATTTAAACAAGAAATTCCTGAATGATGCTACGCATAGCACTGGTCTGGAAAAGCTTGTGACTGAGATTTCCAAATAATAAGAGTACAATCCTCATTGCAACCCGGTGTGTACCGGTCTGTGCACCTCCTGAAAACAGTGTTGCTCTGTAGTTGTCTTTCAGTGAAAGAAGACCCTGAAAATACTCTTCTTCTTTTTTTTTTTTTTTAAAGCAAAAATCAGGCAGCCTTTATGAAACTTCTCATGCAAGGAGCCCTGGGCGCTTGTATTTTTGTGTCCAGTTGTGCGATGCTGTAGGGAGATCGATGCGGGATGATTGCTGCTCAGTTACAGTTTCTCGTGAATGTCAGCTGGTTTCTCTTTCCCTAGTAGTGCCTCAGGAGTAAAAACATTAGATTTAGGGACAAGGTTCACCTTGTCTGGGGGAGCAGTAATGTAGGTCAGTTTGTGAGAATAGCTAGGTCAGTCTCCTGGCAGGAACCAGGAGCAAGAAGGGACATTTGTTTCATTCCTGTGAGCACCGTGGGTGTGCTCTGCAGCCCGTGGGGCAGCTGGAGCACCCGGTGGTGTACCCTGATGGTCACTGTCTGCTGCCCTCACAGAGCTGTCAGTGTAAGAGTAGCACCTCAGCATCCTGTGCTGCCTGTCACTGTACCTTTACAACTGTATTTCTTTGCCTATTTTCTCAATAGATTTTTTTTTTTTATAAAGAGCTTCTTCACTATGAGTGTTGTCCCTCTTATAGACAAAACCAAATACTGCTCACTGGATCAAACGTGTTCTTTTTCGTTCCTTTCCTTGTTTTCAAACTGCTGCCTTGCACAGCAGCATTGTCTGGTATTAATGAGGCAGACATTCCAGGTTGATGACAGTGTTTCCCGTCACAGCGATGCAGGCAGGCATCGCAGGATTGATCGCTGAGACACTGCCCTCTTCATAAACAAGGAAAAGGAGTTCTTCTGTGTCCCAGGAGCTCCACAGAACTGTTCTGTGAGTCTCGCAGAGCTAGCTTGAACTGGAATTGAATCGGGCAGCGTAACATAGAAAAACTCATGTGGCTCTGCACTCAAGCCCATGTTTTTCATGTGTTCCTGCCTCGAAGGAAGAAGAGAAGGGCTTTCTGTTAGTGGTAGACATCCCGTTCTGGTTTCTGAATGAGCCAGGCGGTTTTGGTTGTGTTAGCGGGGTTGGATCTTCTGCCCAAGGAATTTTTTTATATAATTGGCAGGTTAGCTTGACAGAGATCAGTGCCATTTGAAGGAGCTGTCTGTGCTAACAGGAAAAGGGGCAGGATGGGGAGGGGAGTTGGAAAGAGGCTGTGGCTGGAACACCTTTACCATCCTGCTGTTGCTGCCTACAGCCACTGAAGACCCCTATGAAGAAGCCTCCATAGGCTTGAAGAAGGCTGAGCACGGCCTTCTCAGCTTCACTCTGTGTCGTTTGCTCCAGATGCAGCATCCTTGTGCCTCTTTGCAAGACTTGCTGTGCTGTGTCAGTGCCTGTCTTCCAAACACAAGTTAACATGTTCTGCTCTGTTATGATTTAGGATTGTCATATTTCAAGGCATTGTAAGAAGTGAGGGGTTTCTGTCAAACTGTGATTTTAACGCACGCGCACCCCAGTCACTGAACTTTTGCATCTGAAAATAGCTTGGAAAGGACGAATCACATGATGAGATTTTAAGACATGGAGCCTGTGGTAGCTTTTGGCTTCTATTTCAAAACCATGTAAATAAAAATATTTTAATAGGTCTTATTTTACACCTCAGACAGTGTATGCTGTTTCAAAGCTTGTTCTTAGTGGTATTTTGTAAGAGCAGGCTTCCAGCCAGAGGGACTTCAGATGCTTTTGCAAACAGAAGTATTGAAAGAAAACATGGAAGCTCACTCCTGAACTTAACTTTTAACATTGCATTCGGTTCTGAGGTGACTGAAGCTTAAAAGGGACTGCAATTGGGCAGAGATTTGAAAACATTATTGTGGCAACTTTTACAGACCCTGTTTAAATGCTCCTGTGCATCATCTTGGTGCTTTCCACTCTTACAGCTTGTTCTATCTTTTGCTTCTATAGGAATATGAAGAAAAAACTGGACGAGCTCACAGACCACTCTCTCCGAAGCAGAATGTGAGGAAGAATCTTGATTTTGAGCCACTCTCCACTACAGCACTTATTTTAGAGGACAGACCAGCGTAAGTTTTGGGAAGCATCACAGTGAGGGTCTAGCAAAGCTTTTCTTACTGTCTGTATGTGATCACCCTAATTCATACAGATGATTTTAAAGATTTCTTTTTCAAGCTTGTGAATATGCAAGTGGAATGATTGTGAGGAAAATTATTCAAACAAAAGTAACCTCATTTTATAGTAAGAACAATGTTTTTTTAATGAAAGGAGATAATTAGGAGAGTGGAGCTTTAGTTTTGAGTAATTCTAGCTTGTAAACATCATTAGGGGATTTTTATTTTCCCTGGGAGAGCATAAGGATAAAAATGAAGCTGGTACAAGCTAAAGAAATGGAGAAGCAAGGATGTAGTGTCTTTGTTTGCGTAGAGAAAGACCAAACCCACATAAATAATGAAATGATATAACGATTGTTCTGCAGAGGGATCAGCATCACATGGAGGTTGCCAAGAACTCAAGAAGTTCTTTGATGCTTCTTTACTGTAAGGAGATTCTTGCATATGCAGACCAATGCCAGAAAGATCTATTTGTGGCTGCTTTACCAGGGCTTACTCCTGAATTTCACTACATCAGTTGTATTTAGCCGGTTTATGAAGGATACCCAGCTTTGCAAGCATGATGTCTGCATTGTTAATATAGCTGGGCATTGATGCAAAGAGCTGGCGTAACGCGGGTGTGTGTTTCCATCAAGAAATTTGCATGAAGAATCCTCATATCAAACTAGTTCAGCACTAGGATCATTTAAGACACTTTTTGAGTGGCTGACAGACTACATGATGAGACTTCTCGGAACACCTAGAACAGTCTATGAGTGATTATTTGTAATATTAGGTTTTCTTGTGTACACCTGGAAACACTAGCTTATTTGTTTTATTTAAAACTTCTCTGTGAAAAACATTCTTTATGTGAGGTATTCTAAGACATTCAGTGTTCAGCTGGTTTGAATTATGGTACTTTACAGGATAACGTTCAGATTTTGCTTTTTTTCCTAATGCTGATAAACCAAGGAGCTTCTAGTAAAAAAAGTTGTGGGTTTCTTTTTTTTTTTTTTAATGAATTTCTCTGAGGAATCTTTTTTGTTTACTTACTTTGCAGTTCATTTATTTTTTAATGTTTCAGACTTCAAGTAATTTCTTGTTGATTTCCTGCAACAAAAAAAATTAAGACTTCAAAAGAAATGCAATGAGATTTTTTTCTAAAATGACTGCTCTTGCTTTTGTACTCACTTGTAGGGTTTAGGTAAAACTTCCAAGGAAAAATCAATTAGTATTATGTAGTCTCTCTAGCTGTAGCTGGAAAATGTTGAATCTTAATAGATAAATCATCTCACATGTATGGTGATGTAATGAAGAGATAGAACAAATAGTTTAAGTTTTGGAGTTTAAGTTAGTGGAATTTGAATTGTTCCAGTTTTCCATTCCAAAATTCCCTTAACTCACACCATTTCTAAGGACCTTGGATTTATGAAAAGGAGGCAGTCAGCTTACGTAAATGAAACTGGAAAAACATTATTCTTTGTGGGTAACAATGACATAAATGTGAAAATCCATTTCTTTTATTCTTGTAACAATCTTGATTTTTAAAAATATTGGTAGGTGTGTACCAGATGGCTGTGCATCCTTTACAGGTGGTGTGATGATGTGAATGGCATGCTGCTATTGATGGTGACTGTGCTGATGGCTGGAAGCTGCCTTGTGTATGAGACCTTACAGGAATGCACAAGTGAATTTTTGCATTTCTGTTTTATTAACCAAAGGTGTAAACCAGCCTAGAAATACAATGCAATGAAGAACAAAATACTTACTCATTTCCTGTTCTCATGTTTTGGTGATCCTGTAGTTGTATGAGATACATAGTGATAATGTTAATTATTAATGTGATTAGCTTAAAGTTGATGTGGTCTGATGTAGGAGCGTGTCTGTTGTATGGTAGAGATTTTACCGGTGTAGGCTTTAATCACAAATGGAAAATGGCTGTGTTGATCTTGGTGACTGGAGAGTAGACAGGATGACTCCAGTACCACTTATTGCTGTACAAGTGAGGGAAGGGAGCTGAGCCTTCTAAAATGGAAAGAGGGTCTCTGAGAACAGAGGGGAAGAGGAAGCTGGTGTAGTGAGTCATTACTGTGTGAGTAAAGAAAGCTATGGATGTAGTTCTTAATGAGGTACACAGTGAGTGAATAAGATCTTGTACTTTCATCTGTAGAGATCAGTTTAAAATAAAATTACCAGCTTGATAGGTACCACTATATTCCCTTTATTTATGAAGATTAGTCTATGTGTTCAGTTCGTTTAATAATAAAAATGCTGAAAGTACCAAACAGAAGGAAATTGCTCAGCATATTTTGTGTGTAAAAGCAGGCATAGCTGCTCAGTGTTCTTTCCTTCTCTTCTGCTGACTTTGGCAAAAAAAATCTTTCCAAGAATCTGTTGGACTAATCCTTGATCAAATATTTTGACATCAGGCAGCATTATGCTTTTCTTTTAGAAGTGTCTAGAATTGTCTTTGGATGGGCATGCCAACTTTAAATACTGCTTTTTTTAATTTAAGGAACCTCCCAGCAAAACCAGCAGAAGAAGCTCAGAAACACAGGCAACAGTACGAAGAAATGGTGGTTCAAGCGAAAAAAAGAGGTGATGGAATTTCTTGCCTTCAGAGGAGAGCAGTAAAGTAAAGGGCTGTTTCTAAACCTGAAATACACTTGTGTCATTCAGTTCTTCTGTAGCATGAGGGATTTGTACCTCCCTTCAAAGAAGAATCAAATGGGAAAAGAGAAGTAGAGAGATTTTATTAAAAAACTCCAAAAGTTTAGTTTTAGATAACTAAAAATATTTTATTGTTTTTTTGTCAGGAACAATTTTTTGAGGCTGTCATATGTAATTACATACGTTTTCCTTCCAGGAATTTTATTTGATAAGCAGTCTTCCACTTAAGATTTACAGCTTTCCTCAGGTTTTGCTTGTCATTTCTTGCCTGACGTCCCTAGAAGTGTCTCAGTAGCACTGAGCTGTGCACATCAGGTGGAGCTGATAGTAGTGGTTTCCTGCAGATATTTTTGACCATCTGGGTCTTCTAATAGAAACAAATGTTGCAATAATAGGAAATTTGGACTCACAGAAGTTGTGGGTCTGAGGAGAGCTTCTGGAAATAATGTTTTTCCAACTGGCCAGACTCCAGAACCATATGAAACAGTGAGAAAATGATATGAACTCATGACTTTGCTTTCTGCGGTTGACATTTTAATTAAAATATCCCATTGTGGTTTTGAGCATCATACACCTACCGGGGAAGTTCATCCTCCACTTTCACATGGTCCTCATATCAGTAGATCCACTGAATGGATAGTGGTCCAAAGGAGATTCTGTTCCTTCTTTGTACATACAGTAGGTGGTTTGGGAGAAATGGGGTAGTGCTCAGGTTAGGCAGTGGGCCAAGTCTTGGGTTATCTTCACTGGATGGGATTATGTCATTCTGTCAGATAAATACCCCAGGAAAAAAAAAACATTTTGCCTACAGCCTCTACAGATGAACAACTTGGCAGAGTAATGTGTTGTATAGAGGTCAGGAAATCAAAGTGTGTGAGCTGTTTGCAGTGTAAACTGTTTTTGTTTAGAGGAAAATGCAAGCCTGCACTTAGACAAACTGTAACAAAGAGCTCGTATTAAGGCTGAAGATGCTAGGAGGCAGTTGGTATGGTTCAGGCATAGCTTCTGTTGTGCTTTAACGTGAACCCAACAGGTTGCATGTGCTCATTTCAAAGACCATGGTACATGGCATCCTTTAATTAGTTTTCCTTGCCAAGTCAGTACTTGCCCGTATTGTACATTGTGTGTGCTCACACACACACAGGTTCTGTATTTCCACTGTGAAGCTGTAAAGAATGTCTGCATTTGTTAAATTGCACGTCTATAACAAATTTGCCTGTGGAAAAAACAGTGATTGATGATGCAAGAAAAGAAGTGCTGAATGGTAATGTAAAATACATTTAAACTGAACTTGAAAAGTGTGGGGTTTTATTCTGAATGTTTCCTGTATGTAGGTATGTGATGTAGGACACTCAGATTAACCATATGGTAACGTTTTAGAGTTTGAATAGTCTGCTGGAAGTTTGGGTATATGTGAGGTGATTTTACATGGCTATGTAATCAGGTATAGCTAACTCTCAAGTTTTTTTTCCTGCTTTTATTAAATTTAAAAGACAATTGCTTTCCTGCAGAACTGAAAGAAGCCCAGAAGAGAAAGAAACAACTGGAGGAACGCTGTAAGCTGGAAGACAGCATTGGCAATGCTGTTTTAACTTGGAACAACGAAATCTTGCCCAACTGGGAAACTATGTAAGACAGTATGTTATATTGAGTTTTACTTAAAACTGCCAAGTCTGTATCCTGAAGAGAAGTTTCAGGTTAGCAAGTGTAATTTTAGATGGTGTTGGAAGCTTTTATTTGAAAGTCATCTTTGCATGATGACAGAGATAATGAGTAATATAAGCTTCCTTGGTTTGATAAGGTGGTCAGAAGTGATGCAGTTCTAATTCTTATTGCTTCTCTTTAATGGAGGCTGGGGATATTCAGAAACAGTGAGAAGTGGTCCATGGAAGAAAATGTAAAAGCAGAAAGCATAATGCTTAAACACCATGTTTTTATCAGAAATGAGCTTTCCTTGGCTACTTGAGCTTCATGTTTCAATATCAGATGTGGATTGAAGTATGTGTATGGTACTATTAAGCCTCTTTAATTAGTGGTATTACCTGCTGAGATAATCAAGCGGTGGAAAAAAAAAGTAGAGAAAAAGCTGTTTCAAAAAAGCTTAAGTGCTAAAAGATTTTCTACAAAGACACAGTGCATGCAAATGATAAGCTACATTCAGTCCCCAGTTTTTTATAGGCTTTACTATAGTCATCTTAAATGCAAAACAAAACCATCAAGAAAGCCCCTCCCAATCTCAAATACTTAAAACCAACACAACAACTGTAACAAAACCAACCACAGCTCTTAAAATTGCAATCTGCTTAATAATGATATTCAGTTGCCCTATAAAAAATATTGACAAAATATGCTGGAAAATGCAACTGGATTAGAGAATGAAGTAATAAGTATAAGCAACCTGTATATTAAACGCTGTCATTAGTATTTGAAGATGTGTGTTGTGTCTGTTGTAAATCTAAGTACACCTTTTCCTGTTACTGGTTTACAAAACCAGAAGTTTCTCGATTCCATATTTTATATTCAATTCAGAATCTACTTTTAGGAAAATGGATTACTGTGTTTTTTGTCATTTCCAGAAACTTTCGTTGATGCTTCAATTATATCTCTTTCCTCCTTATGAGCCCTAGCTTTTTCAAAGTGTGTGTTCTGTTAAAATGTCTTTCATGCCTCCACCTGAAGTTGCTGCTTGTTTCATCTTCATGCATTTTGGTGGAGAGCTAGAGCAGCAGAGCTGAAGGGGAATCTGCCTTTGTCCTTTACAGAAGGGGGTGATTACTATGGGGAGATGATAGACTTGATAACTTGTTTCTGTGTTTGATTTTACATGGAGGTTTGAGTCTGTCCAGACTTTAGCATATGCAATGCTGTAGATATTGATCTATTTTTCACTTCTTTATTTCAGTCCTCTAAAATTCTTGCTGACCATCTGTGGTGGCAGGTTACAGTGACTGTGACTGTGCTGCTCCTGTCAAAATAAACCACTGACTTTAGAGGGAAGGAAGCTTTTCTTTACAGTTCAAGACAAAGTCGTACTAAAGAATCGATACGTGCAAATCACGTTTGACTTCTTGTCCCAGTGATGTTCAGTTTGGTCTATATCCCTTCAGCTGTGGTAGGAGGGCACATTTACCATTCGGCTGGCAATGAAATATTTCTTAGACTGCATTTTGTTTTAAACAGGTGTTGTTCCCGTAAAGTTCGGGAGTTATGGTGGCAGGGCATTCCACCGAGCGTGAGAGGCAAAGTCTGGAGCTTGGCAATTGGCAACGAGTTAAACATCACCCACGGTGAGACTGTCATTTTGTCTGTGTTGTGTTATGTGGAGAAATGAGTCTTGCGTTTACTGTGATGCATCAGAACCTGATCTGTGGGCATGAAGTTTCTACTTGGGTTTTATTTGTGGTGCTTTTACATGCTTTGTCAATCTTGTAGCTGTTCTAGGACTGCTGCCGTGAATTATTTCTGATTATCACTGTCAATGTGTCTTTATTTGATTTTACATGGACATAGTCTGAATTAATGACTCAAGCTTTTTTTTTCTTTTTTTAATTTAAAATTGCTATTAATTTTGTAATGCTTGTGAGTATGCAGTCTCTTGATTTACAGCAAGACATTAGGACTGTGTGAGATTAAAAGACTTCCAGGAAAACTAGTCCCTTTGCTTATATATGTGTTTCTGAAAGCAGAAATAGAGTGCTACTTAGGAAAACAGAAAAACAGCTCTGGAAGAGTAATTAATTCCAATTGCTTCCAGTTAATTCCAGTATGGAAACACAGTAGTCTGCGTGTACTCTTGATACATTGTGCTGATTTGCTGTGTTGATTTTAGTTGTCTTAGGTTTAGTTTTTGCATTGAATTTAGTAGGCTTATTCTAGTTATCCATTCAGACCGTGACTTTGAATGTCAGTGCTCTGTAAGGAAGAAAAAAATGCTTGAACATAGAATGTAATTTGTGCCTGGATTGCCTTTCCTCTTTTTGTATCCTAAATTATAGGTCAGTGGAACAAGTCTTTCAGAACCATGATCTACTTAAAAATTCAATTAGTATGTTAGACATGCTGCTATTTTTATGCCTGGAGCAGCACTGCTCTTGTGATGTGTGGGTTGGTACCTGACCGTGGGCATGTGTGTGTACAAATTGCAGCTTTGGTTAACTCTGTTTTTCTTTTTCCAGAACTGTATGATATTTGCCTGGCTCGTGCCAAAGAGAAGTGGCGACTGCGTAGCACAGGAGGGGCTGAAGTAGAATGTGAAGGTATGTTCTATTAGGAATAACTCGTGCTGTGCTACAAAATTTGAAATTTGTCTTTGGTAAGTGGTTACACTGAGCAGAAAAAGGAGAACATACATACTCTTGTTTATCAGCAGAAAAGTATGTTTTGTTGGTAATCCCCTACTTTTTCCTCTTATGATTAAGTTTGCTACATCTTAAGTACGACTTCAGTACTTTTTCAGCTGCGTTTTATTTTCTGCAGTGTGTATCCTCCTGTGATTGTTATAAATCAATGCTATTTGCTACTGGCAGCTCTTTATTTATTTTTTTTGGTTACTCAGTAAGCAGCAGTAGATAGTTCCCAACTGTATTTAACCAGGACAGACATATAGAAACTTACATTCAATGAGATCTATTTCAGTTATGGAACGTATTGCAGTGACCATGATCTTTAACAACACATACAAAGAGTAAATAAGTATGATTTTGGAAAGAGAGCTGACAATAGTAGAGATAGGTGACATCCATTCTATACTTTAGGTCTTCTCCCACCAGAACCTCTCCACAGAGTTGGCTACTTCAGGAACCATTGAGAAGCCTTCTTGAAAGCCAGGGTTCACAGGTCCCTGGCTTGTGTGTGTCTGTTGATTTGTCAAAGGATACCAGTGAAATCTCCGGCTTGTTTTGCCTTGCTTCCTTCTCTTTCTCTCTCCCCTAATTGCTTCATAACATATTAGGGGAAAAAGGTGTACACTGATCTGTGTAATAAATGCAGTAACTTTGGCTTTTGTAGATGCTGGATTTTCTGCAGCTGACAGAGAAGCAAGTTTGGAGTTAATAAAACTGGATATCTCAAGAACGTTTCCTAATCTCTGTATATTCCAGCAAGTAAGTAATGTTAACTTTTAACTTGACTTCTCAGAGAAATTAAGTTTACATAATCTTATCTGTCCCCTGGTTGAAACAGTCCACTAAGATCAATCTGAAGAAGTGGACATCTTGAGAGAAAAAGTTCCTAAAGATTTGGGAAATTTGGAAAAGACTAACCTAAGGTAGTGTTGTATGTTTGAAAGAGGCAAAAAGCAATCTGCTGTCTAATCATCAGGTTTTGATTCATCTAACCCAGGTCGTGCTGGTTTCTGTCTAAGTGGTATAGGTTAGTGTTTCCAAGTCCGTGAATCAGCACTGCTGGGTTGCAGGTGCATGCTAAGTGAGAGAGCACAGCTCAAGCCAGCAAGATTGGGTGATTTTTTTGGTTCCATGAAAGACCAAAATAACTTGCATGTTTTTTGTGTGCTTTCGTGACTCATTTTAAACAAATACTTTGTTCTTCTGTACAAAAATGTCAACATCCCTGTGGAAAAAAAAAAAGTTTAGATTGTGATGAATCAACATTTTGGGGTAAAAACCATCTCCCCTTGGAAATTCTCAGCCAGTTACAATAATTTGCGTAAGATACAGCAGCTGTTAATAGGCAGCAACATGAAATTCTTTTTGGCTGTAGAAGTCATGCTTGATATGCTGTGCGTGTTATGGCATATTGTTCTAACTATTCTCTTAATGATTGCATTCTGCCTCTAGTCTAATAGACAATTAAGTAGTTCTCATTAGTGTTTTGCTTTCTTGGCACAATTATCAAGGTGCTGCTAAGCTATAATGAATCTCTGAGGCTTACATTTGTCTTGTGTAAGGATTTATGTGTAACTGGTGCATTGAATGAGCTGTATGCAGCTGTAGTACATGTGGCATAGACAGCTGTTCCAGGCTTCTAAAGCTAAGGATTTTTAAAGGATTTGGAGGTGTTCAGAGCTGCATAGGAGGATAACATGTCTTTAGTCCGGAGTAATACAAACTGTCTGTAGCACTGGAGAGTTTTTAACATGTTTGTGATATACTCAGATGTATTGTCTTGGTTTTGTTAAATTATAGGGTGGTCCTTACCATGACACGTTGCACAGTATTTTAGGAGCCTATACTTGTTACAGACCTGATGTAGGATATGTAAGTGAAACGTTCTTTCATCTGGGGTGGGGAGGGAGGATGAGGGGGAAGGAGGGTTGCGCTAATCGGTCCTTCGTAGACCGGTGTTAAATCATTTTGTGAGTAATTGTGCTCTATGCTTATATTCCAATACGTGCTTGGGAGGTGTGTCTCATATAATGGTTCTGTTGCTAAATTTAAGACTTTTAACAGTTTAAGTCACTGGAAAACTCAAAAGTATGTATTTTTAGTATTTGGAAATTGGAGTTGAAAGAGAAGATGTAGTTAATTGGTCCTTTGTAGTACATACTGTTCTTAACGGCAGTGTTACTGGCTGTTCTGTTGAATTGTTTCTTACTCCTCTCTGTACACATTTCTGTGCCGTAGCATAGGAGCTTCTGGAACAGTCTGTAAAGCTGCATCCGTCCAGGCTGTGTGAGCTCTCTGAAAGTATTTGAGGTAGTGATTATGGAAGGATGAAGTGGATTTCACATACTTTGTATAGTCCGGGGAGAAAAAAAAGGCAAAACAAACAACAACAAAAGAACAAACAAAGCCAATACCAGAAATGGAACAGGGATGTCTATAGGAGCTTGTTCTTTATTTGGGAGCAACTGTTTTATAGAAGGCTAATGTAGAAAGATGCCATTCCTGTTCTGTGAGCTGCACTGGCTGCTTGGCAGAAGGCTCTGAATGTGATTGCTGGGGTACTAGAAAACGGGGAGATCAGGGGCGTGCTTCATTTGGGGTGGAACCTGTTGTGTTAGGAAGGAGCTTGTTCCTCTGGTTTGCGGGAAGGACTGTCACACCTTGGTCCATGTGACACAGTGGTGACAACACTACACCCTTTGAGTGAGTGAGCTTTGCCTGAATTTGATGTCAATTCCACAATATGCTTTGTGGAAAAATGCAACAGTATCATGAGCTTAGGGTGAATGAAATCTGCTTAACTTTAAAATGCTGCTCATTGTCAACTGATCTACTGCAGCTCTCCATAACTGCCAGGCTAATGACTGAAAAAGGAACAGGTTTAGTCTCTAGTGTTCTAGTCCTGCTTTCCACAGATGAGGGATACATATGCCTCATTACTACAAGAAAAGGGATCAGAAAAAGGTATTTTTTCTACATATTTGAAAGTGCTGTCATCCTGGCCTTCCTTAGGAGTTCGACTTGGAGTCCTGGAAAAGAGGCAACATGAGAATCATTAGCTTCCATACTCTCAACATCCAATACCAAGTGGTTTAAAAAATCCTCCCTTCTGAAAGTTCTGTAAAAGTCACAGCTCAGTGAGTGCATTAATCACTAGTGATTGCAAGGACAAAATGTGGCAGTGTTCTTGAAAGAAGACAGTTCTTGCTGAATGGTAACACTTCTCCTTTCTCCAGGTACAGGGCATGTCATTCATAGCAGCAGTATTGATCCTGAACTTGGATACTGCAGATGCCTTCATTGCTTTTTCTAACCTTTTAAACAAGCCCTGCCAGATGGCGTTTTTCCGTGTGGACCATGGCCTTGTAAGTATGCAATAGAACTGTGATCTGCATATTGTAGGTAAAGTTATAAGAAAAAAAAAATCATAACCTCAGTAGCCTGGAAAGTAAGTAATTTTAATGCAACATGCTTGTTTAAAAAAAAAAATCAAAAGCTTAGCACAGAGACAACAAACAAAAAGCAACCAAACCAAACTGAAGCAAAAAACATCTCACCAAGGTTCTGAACAAGTGAATGAAGTTGCTCAGCTGCAGAGTTTTATGATTCTCAGCAAGTAGTTATGAGAATATAATGGTGTTTTTAAATTTGAGCACTGTAGTTGAAAGCTGAAAACAGGTTTCAGAAGTGGTTTGAAGGTGCTTTTTATCCCAAACTAATAGGTTGCTAAAAATAGGCTGTTGCAGGAGAGCTGTTTCCCATCTCTTACTCTGTAATAGTTGCTTTAAAGATGGCACTGGGGAATCAGATGAGCAGACCTGTCTCCCCACCCCCCAACAGTGTTCGGTGAAAGCTGGGTGGCTGAATCTCTGGATTGTCTGAAATTCCTTGTAGTGGGCTACTTGTGTACCCTGGCAGAATAAGACTCATCTCCTGAAATATGTTTTAATTTATTCTTACTTTTCAAAAAATAAATGGCATTCTGTATTTCCTTCTCACTTATTTACCTTTTAACACTACAAAAATAGGATCTTGCTTCTCAAGAGTTGAAATGGGGGATATAAATCAGGGGAATGGATGACATCAGCAGTGACCACTTGTGGTACTTAAACAGTAGGACACTAGGGATCCTATCAGCATTTCCTGCTGGAAAACCAGTACGTAATTCCTTTTTGCAGCTTCTGAATCATCAGTTGTAAGTGCCCATGGGGAGATGTACAACAGCTCAGAGCATTGCTGCAAGCAGTGTCAGTCATCTCTGTTACTTGAAAAAGGACAAAATGTTGATTTGATGGAGATAAATGCCTGAACTGCTATTGCATTTCTACTATCAACAGATGTGATTGTAGCAGTTGTGTAAAATCCCAGCTATAAAGTACTTCAAAAACTCTTCCTGTGGTGTTGGCACATAAACAGACCATTTTGAAAGTAGGACTGTCTTTTGCATTGCCTGCTTCCTTTTTACTTGCGGATCTCATGTGATGCTTGGTTTTCATGCATTTGAAAATACATATTGGGAAGTTGTTTCAGTTGTACAGTTCTCTAAAGTGGGTTTCTATGTTTCTGGTTTCATGTTTACCATGAAGCTTTTTTGCAGTAACTTGTAGTTCAGAGATTCTACATCACTTTGTATGCTTATTTCTGCAGCATGCTTATCTCAGATTGGCCTCTTAGCCTTAATACTCATACTGACTACCAGACTCAAGTTTTTATTTTCTGCTGTTAATGAAGATAGTCTACTGTTTGTCACTGTGTTCACATGAAACAAGAAAAAAATTCTGTAAGGACATTGCGAAAACAAGGAATCATCTGTCATCCTTTGAAAGGATTTCACACAAAAGGCTCCTCTTCTACTGTCGTGATGTTTAGGGGAGAAGCATGCTGATACAACTCATACTTCAAAGAAATCACACTTATTCTTTATTGTTCTAATCAAGATACTGTAATAAAAATACTGAGTCATTCAAGGACCAGGTTGAACTTCTCTTCCTGCGGTTTTTGAGAGAATTGGGGTGGAAAAGCTAAAAAACATTTCTTTTTAACTTTTAGTTGGATAGGAATATTTTCTTTTTCCATGCTCTCTGTTATGAAATTTGAAGTAAACATTCAAATTTTAAAATAACACACAAGTCTTCATGTTAAAAGCAGTACAGTTAAGGGCATAAGATATCAGTTGGGGGCTGGAATCTGCTTCTCTTGCCATAGGTGTTTTGCCTTGATCTTCGGCCTTTGCGTGTGACCTTCCTGTCTCTCTCTTTGCAGTAGAAATGGCTTATCTCATTTTGAACATGTTATGCGGTAGAAGCTTTGGTATTATAACATGATGTGTGATTGGAGCCAAATGAACTCTTCACTCTTGCTGTGGGCTATTATTTTAGTTTGGTATTTCATTTTATAATCCATTGGGTCTTGGATTTTATTCAGCGTAATATTAGGTTACTGTCACAAACATAAAGCACCATTCTGTTATTGTAATTATTTTGAGTAATCAGCAAATAGCTTCTCTCCTGCTGGTATTTTTCTTTCCAAAGAAAGCTGGCCAAGACCCAAAACAGTAATTATATTGTTTAATATGAGAACAATATATAGAATGGGTCTTAAACTGCATGCATGTGGGTGCTGTCCATTATGTGAATGATTAGCTCTGTATTGAATCATTTAATTCATATGATCCTGTTTTTGAAGAACATTAGTCCAACAGCAGATAATATATTTAAACCTATTAATAATAGAACTAACTGCTTTTTTCTCCCCATTGTTTTCCCAGATGTTGACTTATTTTGCTGCATTTGAGGTATTCTTTGAAGAAAATCTGCCAAAGCTATTTGCTCACTTCAAAAAAAATAACTTAACTCCAGATATCTATCTTATTGATTGGTAAGATACTGAAAGTATAATTACTAATATGCATACTAGCTGATAGCTGCACGTCTATATTCCTGACATAAGTTGGAGTGCTCGTAGCTGTTTTAGCATTCTTTTTTAAGGTAAAAGTTTTATCTTATGTTCAGTAATTGAATTTATCAATCCAAATCATTCTTGTAGTGTTCTGTGATATGTTTAACATTTGCCTAACCTTTACTACTCTACTTCTGTTCAGTTTGAAGCTTCTTTTGACATAAAGCTGTATTAGCGGTGTTTATCCTTATTTAGGACATATTTGGATTCGTCTGAGAAAATACTGAAAGGGAGGATGCAAAGAAGACAGAGCCATGGGCAGTGTTTTATCCATATGTTAGGTGCTCTCAGATCCTATTTAGAGGATCCTAATACAGGTTATTTAAAAACTGATCTTTGCTACTGAGGTCCACTTCAGTAGCAAAAAGCCTTTAGCATGTTTTTAATTACTACAGCTATTCCACTTAGCAGACAGTTACAATCCTTTTCGTTGGTGAAATTGCCTTTCCTTTTAGCTCTAGTGTTATAACAGTCTTTTTCCTTAGAGATGAGAAAAAGACATGGGTCTTATTTGCAGACCTGTCAAATTTCGGCATGGTATAAGGTACTCCAAATTGAGTGTTTGCTTTTGTGCCTGTCAGGCGTTGGTTTGGAGGCAGCTAAAATGTCTCTCCTCAGCATGCAAGACTTTATTGTCAATTTCGGGATGATATGAAATCTTTTTTGTGAAAACTGTGTTGCCTTTAAATTGTTGGCAGCTTCTCCTGTTCTCAAGTATTTGACTAAATACTTTCAGTAAAAGGTGAAACTCCCAAGAGCAGCATTGTGGGATTTTTTTCTTTCTTTTTTTCCTGAGTTTCATAATCTGTTATTTCAGAAAACAGTTTGTACTGTTAGTCCAATTCTGTCTGAACCAAGCTGTCAATACCTTGGAGGTCCTTCAAAGCTTATTGTTAGCACTGAACATGTTGCTGATCCATTGAACAGAAATCCATGCCAAGTTGTTCAGTCCAATCTTAACAGCTACAAGTTTTTATAGCTGAGCTTTTGTGGGATCATCGGATGGCTGAGGTACTGGAAGGGACCTCTGGAGATCGTTAGTCCAAACTCAGTGCTTCAAGCAGGATCAGCTATAGGAGGTTATTCAGGACCTTGTCTAGTAGGGTTTTGAATATAATCAAGGATGGAGACTCCACAACCTTTCCAGGCAACCTGTTGCAGTGTTCAACCACTGTCACAGTAAACAATTTTTTTCTTAAGTAGAATTTTCTATATTTCAGTTTGTTCCTGTTGACTCTTGTCCTTTAACATGATATGACTGTGAAGAGAAACTCTATCTTCTTTAGTCCCTCCTGTTGAATATTTTTACACCTTAAGGTCCCTCCATGCCATCTCTTCTCCTGACTAAACAGTCCCAGCTCTCTTAGCCTCTCCCTGTGTATCAGATGCTCCAAGCCTTTAGTGATGTGAGTGGCAAGGTGGACTTGCTCCAGGGCATCCATATCGCTCTTGTGCTGGGAAGCCCAGAGCTGACCTCACCACTGCTGAGAAGAGAGGAAAGGTCCCTTCCTTGGTCTGCTGCCAGTGCTGTTCCTACTGCAGTCCAGGATGCTGATGTTCTGTGTTGCTAAGGCTTGTTACGAGCTTGTGTTCAACTTGTTGTCTACCCAGGACCTCTAGGTCCTTTTCTGCAAAGCTGCTTTGCAGCCTTTTGGCTTCCCATGCATACTGGTGCCTGGGTTTATTTCCTGTCCAGGAGTTGATTTTTCTCTTTGCTGAACTTCACAAGACTTATGTCAGCTCGTTTCTCCAGTGTGTTGAAGTCCCTCCAGAGTGGTGTATCAGCCACCCTTCCCAGTTTCATACCACCTACTAATTTGCTGAGTGTGGAGTCTGACCTGTCGTCTAGATCCATAATTAAAATTTTTAGATGTTTGACTGAATGTCAAACCCTGGAGTACCTAACAGTGTACTGGCTTGAAATTTTACTTTCTGCCACTGATGACAACCTTATGTGCTTGGCAGTTCAACCAATTTTGAGTTCACCTCACTGTCCACTTATCTGGTCCATAGTTCATCAGTACGTAAAAAGGATTTTATGGGAGACAGTGGTGAAAACTTTGCTAAAATCAAGATGAATGGTATCCACCACTCTTCCCTCTTCCACCAAGCCATTAATGTCATCGTAGAAGGCTATCAGGTTGTTCAGGCATTACTTTGCCTTCAGAAATCCCTTCTGACTTCTCTTAATCACCTTCTTGTCTGTTATATGTTCTGAAATGGTTTCTGAGATTTTTTGTTCTGTTACTTTCCCAGGGATGGAGGTGAGGCTGACCAGCCAGTTGTTCCCTGGGTGCTACTTCTAAAAGACAGGAATGACATTTATTTTCTTTCGGTACTCAGGAACCTCCCCAGGTCACTGTGATCTTTTAAAGGTCTTTGAGAGTGGCTTCACGGTGGCACCAGACAGTTTCATCAGCACTCACGGGTGCCCAGTTTGTTTAAATTTTCCCTAACCCGATCCTCTTCTGCACAGGGTAAGGTTTCCTTGCTCCAGACTTTCCCACTGGTCAGAAGGACCTGGGATTCCTGAAGGCAAGTCTCAGTAAAGACTGACACAAACAAGGCAGTGAGTAGCACAGCCTTCTGCAGGCATCATGTCACCAGGCTCCCTGCCCCAATCAGCAGCAGGCCCGTGTTTTCCCTTGTCTTTTTTTCCGCTGATGTCCCTGTACAAACCCCTTCTTGTTGTCTTTAATATCCACAGCCAGATTCAACTCCACTTGGACTTTGGCTCTCCTAAGCTCTTCCTTGCATGCTCATACAGCATCCCTGGGTTATTCCAGAGTCATCAGCCCCTCCTTCTGCCTCTTGTATGCTTTTGTCAGAGGCTTCTTATCCATCCATTGCAGATTTCCTGCTACTTTGACGTGAGCTCCTTGATCTGCTTGTGCCTCTTGCACAGAGAATGCTGTTACATGGGTTTTGTTTGATTTTGCAGTTACACTGGGATTAAATTTTAGTGCAGGTTGAGTAGGGGAATGAGGAGGAGTGTGATGGACAGGCTCATTTCTCCCAACATTTGTAAATGCTATCATATTTTTCATTTTTTTGGTATTAAACTGAACTGGATCTCTTTAATGCACAGCAGGAAAATGCCACAAATACTGGAACAGGATAGAAGGAAAGGGAGAAGGCAGGAGCTGGCATGTCCAGGAGTAAGAGGAAAGATGTTGAAATTATATTAAGCCTTAGGAATGGGGGCTACTTATGGTAGTCCTGTCCAATCCAATATTAAATTTCTTCACATTTGTCTTGAGCTAGACAGCTTGTTCCACTACAGCTTTAGTTTTGTTAGACAGTGGGTTTGGTGTTCAGCTGTGTGAGATTTTGGTATACTATTTAAATGTGTTTGTGTATGCATATATATATATATGTATACATGTGTCTGTATATATTTATATATGTGTGTATCTATCTACGTGTATTACTTTCAAAATCTTTTGATCCCAGAGGAAGCAGGTTTAGGTTTGTGGTTTTTTGATGTCCACAAGAAAGCTGAGGAGAATGAGAGTTTATATCAGCTGTCTCCATTACAATGAGCAGGGAACTAGGCAGGAAGCAATGTAGAAAAGATGCAGAGGACAATCAGGTGGGTCTGTGTTCTTGCAAGTGAGTAAGAACGTCTGAAAATTTTGTTTAGAATGTTGCCTGTGGCTCCTGGGTGACTGCCAGTTCGACACTGAGTTTGCTGCAGTACTGATATCACTGTGAGAAGCAGAACTATTTCTGGAAATACAAGAACAAGTTTTCAATTATGTTTCAAGTCAGGGAAGAATATGGTGAAGTGTTGCTTTTGCAACTCTGCACCCAGTGAATTCTCTGAATTCTTTTGGTTGTAGGTAGGAATCTCTGTGTAACAGCCTTGCTCTAACAGCATTACTTTTGTTTAAATGCACGTTTGTTCTGAGCTCCAAAGGGATGCCTGCTGCTCTGCTGGTGGCTGGCATGGTGACTGTGCAGGCATATATGCAGTAAATGTCAGCTGGTGCCAGCTCTGGGAGGACTCCAGTAGCCAGTGCTGCACAGAGCAGTTGCTGGGAAACCCTCATGCTCCTGCTGCATGGACAGTGGAATCAACTGGTCCCCTTTGTGCTGCTTTGTGTCACCAGTGCCACAGGGAATGGCAGGAAAATTATGCTTAAATCATTTGTTGAGGGGAATGTATTGCAAGAAAAAGCAATGCTATGCGTAAAGATGGGACCAGCTGAGCAGGCAGTGTGGTTGGGCTGGTAGAGGGTTCAGGAAGTGGAGCTTGCCTGCCAGCTCAGTGCTGTCTGTGATGGGCAGACATTGAGGACTTGAGACTTTAATTGCAAGGTACAGCAGAATGACTGTCAGTGGATACCTGCCACAAGTAAGACATCTCTTTTAAAAAGAACACGTGCTTCAAGCTCAAATTCCAGCTGCTGTATCTTAGTATAAATGCAGAAGCTTGGCAGGCTTTTGGTTTTTTGAAGAATCTAAAAGGAATCAAGTGTGCAAGGGCTGCAGAGAGCAATGCACAGTCAGGTTCACAGAGAGAGAGAGGGAATGGTGTGCCTGAACAGCCCAGTTTGGGCCCCTCAGCGCTGTCAGCTGATGCACCGCAGGCTCTCTGAGCAGGGTACAGTGTGGATTTACGAAGGACACATGCTGTCTATTTATGGCCTGCTGCTGCTGTACAAGTACCTCTTCATCCCTCCTCAGAAAAATGATGCTGGCAATAATTACGGCCCAGGGCTTTGTTTGTACTGATGGATTGATCAGTGGTTCTTCAGTACTGCACTGACTGTAATTGTGCTCTGCCAACACTAACTTGCTATTGACACCTTTTGCTCGTTATGACAAAGGTCCAAGCCAGTTGTTTGTGTGGACGTTTGCAGTGGGTACCTCCCGTGAAGTATTTATGGGCTGTCTGTCACCTCAGGAAAAGCACAGTCCATGTCACACCATTAACGCCTCACCCCCCAAAAATGAAGCTCGATACTATGTTTTCAATGCGTGCCTCCACTTCAGAGGAAAAAATGGATCAGAAACCCACACTGTAATTCTGTCCAAAGGCTTCTGTTTGTATTGGTATGTTTTAGAATGCAGTCAAATTTGCTAAGTTGCTCTGTTGTGCTCAGTGTCATATGGTACATATTTAATTTTTTTCCCCTTCTTAGGAACAAAATAAATGCTTCCACTTTCTTCAACTGTAATGGTTTAAAAATAGTATTAACTAAGCTGTTAACAGCAATCTTATTGCAGTACCACTAAAGGTACTGATGAGAACAGAGGTGCCACTATACAGTGAAGTAGTGCACAAGCACTTAGAAAGGTGCAGCCTTTGTCTCAACGCCGATATAGTTCAAATGAATAAAAAATGTAACAACTAGAACACAATGCCAGCATAAAGTGAAGAGGGTCTGAGAGTATGTTCAAAAGCTGAACTGCTTCAGCAGTTTCCACAAGGGAGCTCAAGTTGCAGAGATATTTTTGTGCTGTTAAGGACGTGGCAAAAAAGTGTGTAGCACAAGGATGTGTAAGATCAGGTTTGCATCAGCGTTGTTGTGCATGAGTTGTCAATTCAAAATCTGGCATACCTGCCTTCAGCACTGTTGCTAACGATATTTTATGAAGACAATTTAGAAAAAGAAAAAAGGAAGAAAACAAAACAGAGCCTGTGATTATCACGGCAACAGTGCTTTCTTGATAAGACTATGGCCATATGCTTTTCGTGTCTCAGACCAGTTAGGATTTCATGCATCTACTTCAAAGTGCACTTTCATCGTAAGTGGATCTGGAAAGAGCAGGAGCACCTCTCTGGTGCTTCATTTTTCCCTGTTCTGAACAGATAGCAGCCAGAAACCTTCATTTACATTTCTCTGGCGCTGGACATCCCTGTGCTAGTGAGCTGTTGTCTGCACCTGGGACATGCAGTGAGCTGAAAGAGAGCTGAGGGCAGAATATCCTCCCGCAGCCCAGTGCAGGCAGATCATGTGCCAGCCGTGTGCTGGTGCTGCCGAGAGCTGCTGCAGCTGCTTTATTGCTCTCATAAATTTCTGCTGCGTTTCAGAGCAATAGCTCAGATGTCTAATAAAGGTCTTTCAGTAGGAAATGTTTCAAGGGAGCAAACGCTGCATTCTTAGCAGGACTGATTCCTCCTGCTGTACCATCGCTTATTCTAGAGGGCCCAATCTCCACTCTGTAGGGCTTGATGCATTTAATTTCATGCTACTATTAATGAAAGTTAATTGCCTCATGAATTTCTTGCAAATTGCACTTCCTTGAGAATTATGAAGAGATCAATGTCAAATACCTCATCTGACGTGACTGCTTTTTTATGCAAGTAAATCCTTTCCTCCAAAAAGTAGCATTCTAATAAAGAGCTGGGACTGTTTCTTCTGACAGTTAATTTTCTGCATAGTTGCAGATTTAATACACGTGGGTTATTCACGTTAGGTCTGATCCATGACAGAATAATAGCTTCTGTGAATAAAATGGAGCAACAGTAGGCATTGTTGCTTATCCTTAATCAGTGCCAGCCGCTGGCTGAGTGCTTGCCTGCCACTTGGTGACCAGGAAAGTCCCCAGTTGAATTGCTTCCCCTTACACTGTTCTTGTGAAATGGAAAACCCAGTGCTGTTTCCTGTGTGCCTGCCTGTGTGTGTCCAGACAAAAAGTCAGAATTCTACTGCCTAAGTGTTCTGTAGAGAGACATTGTTACGTGGGACTGTGACTGTACAAAGGTGCTGAAAGAATGTACAAGGCCTGCCATTCAGCATACCAGTCAGTAACCCAAAGAGGGGGCTTTTAGCATGCTGTTCTTGTGTGTGTGTCTGTGTGTGTGTCTGTGTCTGTCTGTGTGTGTCTGTGTCTGTGTGTGTGTGTAACAATAGTATTTTTTTCATTCCAGACTCTACCACTTTTATATTTTAACATTTTCTGCTCATTGCAATTAGATGTAAAAACAGAATAAAGTAAAATAGTGCAGGATCCTAAACTTGTAGTTTACTTATCACCCAATTTGTGCAAATGACTTAATCTGGTCTTGCAGCTTGTGAACTATTTCCCAAAGTCAGTGTGCTGACAGAGATAAGCTTGGTACTTGATGACACATCATTAAAATAATCCTAAATAGTATAGAGCACATACTGCAACACACTTTTGATTATCAGAGTTTGCTGGGAAAATATATTAATTCATATTTTATGCCTATGTATACATATATATCCATTCAACTTTATTTTTTGTGTAAACTGGAATTTCTTAAGTAAAAAACTGGAGAGGGTGGAGGGATGGAGGAATCCTAAACACAAGAGAACTGCTGGTAGATTCAGCATACTTGAAGATAAATCTTGCGGTAAAAGATATGGAAATGTTTTATTTAAAACTGAGGTTTTGCTGACCTCTGCTGGAAAAAGCATTATTTGCAGTTTCACAGAGCGCCGGAAAATGTTCTTTTCTGCAGTGCCTCTCTGGAGAAATGTTCTCTTTTTAAATTCTGGAGGAGAAAGATCCCTGTAACTCTTTTCCCTTATATACTGTAACATCATTGCAGTACATTTAATTGTTTTCTCTTTATGAGGATATGATGTTCTGTTGTGACCTTGTTATGGGGCAATGAAAACTGGTGTACCTTGCAGCAAAGCATTGCATGTAGGAAGGAGCAGGGAGTACCTTTGCCTTCCTTGCTGCAAAGCTGCCAGTGTTTTGGTGAAGGAGGGAGTGTGCTCTTGGCAGTTACCAAAACGTGGTTTTAGCCACTGGGAGGAGATTCTTGCTTCTGCTGTTGCCTTTACTCTTTGGGGATCACATCTGCTGAAGCATGCCGAGCCACCGTATGGTGCCAGCTACCTGCTCATTCCCTCTGGGTGTCTTGCCTATCTTGCTCAACTCACTGGAGTCTGAGCTGACCTTTCATCCAAAACTCATGCTATTGTTAACTTTGCCAGTTAATCCAGCATCAGACACTGAAGTAATTTTCAACTTCTTCATCTAATTCACAAAATTCCCTTTTTAGTATGTTTTAACATTCATCTTTTTGTGTTCTCATGGCTATAACTGCACGAATCCTCAGTTCTTAAGTGATGATTAATATTCCTTTGATTATATTTGTGGCCAGGGCGTACCCATCATAAAATCATGTATATTTTTCTTCTGGCGTGATCTAAAAAAAAATTGAGCCTGGAAACCCAGACTGATGGCAAGATGCTTTAACTGTTGTACTAGCATACTAACAACTGTATATTATTTTATGCAAATTATTTCATGTATTGCTATGCAGCAACTAATAGAAGTACTTCTGAAATGCAAAGGGAATATTCGGATACACATATTTGAGAAGGCTCAACTCAGTAATGAGCAGCCTGTGTACTTCTGTGAGTATCAGACACATTTTTCTTGTCCAGTAACTCAGTCAATGTTGCTCTGTTTTTCAGGATATTCACATTGTACAGCAAATCTTTGCCACTAGACTTGGCATGTCGTGTCTGGGATGTGTTCTGCCGCGATGGAGAAGAGTTCTTGTTTCGTACAGCCCTGGGAATATTAAAACTTTTTGAAGATATTTTGACCAAAATGGACTTCATTCATATAGCCCAGTTTTTAACAAAGCTACCAGAGGACTTACCTGCAGAAGAATTCTTTACATCTATTGCTGCCATTCAGATGCAAAGTAGAAACAAAAAGTGGGCTCAGGTAAAGAGGATGTTGATCTTTGATTAACAGATGACTGTACTGTACTCATGAAGAATGGGGTTTGGCAACACCTGGGAGAATGTTTTAGCAAACCTAGGCTAGGGTAAGTAGGGCTACATAGCTTGCTCTATGTATTTATTTATCATACAGTCAGGTAAGTGGATTGCCTGAGATTTTTTCTCTGAAAAGGGAGACCTGAGTCATTCAAAAGGGAAACATTGAGTGGGGTTGATGAAGTAAAGTATCACTGTAATGTGATTACAGAAACTGCTACTAGCATTCCAACTTGATTAGATTTCTGCCGAGTTTATCCAAGTTCTTTTTTGCCAGGAAACTGAAAGGTGGTTTTAAACTTAGTGGTTATGGCCATTCAGCTGTGAATGAGAGCCTGTGGTTCTTTCCTGAGTAATGGTCAGCCTGTAGGTGGGAAGTACCACCAACTTGCTCTTTGAAGTGAGAATTTCTAACAGTAGAACAGCTGTACTTCAGTGGGGAGTGACTGGGAGGTTTAAGCAGCACAAGAAACTGGGTATCAGTGTGCCCCCTACGAAACAAAATTGTGCATCAGCTAATAGGGAGTAAGTTTTCTGTCTGAATGCAAATGCTGATTTTTTTTCAGGCAAGCATATAAACAGATCTAGAGACAGTGATGTGCACTAGGCAAACACCATTTGGTGCCATCGTCATAATTCTGAGCAGGCTGCTCACTTGCTGTGGTTTTAGACAGTTCATTTATCCTGAGGATTGTAACATCCCCTCAGGCAGCTTCTTTTAATAGTGCTAGGCTTGTCTAATTTGGTAAAATTCTCATATTCAGGCTTCAAAGGTATGTGTGTGGAGGGGAGGTTGAGCTTAAGCCTTTGTTAAATCCATTTGTATTTACTGTGCCACAAGGACTTAGGGGAGAGGTCTCCTTCGCTGGAAAGGCTCTCAGTTTAGAGAAACTATATTTAATAGTTAAAATAGTATTGCTCAGAGGTAATCAAATAGGAGATTCTTCAGACAATGGTTTATTTTTAACATCTAATACTTTTTTTTCTCTCATTCCTTGACATGTCCAGATACTGGCTGCTCTGCAGAAGGATAACCGGGAAATGGAGAAGGGAAGTCCTTCACTCAAACATTAACTCTGGCTGCCTCCAGTGACCCACAGGAAAGATGGAAAATGGCAAAAGTATTGGATATGTATGAGCCTGCAAATCCAAGTGTTATTTCAGAGTTCTTTTCAGTAGTAAGATAGCCTTAAATGGGAGAGAGGGGGAAAAAAAAGAAGGAAATGGGGAGATTAAAACCTTTATAAGTGAATTCTAGGCTTAGCCTTAAACTTTAGTGGGTGAGCATTTGCTGTGGACAGCGGTACATGTTCATATGTCTGATGAGGGCAGTAAAACCAAACAATGTTAGGGTTTCTTTATTTTTCCTCACTGATGTTTTAAAATACTGGGCATTGGACGATGTCAGTTGCTTTGGAAGCTATTCCCTAGTTTTGTTCTGAGGCAGGATATATTTCCCAGGCCCATAACAGTACCTGGATCTGGATTTTAAGTAACTGGTGCTGGAATTTAAATGTTAAATGATGTAAGGACCATTTCTTTAGAAATGCTTCTTGTTTTGTAGGCTGTAGGTCCCATTTACCAAAGAAGTCACGTAGACATAGAACTACATTCCATCCTTTAAGGAAAAAAAAGCTAAGAAAGTACACTTGGAAGAGTAGTCACACTAGCAGTGTAAAACCAATTATTCTTCAAGATGCCTTGGAAATCCATGCCTTGGAAATCTGAGTGCACGTGGAAAAAGTTCAATTAATTTGGCTGGATTCCAAACTCAGCAGGAGTGGGCATAGTATTAAGCTGGCATTATTTCCCAACTGTACTCTTTCCTCTGTTTAAACACAGGGTCCTGTACTACTAAACGTGTGCTTCCGTGTCTCTGCTGGGGCAGTGCCATTTCAAGGTGTTCTTGCCTACCAGCTCCTGTGCCAGGTGTCCAGTTGTGCTCACAAAACTGGGCTGAGCAGATAAAGGGAGAAATGGTTAAAAGTAATTCTTACAGTTTTTTTAAACCTGGATCTGCTCACTGGCAAAACAGGAGGTGTAGGGTAGAAGCCACCATACGCCAGCATTGCTGCTGAAAAGAGAAACTTCCGGGGGAACTCTTGAAGCTGCTGCTACCGCAGTGGAAAAGCATATGTGGAGCTGAACTTGATGAAGTGAAGAGTGAAAGAAGTTTATTGGGGAACGTGCCAGACAAATACTATCAGGACAAGGACAGGCTGTCGTTTCCTAGCATTTTATCCAGCCTCTAGTACGTGTGAGTGAGTTACAGAGAGAGCAAGCAGCAGGTGCTCGGTTGTTATACAGCTTAGATTCCTTCTGCATTCAGATGAATGTTGAACTGTAAATCGTAGGTGCCTCTGATTTACAAGAATGGTTACTGTGTAGTGTAAAATCTGTTTTGTAAGGAACTGTTACCATTGAAAAGGGAAGCTAATTGAAGCAATATTTGTTACCTACAAACAGGAGTTACTAAATCCTCTAGCTACGTGGCCATAGGCTTCCCAGTGCTTTTTGTTCTGTTTTATACTGAGTATTTCGGCACTGACAGTAAAAAAAAAAAATGAGAATAATAGTTGCACACTGCTCAACTCAGCACACAGTGTCAGGACTGTGGGACGTAATCAAAATACTGTCCTTTATTACAAACATTGTTCCTGCAAGTGATACTTTGGCTGTAATATTAAAGAGAGGGAGAGGAAGGTTTCTTGGTAAGTCTTTGAAAACTCATAATCACTTAGGGAGTATATGTAATACAGATGCAGCTTGCAAGTCTGTTACCTCATTGGCCTTTTTTCCTGTCCACTTTGTGTACCTGGTGTAATAGCTGTGGTTTTTTTGTTGGCCATCTTAATTTCTCCAGAAGACTTTTCCTAGGTCATCACTTACTGAAAGCAGTCATCAGGATGTTGACATTGAGAACATATTAATTCTCCCAGGATTTGTACAGCTGTGGTCCTTTAATGACTGGTACTTGTATGGTACATGGCTTTGAAGTGCAATAGAAAGCTGGAAGGTCAGTAAGTGTTTTTTAATATTACTTTTTCTCTTCTTACAACAAATATGCCTTTTCATGAAGGGCATGAGAGGCCTCGCATCTGAAACATTTGCACTATGCTTTTACGTGGTTTATTAAACACACAGACAACTTTTCCCCAGTATACATTTTTAGGTGGTACTGTAACTGGCTTTGTGATTTAAGTCTTCATTGCAACTAGATGTGTATTTCTGTTTGAACCAAGTTGTCTGGGTAAGCGTGGCTCACTTGTCTGGTTAGAATGCATTCTTGAGCCACTAGGTATTTGTCTCAGCCATCTACAGCCCGTTCTCCTTTGTTTCCTCTCAAGTAACATGTTGAATGTAACAGTGAAAATGGGCACAGTTGTGGGAAAAGGCCTGCTGCAACACTTGTGCACTGTTTGTTACCTGCAAACGTCATTACTTGGTTCTGTGATTTGATCTTTCTGTTCCTAGAAGATGTATATATTTTCTAAATGATTTCTTTGTGTATATAAGGTCTGTTCTTTAATGAAGAAAAGCAATGCAATAAGGAGCTTTGCACAGTTTGTTTTCAAACAAAACGCATTCGAAAAACGACGACCTGCCTAAGGATGCAATTGTTTCAACTTCTCAGTAACTTGATTTGAAGATGACGCTTGAATTTTGATAAAAACAGAGATGAGTTGTAATGGCTTAGAACTACTTGTCACTGAGCTTTTTAAGTTTCTTGCAGCGTACCAAATCTCTTAATTATTAAGGAAGGTTTCTGGAATAAATTCAGGGATTGCATAAAAGATTTTGACAACTTAATTTGATTGTTCAGATGCTTGCGGGTATCTGTAACATGATGCATGAGATTTTCTCTCATTGAACAAGCGTCCCCATCAAAGCAAACTTTTTTTCTTCATGGGTTTAAGGAAAAAAAAAAATGCTGCAATATATCAGAAGTTTGCAACTGTCACTGTACATACAGCAGATCAGAGAAACCAGAAGATTTCAACCAGGTTTGGAATTTTGTACAACCTGCACTTTATTGTAAAGCCGTTTTGCAACTTCACTCAGCAGTCAATCATCGACGTATTTCCTTAGTAAAGAACTTCATTTGGAAAGGTACCTTACAACAGCTCATCTTGGAATGGTTTCAAAACTAGAATGACATGTAGGGAACTGTCGATACATCCTCTGTACATCATGTTCAAATTGTTTTTATGTAGCTATCAGTTTGTTTTGTTTAGATGTGTGTATCAAACTGGAACTTTTTTCAACTGTAAATATATGGTTTTATTAAATAAAGTCATGTAAAGTTACCTTAATCACCTACTGTCCGTGTGATTTAGGAAGTGAACCTTCAAGCATCTGTCTCTTCACAGACTGCTTTAGCAGTGCTTGGCTGTCCAAAATCAGGACTGTGGAACATTTAAGTAGTGCAGATGGAGGACTTTTTGGTGACACTTCAAGACGTCAAAATATCTGTTTTATTACATGTGACATTTAGAAGATTTGATCCTTGTGGTGCGCATGGCATAATCCACTTCATACGTCTTTCTGTGGGCTGGAGCTAAGATTGGATAAATCTGTCCAGAACAATTAATGCCCTGAGATATTTGTACTGAAATATTTGAGTGATGTGCGTAACTCAGAAATGCTCAAACTTGCAAAGCTGAGCTCCTGCTTCCTCTGTTTTAAAAGGAGAAACCTTGGCTTATTGTGGTTTCATAATAACAAGGCATTTTGGTGCTCAACTTATGGAAGTATTGTTTTAATTCTTACATGGGTGTAACTTCAGAGATTGAAGTGGAGAAGCTTCCCATCACTTCATTAACTGAAAAGGGATTAAAGCACCAAATAAAAACAGAACTTAGATACAAGCCGGGGAGAGGAGACTGTGGTGAGACTGCAAAGGGAATGCAGTCCAAGGCTGGGCTGCCACTGCTGGAGTTCCTCTGGTAAACACCCCTCTCACTAACCTGCTCTGAAATATCTTGTTTGATTTGCTGGACTTGAACATTACATCAGAGCTGCGTCATTTAAGCCCTGACCAACTTGATACTGGTAGAGCTTTATATTAGATAGATAACAGAAGTTGCAGAAAATTGTTTTCTGCTCTGTTCTCCCAATAATAATTCCAATCTGCTTGAAGACTGGAAATACTGAATTTAGAAGACAGAGGCATTTATCTTGACTGCTTCCTGACAGACTGTCCTCATGTTTATAGGACGAAGGTGGAGGAATCCTTACACTTCGGGGTGCTTTGGAAGGCCAGCGTAGCAGTGGGTTATCTCAACAGCTCAGCACTAAGGAAAAAAAAAATCCTGGAGACAGTGTGTGTGAGGTTTAAGCAAATGTCTTATAGTAGCGTGTTTGAGTAGAAATACTCAGCTCAGGGACAGGGAGCATACTGTCAGGCTCATCTGCACCCTAAATTCTTGTCTTTTCCAGGTGTCAAACATTCAGCAACGAAAAGCAGCTAAGATCTACTTTCCCTGCTTCTCACTCCCTTTACCTGTTGCTTAATAATGTTTCAGAAGTTAAGGGAAGATCTGCATCTCAAGCCAAGCACAGCAAGAAGTGTAAGAATTTCTCTTGTGGGAATCTCTAAGTAGCAGTCAAAACAGGTAGGAGTTGTTATCTCGGGGAGATGACTGCTGATCATCCTCTACGATTTATGAAGGCAGTTCTGTGAGCATCAGAAGGCTGCTCAACTTGTGCCATGAGCACTCTCTGATTAAGAGAAAAGCTCACGTTTGGTAACAAGGCTTATGGTGAAAGGTCCTGATTTATAATGTATGTCTTTTTTTGTGATAAGCATAAGAAGTGGTTGGCACTTGTTCCGTCTACTGTCCAGCAACAGACAGAGGTAGATGAACTGGTATTTTGTGAAGAGTTGTTAGTTGTGTCATCTCTCTTCATGAACTTGTGAGCTGCTGGAGATACAGAGCCCTTCAGTTCTTTGGAGAACACAGGCATGCGCTGTTTCACTGTTTGTGCTATAGTTCAGCAAAGCTGTGAGCACCTTAAAAGAACGTAACCAGCTGCTCCTGTGTGACTGCACAGGGAGTAAGACATCACTGATCTCTTTGTAGACTGCCGCTTCACGATGGCAAAAGAAAAAGATGTAAGCTTTCAGTGGTGGAATCACCACTTGAGCTCTGTTTTGGTCAGGCAATTCAGAAGGCCTAGTTCATTTAAAAGAAAAAGCCATTATCATAGAACCACAGAAGGGCATTATAGAAATGTCTTTATAGGCACATCGACTCCCATCCCTATATAAGTGTGTTCAGTGCCATGCCTACTTTGTGTAAATACAAACGCAGATTGCTTTGGAACTAGAACCAACCACCCAAGCACAGTTTCACAATGCTGGCCCCACAGGGTGCAATTCCAACCTGTGGTGGGAGAACAAAAGACTCCACTCCTGCTCTTTCCCACTGGGATGCGGCTTTCCTGCAGAAGTCACAGCCTTTGAAGACTCAAGTCTGAGCCTTCAATACCTAGCTCAGGCTACCAAAATTGCAACTAAAAATTGTTAGTCTGTCTAAGCAGAGTGGTAGTATTTGTTTTGTTAGAAATGCATAGAAAAGAGCAATTGGCTCAGTAGGATGCATTCAGTGGCGGGCTGCCCATCAGTGATGGCCTGTAAGGAGCCTGCCAAGGTTGCAGTCCTTCCAGGAATGGGAATGTACTGTGTCAGAACTCAGCATTTTACTGGCCTGAGATGTTTCTGCTTTCTTGACATCCTCATCCCGTGCCTTAGGCACAAATGATGAAGCCCAGCACAGCAAGAGCTGCAGGGTGTAGGTCAGTCTCATTACATTTTTTCATGAGCTAGGTGAGACTCTGAAAACACTGTTTTGAATGGCAAGTTTAATGTCTATTTTTGAAGTAGTAAACTTCTGTACACCAAGACAAACTTGGCAGCCAATTATTTGTACAGAACGGGTGAGGGATGTGGTGCTTCTGTGGCGCGTTGGCTGTGTGCAAGGCAGGCTGCTGCTCCCAGGATCCCTCTCCTCAGTTCTCAGCCACATCTGTGAAAGTTAGCCCTGAAGATTCATTCTTTTGAACCTGGGGCCTGTCTAGAAGGCAGGGTGTTGGCTGTGCAGACAGAGCTGTCACTGAATTACCAGAACAACAGAGGGGTTGGCAGAACCACGATGTGAATGAGAGCGTGCTGAGAGCTCTGCTCAAACATCAGTGCCCCACGGGACTCGGGGCTGAGATGGGGTTCTGGAAGTGAAGGCTTTTGATTGTGCTTTTCTTTTGCTTTTTTTTTTCCCCCCAATGAGAGGTACATGTATGTGGCTTTATACCAACATGAGTACTGTTGTCTCTCAACACATAACGCTGACGTGTCATTGAAAAAGGCATTTTCAGGATTACACGTGTCATACGTTCCCCAGAAAGAAGCATGTTAACACACACGAGTTACAGCAACCTCCTGAGTTTATATCTTTTCCACGCTTTCTTTTCATCCTCATTTAAGTGAAGATGAACTGGCTTCCTTGGTTTTGTTCTGAATTTCCCTCTGTTTAAGGATCAGGTGGGCATGGTGATGTTTCAGTGCTTCCAGGCGCTGACTTAACCGCTCAATGGTGTCCACCTTTTCCTCGAAGTCCTGCAGCAGCGTCTCGTCCCCCAGCAGCCCACACTTCTGCTGCAGTTTCAGGCTGTGGACCCGCAGCCGGGCCCTGGCCCGCTTGGTGCTGTTGAGGAGGTCCCGCTTCTGCAGCAGAGCGCTGGTGATGGCCCTCAGCTCCGCCCTTCTGCCTTCGTTCACCTCTTCCACCTCCCGGAGCTTCTCCTGGAACTGGCTGAGGATTTGCGCTGCGTCCGCCACTTTCTTCTTGAGCTTCAGGATCTCGCCGCTGAGCTCCCTGAGCTTTTCGTTGAGCTTCTGATTCTCCTTCCTCATGTGCTTCATCTCGGCGAGCTGGCGCTCCTTCTGCGTTTCCCCGCGGGCCTTCAGGATGCGTTCCAGGTTCTGGATTTCCAGCTTCAGCCGGATGTTCTCCAGGCGGGCCTGGAGGGCACAGGGACAGGAGGGCCGAGTGACTGCGTGTCCCTGCTGCCCGGCGGGGAGGAGGCGCTGGGGTCAGCGTCACTAATGGCAACGGGAGAGTTTAGAGGGAAGAAAGCATCGGGCAGCGTCGTTAACACGGAGAGACAGGGAGAAGGTGCGGGAAAACCCCGACCCGGGGAAGCTTTGCGGGAGCAGACAGAGCCCGGCCCTCACCTCCCGCACCGCTTCCTCCTTCTCCTGCTCCCGGGCCTGGATGCTGCGCACGGCCGCCGCCGCCGCCTCCCTGCCGCCCCGCCGCTTCCCGAGCGTCGGCAGAGCCACGGCCTTCTTCCGCGCCTGGAAGGCGGCCCAGGCGGCGACGGCCCGCGCCGCGCTCTCGGCGCAGCCCCTCCTGTGGGCCTCCACCCGCTGCCGGCAGGCGGCGCCCGCCCGCTCGCGCAGCTCGCGCAGCTGGCGCAGCTCCCGCACCCGCTCCGGGAAGGGCCGCACCGCGCCCGCCACCTCCTCCGCGCGCGCCCCGCCCCCCCGCATCCGCAGCGCCTCTCCCAGCAGCAGCTGCACGTGCGCCCCGGCCTGGCGCAGCCGCTCCCGCTCCGCAGTCAGCTCGCGGANATTGGTCGCCGGAAAGGAAGCAGGATTTCGCTCGGCCAATCCCAGCCGCGTCCGGGCGCTCCGGCGCTATTGGCCGCGAGCCTGAGGGGCTGCCAGAGTCCGCCTCGTCCATTGGTCGCCCGGCGCGGGGCTCCTCCCGGCGGGCGCGTCGCCATTGGCGGCGTCGGCCCGGGGGCGTGGCGGCGCGGGCGCGCGGGGCGGCGGCGGGGGGG
>WBMW01000802.1:3393550-3451876 GCA_013396635.1 Penelope pileata
CTCCATGGGCGGCGTCGGCCCGGGGGCGTAGCGGCGCGTGCGCGCGGGGCTGCGGCGGGCGGGGTAAGATGGCGGAACTGGGGAAGAAGTACTGCGTGTACTGCCTGGCCGAGGTGAGCTCCCTGCGCTTCCGCTGCACCGAGTGCGCCGACATCGAGCTCTGCCCCGACTGCTTCTCGGCCGGCGCTGAGATCGGCCCGCACCGGCGATGGCACGGCTACCAGCTGGTGGACGGCGGCCGCTTCACGCTGTGGGGCGCCGAGGCGGAGGGCGGCTGGAGCAGCCGCGAGGAGCAGCTGCTGCTGGACGCCATCGAGCAGTTCGGCTTCGGCAACTGGGTAAGGACGGGGGCCCGGCACGGCCGGGGCGGAACGGGGCAGCGGTTGGGCCGGAGGGGCTGCGCAGGGGACGCACGGGGCTGTCACCCCGCGCCCGGCCCCGGGCACCCCCTGCGTGGGGCGGCCCCGGGCAGCGCCGGGCTGCGGCCTCACCGCCCCGGAGCGCGGAGCTTCCCCTGGCGGCCAGCGTCCCTCTGCCCTCTGTCAGCCTAAGCCCGCTCTCCCCTGGCCTGGCACTGTCTGTCCGGACAGGAGCGGGTCCCCTCCTGCCGGTGAGCTCCCCGCAGGCACTGGAAGGCCGCAGAGAGCTCTGCCCGCAGCCTCCCACCTCCCCCAGCAGAGCCGCTCCTCGCACCCAGAGCTGCGTCGCTCCCAGCAGACGCCTCCCCCAGCCCAGCTTCCACTGCCCCTCGTGTTTTGTGCTCTCTTTGTAGTCACACTTCTGTCTTCATCGTCCCACAGCTGTCAGCTTGGTGGCTGAGGTTGGGTTGGGTTGGGTTGCTTTGGTGTTTGTTAGTGTACAGCCAGGCTTGTTTTCTCTTCTTCCCACAACTGAGCAATACAAGCAGTAAGAGGCATCGCCATTTGGTTCATTGCGGCTTGACTCCTTGTGTTCTGTCTCATTAAATGTAAAGAACTTTATTTTTCAGTCTCTTAAAGCTTATGATAACTGCAGCTTGTTCTAAAGTAATTGGGAAGGAGCTGTAAGTGCTGCCTTCCTTATTTCTATATCACTCTAAAAGCAATGCTGTAAACGAGCAAAACCCCAAGGAAGGATGCAGTGAGCTCAGGGAGCCAGGAACCCTCATGGTGACGCTGTGCCAACATTTCAAGGCAGCAAAGGGTGCTCAGGAATGGCCAGTGGCCATGTGGATGCGGTGTCCAGACAGAGCTCCTCCGCCAGAGGCAGAGCAGAGGCAGCTTAGCACAGAATCATGGAACTGTGTTGGAAGGGACCCTTAAAGGCCATCTGGTCCCACTGCCCTGCAATGGACACCACAGCTAGGTCAGGGTGCTCAGAGCCCGTCCAGCCTGACCTTGAGCGTCTCCAGGGACGGGGCTTCCACACCTCTCTGGGTAACCTGTGCCAGCGCTTCCTCAGCCTGCTGTCGCAACGCTTTTCTGCATGGCTTCCTGTGTTCTTGGTGCTTTTTTTCATGATTTAAGTGCCCTTGTAAACCTGGACCTATCTATGGAGCAACGTGTCTAGTTTTGCTATTGCTGGAAACGTTAAGGTCTCATGAGTTGGTTTTTGAGGGGCAGGGATGAAGCAGTGTGTGCCCTGCTGGAGATGTCACAGGAACCATCTCATTGCCCCCCGTTGTTTTCCATTTAGGAGGACATGGCTGCTCACGTGGGAGCATCCCGGACGCCTCAGGAGGTGATGGAGCACTACGTGAGCATGTACATCCACGGCAACCTCGGCAAAGCCTGCATCCCTGACACGATTCCCAACAGAGTCACGGATCACACGTGTCCCAGCGGGGGCCCGCTTTCCCCGAGCCTGACCACGCCGCTCCCGCCGCTGGACATCTCGGTGGCCGAGCAGCAGCAGCTGGGCTACATGCCGCTCCGGGACGACTACGAGATCGAGTACGATCAAGATGCTGAGACTCTGATCAGCGGCCTGTCGGTGAACTACGACGACGACGATGTGGAAATAGAGTTGAAAAGAGCTCACGTAGACATGTACGTAAGAAAACTCAAGGAGCGACAGCGGCGGAAGAACATCGCACGAGACTATAACTTGGTGCCGGCCTTCCTGGGGAAGGACAAAAAGGACAAAGAGAAAACCCCCAAACGAAAGATCACAAAAGAAGAGAAGGAGCTGAGGCTGAAACTGAGGCCTCTGTACCAGTTCATGTCTTGTAAGGAGTTTGAAGACTTCTTTGAGAACATGCACAAGGAGCGAGTGCTTCGGGCGAAGATTCGGGAACTGCAGCGGTATCGTCGCAATGGAATCACCAAAATGGAAGAGTCGGCGGAATACGAGGCAGCCAGACATAAACGGGAGAAGAGGAAGGAGAACAAAAACATAGCCAGCTCCAAGAGGGGGAAGGAGGATGGGAAAGAAGGTGAATTTGCTGCCATTGAAAACCTGCCTGGTTTTGAACTGTTATCGGACAGGGAAAAGGTGCTCTGCAGCTCTCTGAACTTGAGTCCTGCTCGTTACGTGACTGTAAAAACCATCATCATTAAGGACCATCTTCAGAAAAGACAAGGGATTCCCTCAAAGAGTCGCCTTCCCAGTTACTTGGACAAGGTACTGAAGAAAAGGATTTTAAACTTTCTAACAGAAAGTGGTTGGATATCCAGAGATGCTTCATGAAACTCACCGGACCTGAGACACCACGTCAGGGCCCGGTGCAGCCTCGAGGACTCCGTTATTTTTCCTGCCCTCCCCAAAGATAGAGAAATTATCTCATTCAAAACAAACAAACAAAAAGCAAAAACAAAAAAACCCACAGTGTTCATGGTCCGTGGTTCAAATATTCTTTTGCTTTGGATCATGAAAAATACTTAATTGTGAAACTTCTCCGTTAGATTTCATTACTCACTGGAGTGCATTGCTTTTGGTACCTGACTAGAACAGATTTCTTTCCTGCGAACCTGCTCAAGTCCAATTGTTCCAGGGTGGTTCCTTCACTCCGTACTGTTGGACAAATGAGTACTGATGTGATCCATATCCTTGTTTTTTTTTTCTGAAGGTAGGAGATAGTTTCCAGCAAATGAGTTTTTCTTCTCCCTGATGTTGTTGTTGTCATAACGCAGTGAAGTGGAGCCTGCAGAAATCCTGAGCTGTCAGGCGCAGGGAGTGTTGTGGCTGTCACTGAGCTTTCAGAGTGCTCTTAGTAACCATGGCCGAGGTGCTGGGACACGGCGTGAGAGCTTCTGTGGAGTCGGGGTGAGCCGTGATGGGGGGTGGGAAGGTGGAAAGGTGGTAGGGGAGATGCCTCCAGGCACTGGTGCTGGGGAAAGGGCTCGTGGCGAGCTGCCTTCACCTGGCTGATGCGGGTGTAGGCTTGGTGTGTTGGTGCTGAAACACACCCTGCTGGCAGCCTCAGTGTTAAGCTCACTGATGAGAGGCAGTGTAGCAGAAATGGTGGGTGGCTGTGCTGCTGTGCTCTGGGGTCAGCCCGGCTGTGAAGTGGCTTAGCAGTGTGGTTTAGAATCCGCAGGTAGCGGCTGGGAGCCTCGGGCAGCAAAATCACTGCTCCCTGCTGCAGGGGGAACTGCTCCGCTGGTGGCTGCTGGGGCTGCGCGTAACAGCCTGAGGAGCTGTAGCTGCCCCCGAGCTTGACAGGGAGGGACAGGGAAAGGGAGCTCCGTTCTGAAGCTCATAGTGGCCACTGAGGTCAGTTTTTAAAAACAAAAACAAGAAGTAGTTGATAAGCTAGGTCCACATGCACAGCTGCTGTGCTCCCGAAGCACAGCGCGCTGAACCGAGCCGCTGCAGCTCTGTGTTGCGTGGTCCTCAACGCGTCCTGGACTGGGTGTGCTGGAGCTGGAGTTACTGATGTGGTTGGCAGAACAGATTTCAGTCTGCTGCGGTGATAGCAGCACACTTGGATGGCAGCCTCACCTTGTCAGAGCTCTGGGAGGGCTGCAGGCGGAGCCAGGTGCTGGCGACAGGCGTGGAGTTACAGCCCAGCAGAGCCCAACAGAAATGCCTGACCCGTGCCATCATTTAGCAATATGCAGCAGCTAAGGAACAATGTCCAGGGATGACTGGAAAAGGAGTTTTATTCTCATTTCATCCTTAAATTCCTGTGGCATTGAACAAAATCAATTAAAAAGTGGCTTCTGTGTGGCAGACAGCACAGCTTCTTGCACCGGAGCCTCTTCCCTGGCCCCGCGCAGAGCAGGGAGCAGTGGGCAGGGGCTGCCAGGAGCAGTTCTGTGGTGCAGAGGTGCCAGAAAATGGAACTGGGCGGAGGTCAGAACAAATGCAAGCACGGGAAGCGTGGTCATGTTTTGATGCTCCGGGCTGTGCTCAGTGAGGATCCCATGAAATCTTTCAAACAGTGTTAGTTAATTCTGCAGCCTGGCAGAGGTGCGCTGGCCGGGACTGGTCTTTGGTTTGTCTGTCCAGCACTATCAAAATGGTGTTAGTGGGTTTGGCATAACAAGGGACAACTACAAAGCCAGCATTTCTAAGGAGAAGAAAAAACACAAAAAAAACTCTAGTGCCTTTTTGTTTTGAGCTTGTGGTGTTGTGTCCCCCCAGAAAAGGAAAGGGCTATGTCCTCCCTGGCGTGAGGCTTTCTGTGCCCTGCCTGGACGCAGCTGCTGGGGCAAGGCTGGAGAGCAAGCTGTCTCCTGGCAGCAGCACTCCGAGTGGCTGTGAGAACCACCTCCACCCGCTACGCACGTACAAAGAGCACACAAGACAAGTTCAGAAGGTGGAGACCGTTATTTCCTCCGTCCTTCTCCTGTGGAAAGGACGTTCAGCCTTTCTAGTCCTGTACTTATGCAATTTGGTTCTTCCTGCAACAGTGGCAGCGTTCTGGAGCCTCAGCTCGGTGTAGCGGGGAGGGTGAAGCAATGGTGGGTTTTCTGATCTATTATTTTTTGCTCAAATCTAAATTTTATATTTCTACAGTGCTTTGGCACATCTAACTGAAGCAATAGCCTAAAGCCCATCTGAACAATAATTTAAAAAAAAAAAAAAATCTAGGCACCAATGAGTCATGTAAGTGTTGTAGAAATGCATTCTGCATTTACACTTTGTAGTTTCTGAATTCCTCAGCCCTTCCAAAATGCTTCTTTGGTGCTAGACGTAACTTATTGAACATCAAGATGAATGTAAAATAAAGTATTTTTAATGTATGAAATATGGATATCAATATTTATTTTATACTTGCAAGCAAATTCAAGGTGGCAAATGTTTGCTTTAGCAAATGCTAATCCCTTGGAAAGGGCTTCCCTCGAAGCAGTGTCTCGTTGTCAGCTATGCTTTTAATTTTCAAGGTGACTTGCACTAGAGGATGCTGCTGTTCCACGTTTTCAGATGGAACGGATTTAGTCGAAGCATTCCTTTGTTATGAGCTGCTGTTTTGTTTTCCTAAGCTGAGATGCAGTTATCTTAACCCAGCAATTTGCTGGAGCTGTGCTGCTTCCCGTGTGGTGAAGGGGCTGAGAAAAACCGTGGCAAAAGCTCTCCAGCTTGTGTCTTGTGTCTTATCAGGAAGTGCTTCCTGTACTGTACAAATACCCCGGGCTTCATGTCGCTAATGAGCAGGTGGTTTTTTTTATGCTTAATGCTCTTGACTTCTTTTCTAACTGAAAATAATGCTAACGATAGCATCTGTCCTAACAGCAGTGCTGTAAGCCTAGGAGAATGTGACGGCCCGTGAGCTGCTGGCAGTACTGAGCTGCTGCTGGTAGGGGCTGTGCTCCCTTGGTGACCATGCTGGACAGGCAGTGCCACCAGCCCGGTCCCAGCGATGTCTCACAGTGCCACCTGCTCACTGAGCAGCGAGAGGGCATTCACCTTCGTTCTGTGTGTACCACCCAGGGCAGGAGGGTCTGTGACAGCGCCCTGCTGGCAGCCTTCCTGCCCTGCGTCCTGCTGCAGCCCCAGCATTAAGAGCAGCGTTGGGGGGGTTGCAGTAGAGCCTCTGCCCACAAACAGCCTCGGTGATCACCCAGCCCGAGCGCTCTGCCATCATCCCCTTGTGCCGTGGCTGCATCAGGTTCCTTTGCAACTGTAACAGACTTCATTAGCCTCTTGGTTTACTGTTCTTGCAACATGTTTTTGCATGTGCCCCAACTGCTCTTAAGCGATGATGAATTAAATACTGTGAAGGAAGGAACCTGGTGAGCACTTCAAGTTCACCAGCTTCTTCCTTAAAGGGAATGTTGCACTCATTTGAGTCGTACTGGTGTAGCTGTGCCAGACACACAAATGCCTGTGCTGAAATCATGTAAAACCTAACTGATGTTGTGCACACTCAGCATTTTACTAGGTTTTTTGCATTGTACATTGGTAAATAAACTTGTATTAAAGTTTCTTTCCACTATTGATTTAATGGTAACTTAGCTTGTACAACGAGAATGGCTACAGCAGTGAGCAGAGATGGTGTAGCTGAACGATGGTGGGAGAAGTGATGGTGACAAGCCAGCTAGGCTGGAGGCAGCAGGGGCAGCGTTATTGGCTACTCTTACGCTTAAGCTTCAGAACCACCTCTGTTTTTCATTTCTTCAGTGCATCCTGCTGTTGCATGTCAGAGCGTGCAGGTGGTTCGAGTAAAGGCTCTCCATACCCAGAGCCTCTCGGAAGGGGCAGGCCAAGGAAAAGGAACTATTTAGCCCAGATACTCAGCAGTCACTTGGTCTTAAGGAAACTAGCTTGAGCCTTGTCCTGAATGCTTAACAGTAAGCTGTTTAATACCTCGAATGAAGTAATGTAGTCTAAAAAAGACGCTATGGGAGGAGCTGGGATGTTCATGACAAAAATCTCAGTCTGCTGTAGAAGCAGCTGGCCCTTGCTCCTAATTGTGCTACAAGGAAAAATTTCTAATGAAGTTAGTTAGTTAAATTTAGAGAAGAGTTTTTTCTTTTTCTTTTTTTTTTTTAGGGGGACAGTTCTTAAAATGTATGTAAGTAAGTTGACTGGTGTCCCTTAATGGCATATCACAGTTGAATACAGGCTCCAGTCAAAATGCAACAAAATAAATAAATTCCTCCATCCTACTTCACACAGCCACTGTATTGATGTTCTTAAGGCTGAAGAATAGCTCCCCAACAGCAGGATGCACTGTGGCCATTCCTAGTTAACCGTCTGATATTCATGAGGCAAACCAGCACTGGAAAGAAGTCTTGAAGAACAAGTAATCACTTCTCACAGTGAGTAGGTCTGGTGTTCAGTAAGCTGCTGGCAACTCTGCATCTGAAGTAAAAAAACAAAACCCAACCACTGCTTGAGCTTAAGAAAGAAGCTCCTTAATCAAGACAACCAGAAGGGAGTGTGAAAAATTCTTAATTACTTACTGTTAGTTTACCAGGTCCTAAATAACATGCACAACTTTGATGTTTCTGTCTTGTGTGTTAAACCTCTGGGCTTTGAGGATAGGAGAGGGCAGACGCTTTGTCAGCTGTGTGATTTGCCAAGTGCCATCCGCTCCTGTCCAGGTGACCGGACAAATGTAGAACAAAGCATTCTGTCAATGGTGGAATTGTATTTTAGCCTGACTCTGCAGAACTGGGTGCAGAGCAGAGGTGGAGTGAGACACGCAAAGAGCTGCCTATGGGAAGAGCTCCATTGCAGCTTGAGGTCCAAGCTGAGTAAATGCAAGAAATGGAGGAGAAGCTGAGTTCACATTTTGTTTAAGCCACTTACATGCAATTACTTACGTAATTCTAAAATACAGTAGATACCAAACTGTCAGGTGCTCACTTCTTCAGGTATTTTGACTTCCAGGAGGGTTTTAACTATAGTTTGCATAACAAACTGATTGATTACAGAGCTTGGAAGTTACCAGACTATCAAAATTGTTTAAACCAATTTATACAATATTAAATTAAAAATCCAGAGATAGGATAAGTTCTATTGGTTCTCCAATGCCATACAAGTATTAGATGGTTTTCTTAAGTCAACTTTACTATGGAACTAAAAGGGCTTAACAATTACAAGGGATGTCTGCTCTCCATCGCCTTTTATTTACAGGTCAGAATTCACAAAGGTTTCAAGTTCAGTTGTTGAGAGAGGTTATTTCTGAATAGGCATACTACAAAAATGGGCATTTGCATCAGCGTATAAAGCTGATGGATATCTGCAGTGGGTGAAGTAGTACGAAAGACCAGCTCTCTGCAACGTTAGGCTCTACAAAACAAAAGGAACCATGTGAACCACTGACTGGATTTTCAGTTTACATAGTGAGATACATGAGATTGCAAAGTTCTTGTGAGCATTTTGTTCATTTTAATGTACCTTCAGTAGCCATGGCTGTAACGTAATTTCATCGTTGGCTTCATTTTCACTGGGAGACCTCAACTGGTTGATTGAAACCTCTCGTGGGACAGGGATAAGGAAAGCACGATGTACGAGAGAAACCATCCAGCTGTTTAATAATTGTATGGCATTTTAAAAGATCTCATTCAGCAGCTAAGGGTCTTTCACAACACCCACCAAGGCAGGCCGCAGCGTACGCCCATGCAGCTTGTAGCCAATCTTGGATACTAATGCAACAGTGCCAGGCTCCTTCCCTTCCATGGGAGCGTGGAACAGTGCTTCGTGTTCATAGGGATCAAACTTGGCTCCGACAGGATTCAGTCTGAGCAGGCCGTGTTTTTTGAACACTTTTTGAATCTGTACTTCTGTCATGACAAGACCTTCGTATAAGCTCTTCAGGTGAGGATTTTCATCTTTAATTTCTTCTTTTGGAACACTTTCTGTTGCTTTCTCCAAAATGTCTGCAACTTCTAGTAAGTCCTTACAGAAGCTCTGAATCCCTAAAAAGAAAGACAAGGGGAGGGAACAGGATTAGTCTAGTGAGAAAAGCAAGTATTAAAATACAAGGAAAAAAAAAAACAAAAACCAACTAAAAACTATAGCAATAACCTGCACTCTTTCAGGTTTTTAAGAAAGTATAATATATAGTAAACATTTGTGATAAAATGTCCTTCCAAATTTTACTTGATGATTCTGAGCTATTACAAGTACCTCAAAACCCACGCCCCACCTCTAGTTACATGCTAAAGAAAAAAATAAGTGTATCTTCACATGTTAATATTTAGAAGCCATGCTGGTGGGATGACATTAACAGAAGGCACCGAAGCCTTCAGATGGCTCCGTGTCATTTCCCAGTGTTAAGGAATGTACGCTTTGTCTCTCCCTCCTCACCAGAGACCATTATGCTGCCCTGTTCCTCCCGTTTAATCTGAGGTGCCTGAAGTATTTGCAGAAGAAAAAGCTTGTGGTCAGACTGATAATGAATCTTAAGAGATGAACAGGGATTCTTCCTTGAATGAAAAAGAAACTCCCATCTCTCCCTCCCACTACAAACCGCTTTTACAGTGAGCCAGAAGCTGTGCCTCATAAAGACTGAGCAATTCCTAAGCTAGCAACAGCCTGTGTCCTGAAGCTGCCTCTGGCTCACCCTACAAGAATCCGGATGAATCTCACTTAAGGTAAACTGTCTCAAGCAATCGTGAAAGATCAAAACAATTCAGTACAATAGCACATTTCTACACAGAGGTAAGATAACGACAAAGTGCACTGCATTTTGGCAGCTTTGCTCATTTCTTCTTTTAGTCACAGTCACGCTTTTCATTTCTATTCACTTTTTTTTCCATTACCACGAAGAGATAGCAGCATTACCAGAGGACAACAAACAACAGAAGCACCTTGCAATATCTATAAGGATCAGCTACTTCTCAGGAAAAAGTCACTTTAACAGTTGCACAACTACTTAGAGACTGGAGCTTTTCACAGAACTGTAAGTATCCAGTTAGCTCCAAAAATACTAACAAATGAATCAAAACTTCAAATTCTATCTAGAACTATGGCTGGGGCTGAAGTGTCCCAAACACATTAACCAGTTGTCTAGTGATCTGGATCAAACTAAACAGCAATTTCTTTAGAAAGAGATTTATTTTTTAGTGCAAGTTATTTCTGCAGATAGCTGTGACTGCATCTCCGTGGATTACACAAATCTCAAAAACGAGTTTCTCTTCCCTTACGAGAAAAAGCAATCCCACATGAATGATGAAACTTGCAATCGTGCAGATTATATCTGATTTAGTTTTAATGAGAAATTTGATTAGAATATTTATGTCTATGATAGCATCTCTGGGCTCAGAGATGACTCAAAGCCTTTCTGTGCTGCACAGCACATTAATCAAACGATGCTCGTTGAAAATGAGCTCCAGGATGAAACCTTCAAAGATCCAAGGAAATTGTACAACAATACCATGTAACTGAGCTTTCTCCTACCATACACATTAACTGAAGATCCTGTATGCATAAATTAAAACTTGTGCATTCAGAATAGTGATGTACTTTGTAGCAAAAGAGGGCAACTACTTTTTCAAGCCAAAGTGACAGTCAAACACTAGAAGGATGGAGCACTCTTTCACTACAGTGTTTACACACAAACTAGAAATGGTTTGGATGTCAAAACGGGGTAGGAGATGTCAGTGGCCTGGCTATTGAAGATGAAGATGTTTCTAGCACTCCTCAAAGCCAAAGGTTGTAAGTTCCTACCACTGTACAACCTCAATTTGACAGCTACGGCCTTCAGCAGATGAGGAATGTTATTTGAATATAAAAACTAAAACAAACAAACAAAAGTCCCCCACAAAACAAAACACCCCAGAACTCAAACAGCAATTACAACAAAACAAACACAGAAAGCAAGCTAGTATTCCATGCTCTTGGCTGGTTTTTTGCAGTCTGCATGAAAAGGCAAACTTCAGGCTGCAAACCTTACTAGAGTAATCTACCAGTGCAGTACACGAAGGAAATCAGATACCAAATTCAAAGAAAATCTAAAGTTGTTGACTTCAGCTAGTTGTTTAGCTCTCATCTTGAGGGAGATGATTATAATTTTGATACAAAGTGAGGAACCATTTTTAAGCTTCTTTCCTCCAAATATGTTTTTTAAGCCAAGTAGCCAGAATAACCTGAAAGTACAACTTGTCCAAACTGTGGGCCTGTCAGCTCAATTTTCTAGGCTTTGCATTTCATGTTCGTATTTCTGGATCTCATAAGCAAACACACAAAGAGCCTCCACTGACCGTATAACTTTGCCTCCTCTACCAGCTTCTGGCTTCTTTGCCTCACGTTTTCCGCATCTGCCAAGGCACGCTTGTACTTGTCCTGTAGAAAAACAAGTTGCAGAAGAGATTTCATTTCAAAGGGCTGAATAGTTGAAAATAATTCAAAAGCAAATTCAGTATAAAACAGCATTTCTTTTTTACAGTTACACTGCCTAAAGAGAAACATGAAGAGAACGTGATGTTTCTCACAGGCTCCTTCTTACGTCTCCCACCTCTCAGCACTACTCACTCCCTGTTAAGTCATGCATGGGAGAGAGTCCTTAGGCTAGACAGAGGGAATGTGACACATTAGTCTTCTGTTTCAAGGCATCTCCAACAGGGATGGGTTCAAACTCCCACTTTCTAAGCATGTAATAAGTACAGTATTACACAAAAGCTAAGAATCGTTAACCCCAACCTTTGGAAAAGTCAGCAGCTGTTTTCAGAAAACCTACTTTTAGTTCACATAAATACATCTATGAAAGATGCATTCTAACCTTGAAATGTAGTTCCAAAAATTATTTTTCCACTGAGTGAAAATTGAAGTGACCTGAAGTCATTTCTGAAGCAAAACTAAGGAACAAATTTGCAAGCTAGACAAGATCTAGTTCCAACCAGAAATCAGAATGAAACTACCTCAAGTCTTCATTTTGGACCAGGAACAGACAAAGTTCAGGTCTTGTGGTGCATCTACTCTAAGCATTGAGAAATTAAGAAATTACAGCTTTTTACGCATCAGCTGAACGACAGTCATTGTACTGTGGTCAGGCTGCGCTCTGAGGCTGGCAGCCTGCAGGGTACGTGCCCGGGCTGACCAGAAGCCACTTACAGTAACGTCCTTGAGCTGCTCCTCCAGTTTGGCCTTCTCCTCAGTGAATGTTTTTTCAGCAGCGCTGGGTTCACCCTTCTGCTCAGTTTGGCTCTGCCCGTGGTCCTCCTCCAAGCTCTGCCCGGTGTTCTTCTGCTGCGTCGCCACGCAGAGCAGCCGTGGAGAGCTCCTAGGGCACAAAGCAGGCGGACACCGCTCAGCAGTGGCTCGCTGTCAGGTATCAGCACTGGGAAGTGCTGGGCACTCGCTCTGACACGCCAAGCCTGCAACAAACTCACGCTGCAGCACGAATTATAGAACTGTGGAATCTGTCCGCAGAACCTTCCACCAAAGGCACCGCACTCGGCTCCTCCCGTGCTGCAGGGAACCAGGCGCCCGCCGGGCCCCACCCGCGGGCAGCAGCCCCCCAGTGCCCCCCAGGGCCGCGTCACGCAGCGGCCGCGCTGCTAAAGGGGCCGCGGGAGCGGTGCCACCAGGAAGCAAACGCAGTCGGTGTGATGCAACCGCCCGCAACGGCCGCCCAGGCCCCACGCACCCCAGGCCCAGGCCGCCCTCCGGGAGGGGCACCGCGGCGCTCCCGAAGCCCCCGAGGCGGAGCTCGCCCAACCGTGAGGGCCGCACAGCGGGGCCGCGCCCGTATGACCGCACAGCGACCGGGCCCCGCTCCCCGGCTGACCTCAAGGCCCCGAGCGCGGCCCTTCCCGACGCGCCCGGCCTGTCGGCGCCGCTCTCACCTCAGCGCCAGGCTCAGCAGCGGGGGCCGCGAGCGCAGCGCGCCCAGGACACACTGTGCCACCGCCGCCATGCTGCCTTCCTGCCCAGCACCGCCTCTGCCCGCCCACCTGCACATCCACCAACCAGCGAGCGGGAAGGCTAGGAGTGACGCTGTCGAAGACCAATCAGCGAGGATAAGCGCAGAGAAGCGGGTGCGATAGGTGGGACATACGGCTCTTCCGGGCCGCGACAGGGCGCTCCTGTGAGGGGAGCTTATTCTGCCCCCCTGTGGCGGGAGGTGGCGCCTGAGGACGGGGCTCGCGCCCTGGGGGCCATTTTGTGTGGGGAGGGTGCGGGAAGGTGGCGGCGGCCCTGGGTACTCGTCACCCTTCTGTGGGGCTGTGAAGCCCAGCGTTGAGAACAGCATGGGACAGTTAGCCGGGCATTGGCCAAGGCCATGTGGTGGTGTTTTCCTGTCAGAACTGCTCAGTAAGCAGGAGGAGCTTTGGTGACTGCAGGTGGCCCAGTCCAAATCTGTCCTGTGGGAGCAGTGGCGGAGGAAGTCTGCAGTTGAAGCCTGCAGTTTCTGTAATTGCTGGATTGCTGTTACCATGTTGGAAGTCTCTATGGTTTGTTTTCAAACCTCCACATAAGAGTTTTTCACCGTACGTGCCCATACATCATCACGGTAACACACTGACTGGACGATCATGGACTGAAATCTTGAGTTTTTGTTAGAAAGGACAGCACTGCTAACCCACTGCTTTCAAACGTGGCTGCCCGCCCGTGGAGCCCCTTCGTACCCGTGGCCTGGAGGCCACCTGAATCCTGCTTGGTGATACTTGAGTTAGCTTCATCAGTGCTACCAGTTATTTTTTGTGCTTATCCGTCTAAAAAAAAAAGCGTCGTACATACACTGCACGGTCCCGAAACGATTGCTAGATTTTCCACAGATGCCTAAACACCAGCTGTTAACCTGATTTCTGCATGCATTTCTGCACTTTCAGAACGGAGTCTTGAGGAGAAAGAAGATGCAGATACATAATGCAAATTCAGTAAATGATATGTTCAACTGTGTAATTACAGTGTTACTCATAAGAAGTTGCAGAAGAAGTTTCTAGCTTACCACATGAGAATCCTACAAAATTTAGGACCTTGCTGAGTTAACTCAGACTTTGTCAGACTGCACCAGTTTTTCAGCACAGCCCTTGTGTGGCAAGGTTTGCTCGCCTGTGATGTGCTTCTTCATGGCCTCTGCAGAAAGGAGAAGTGATGGAAAGGATAAGCACCTTTGATCTTGAGATGATAGTCTTAAGACTCCAGGGAGTCTTGCTGTCTCTTGCAGTTATCTAGATGTGCATTTCTCCTCTTGAGGGACAATTTGGAAGAGCCAAAAGCACACCAATAACACTCTCGGGTGACAACAGGCAACCACTCTAAGATTAAGCAAGTTGTTTTGCATTGGTTTGCGTGTGACACTGATACAATGTAACAGCTTGCCTGTGCAGAACAAAGCAAAGAGTGGGGTTGTCTGCTGCCTGCTAGTGTTGCTCCAGTCCTGTCAGCGGCTGCCTGCTGCTTTCTGGCAAGTCGATAAGCCACAAATCCCAAGCTTCATCCTCGTAATACTCAAAGGTGTAGTTGAGGAAATCTGTAAAAGCTGCCAACAATGCTGTGGAAGGATCTGAGAGAACAAGGAGAAGAATGGGGATTAGCCATAAAGGAGGGTCTCCACAGAAAGCCATGAAGAAATGAGGCAGAAAAAGTAAGTGGGTCTTTAGGTCTGGAGTTTCTAAAATGTTTCCTGGAAAGATTACTGGTTCCTCACAGCACTGAACAACCAGCCTGCCTGTCTTGTCTTCCTTGTCTGTTGGGTTTTGCTGAAACCCGTAGCATGTTGCTTCCTATTTTAGCCTTTCTTCATTCTCTGCTGCCAACTGCCTCTGGAAGTTGTGCTCGATTAGTGATTGATCAGAATCAACAACAGAAGGCTGAGAAAAGCCCTTTGCCAGTACATCTCATTAATGAGTAAAATATATTGGATTCAAGACTTCTAAAATGAGTTAATTCCTATATTGGGACCCATTTACCCAAAATGATAGTTCGCAGACCTTTTGCAAGCAAGTTTTCAAGGTAATCCACAGCAAAAGTGAATTTTGTTGTACTTTTCTTACCTTGAAAAGCTGTCAGGAAAAACCCACAGCTAGCACAGATTCTGATGGCTCAGGAGTGAACAACCTGTGCAGCACTAAAGACCGGCATTCAGGGTTACTGAGCATCACTCATGATGCTTGTTTGCAATAATTAATAATACATTAATACATAATGCTCGTTCACATCATGATTGATGTTGGCCATAAGTACTGTTCCACTCTGGAAGGCACTTTGATCAAAAAATGACTTTTCCATGTTTTGTTCTGACTTGGACCATTGTTGCAGTCTGTTCTGTTTTAGTGCCACCTAGTGGGTCGTTTTGTGTTTATTATGATTATTTTTAATCCCCAACTAATGACTGTTCAGCAGCTGTTGCTTGACCTGGCTGGCAGTCACAGATGTTCTGTCACAAGCATTGTTTTGTTCCTAAATAGTCCTCTCCATATCAAGCAGCCTTTTGTTTTTCACATAAAGACAGGGTTTGGATATTATTTGATGACAAGTAATGATAAGTAATCTGAATTCTAAAACATTAACATTAAGCAGTTGTTGCTTTTCTCCTTGGTGTGGTTAAAAGTTGCTCTAACCTCCAGTTTGTGCAGGCTGGTGATGGAATCAGGTGGGCTGGGCTGGATTCCAGTGCCTCTCGTGATACACTTTGTAGCTTTGTGCTGTCATTTAACCCAATTTCCACACAGCTCCAAATTAAGGGTAGTCATCTTTCAATAAATTGTGAGAAAGTTGTTTAGAGTGCACAAGGGAATTTATGTGGCATTTTGAAAACTCAGAATGTCAAAGCAATGATAAGACTCATTATTAGCATTACACATGTAGTAAAGAGACTTGTAATATTTTGAGATGAAAACTGCTATAAATGCAAGATGTGTGCTTGAAAAGTTAAATGAAAAGCAAAGACATTTCTGCTTTTGTGAAACAAATACTGGTCCTGTCCCAAATGCTGAGATATAATCTGTTGATATTCAACCAGCGGGCAGAATGCCATTACATTTGTGTTTCAAAGATGAGCTGTATTATTAATGTTTTCAGGCTAAAGGCAAAAGGGTATCATCTCTTCCCTGATCAGATATGTTATATGTCAGCCTGATCAGAACCAAATATTGAACTGTGGCAGGAGCAAGTGGAATGAAGAAAAATATCTTTGTAAATATTCTAGCAGTGACCTTTCAGGCCTGTTATCAGGAAATAACGAAATCAAATTAAAAAATGTTAATTTAGCTGTAAGACTGTTACTGAACTGTTCAGTAGTGAAAACAAACTTGTTATTCATACCCGTGCCCTTTAGAAAAGATCTCAAAGGGAAGCACTTACCTGTAGGATTTTAGTGTAAAGTTGAGGGACAGATTATTGTGTACAGAATGATAATAATAAAAAATTCTCTATAGGGATTATTGAGACTGAGGATCAGCCACACCCTGGAAAGATTTCAGACAGAGGACAATAAAGGTTAAATCATTGCTTGCATCCCAAGACTTCAGATCCCACACAGTGAGATACAGATGTGTGTGGGGGGGGGGCACCGCCTTCCTTCCTCTTAATGAGAGCACTACTAAGATAGTTCAGATGTGTCCCAAATTCATAATTTGTAATGCAAACATTTAAAGAAATCTCTCCCAGGAGAGAATGTATAATACCTACTTTCTGCCTGGTTTCTCCATAGGCCAAAAATATAGAATCATACATCTCATTCTGGTTATAGAGTACCCTCTGAGTTCCCATAGCTTTTTGCTAACTAATTTGAAAGGTACATTTTGTAACTATCTTGTTGCCTGGAGAAGGTTGTTGCTGTGGTGGAAATCTAATAGCTATAGCCACAGGGCTCTGAAGAGAGCTAATTAGAGCAATTTAGAATAACAAAAGTTCTGCTCCTAGGAGGACACTGAAGAGATCCTTCCCCAAAGCAGCATGCAACAGTTTCAGAGAGAATTTATTGTAATATTCCTGCATAAGTCATTTGGTATCCCAAGGATTTGCAATTTGCCTATCTGTTCTGGTCGGTTCTGTTAGCTCTCGCTACCGGGGCGCAGGTATATGTCTTGTGACATTCCTGGCAATGTAGAAGTGGAACAGCTGTCAATCAGGCTTCCTCTATCTTACTTCTTAAGAAAGCAGCTAGTTACCGGCTAGAACCAAGCTGTTCAAAGGCACAAAAGCAATCTGTTATCATGCTGATGTGGCTCTACACCTTGAGACGAAATTATTGAGCTCTGGGAGAAGGGTTTTGCAATCAATTGTTATTCTCATAAACTCTTAGCGTGGTGCCATTGATTTTCTTAATATTTTTCTTAAAAATAAATTGTTGTCTTTCAACTTAACAGAGCAAGTTGTCAGAAGAGGTCGGCTCTGTTAGCCTCATCTCTCCTCTCTGTTGTTACATCCAGGTTTTGGCAAGAAGACAGGAGCTGTGGGTGTCTGTTTCTGCACAAAGGCTGACAGCGGAAATGCTGTTATTGGAATGGTATTTGGACATTCAGATCTACATTTTTCTTTCTTTCTTTCTTAATTTTTCTTTGAGCTTTGATGAATTAGTTGCTGTGGGCCCATTTCTGCAGTGCTGTGTACAAGAGATTTGTATTAGTCAGAGGGAATGCGGAGTGGTGGGGAGCTGCCAAGCCAGGTGCTGGGCAAATGTGCTGCCAGTAGCGCTGTAAAAGCCCAAGGCCTGGCTATTTATTGCTCAGGTATAACTTGTGCAAATGTTTCTCCTTTGCTTTTTACATATTTTTTCAGATAGCTGGCAAGAGGTTAAACTGCGCGGTTGTGCCGGTGTGTGGAGCTCTGCTGAGGCACGGTGGCTTAGTGCTGCAGCTCACAGCTCGGTCCCACAGGCAGGCTGTTCTTCCTGCAGCTGGCTGGCTGACAACAGAGGGGTGCTCATTCTGTTGATGCTGTGCAAGTCTGTTGAAGAGCTATGGAGACAAGAAGCATAAAGCAAAATTTAAAACGGTTATCTCCCGCTTGTATCCAGCTCCTCTAGAAAGCAAGCAAGAGCTTTTAGCTCTGTTTATGTGCGTAATTAATGAGTGGGTGAACACTCCCATGGGACGATTACCTTTCTCCATTCAGTCTTAATCTAGCTAGGTGGGTCTGGCCAGACAGGGGGCAGGGTTCAGCTAAAAACAGCTGGAGGGGGAAGGAATAAAAGGCTTCCAACCCCCTGTTTTCCATGTAAATGAAATCTATCTAATGCCCTTTTGGTGCTTTTTTGTAGAGGACACAGTTTCTGAACCTGGATTTAAACCTGTGTCCAAATGAGGGCTTCACATTGGCTTCTCTTCCACAAGCATCTGTGATCACTCATCTCAACCCTGCTGTAAGAGCTCTCATCATCCTTAAAGTTAGGCGGTGAAATTTAAGGGGGATGGCTTTAGATTTTCCTCAAAATCTCTTGAGTTCTGTCATTGGTATCTGTGGTATAACTCTATCTGTGATAACTGTATCTATAGTATGCTGAAATGTACCTGAATATAAAACCTGTGCCAGGCAGGTACAGACAGAACTGAATGAAAGCCCTTCTTTTACACGCACAGTGCCTGAAGCTTGTGTGGCTGTTTTGCCATAATCATCATGTGAAGTACTTTGTGCTGTTCTAAAGGTCCCCTCAGATCTATGAATCTCTGCAGGTGAATGTGTTGTTAATCAATCAGAAACCAGCTGAAAGTTCCTGGTTCAGCTCTTGTGCTAGATGTTTATAACATGAAGTACCAGGAAGAGAATCCTTCCTTCTATGTTATGAGCTAAATAGCAGTTCTGCTGCTGCAGCTTAAAGCACGTGGTCTTCCCCTCTGACTCTGTTACCCACTGATGGTCTCTGCACTGTCACTGTGCCCTGACTGGAGAGGCTGCTACCCGTTGCCATAAAACCCGTTGCTGATCCTTTGATTTTGGCCTTTCTCTCCTTTATCCATCTTCTTCTCTTACCTTCTGCTCTGCACTTGCCATCACCATATCTGCTCTGTCTGGAGTGGAGATGGCACTTGGCCACACCGCTCCCGTCTCTGCTCACTGATTCTCTGCTTGTGCTCAGGCTGCCCTTACCTGGTGTCCTATTGTTTGGGATCAATGACACCTTCACCTCCTTGATATTAAACCTTGCTTCAGCTGCACCATGTTCATTTGTAGAGCTGCATACGTTCATGACATCACCTTCTCTTTTAATTCGTCTTTATTACTGATCAAAGCAGACTCCTCCATTTCAAAGAGCTTACAGCTTTTTTCCTGATTAGTGCTGCTCTGTAGTTTTCTGCTTACTTATTTTGTATTTTTAGTCTATTTTTAAAGTAATTTTTCTATTGTGTCCTTTAAAATATGTGTCTATTACTCTTCTATGACTCCCAAGTGCCTTTGCTGGCAAAGTCTTAATAAAATTACTGTCATGTTATAGCTATAGCAGTCTACTCCCTCCTTGGAATGAGGCCTGCAAGTCTGAAGGAGCTGAGGGAAATAAGAAGTAAAGTTATCCTGAAGTTATTTAAAGTAAAATGGGATAAATAGGAAAAATGTTTGTAAGATTCTGTTGCAGTTATAGACTGTTAATGTGTTAATCTCCCTAATTCTACATTATGCAGATAAATCAAAGGGTTTATCTGTTCCATCAGTACAATGATGCATGCTCTGCAGGACAGATCCACACAGGATAACTCTGTGGGAGCTGAACCCTGACAGTACTCTGGAAGTACCAAAGGATTCTGTGTTTGCTGAAAAGCCCACCTGTGTGCCACAATACAGTAAGCTGTGCTAATGAGCTCTGAGCTGGCTGTACTGCTGGGAAGCAACGAGGATGTGAGGCAGCTTGTATCTCCTAGAGCTGTACGCTGCTCTGCACACACCGTAGCGACTGTCTACGCTTGGGCTCAGCAGGTTTTCTGTCATTTTGAACAGAAGGAGCAGTTTTGGACTGTTGGTTGTTGTCTTTCAATAACAATTGTTAATACCTTGAGGCAATATCAAGTAAATAAAGGTGTACAAACAAGAGCTTGCGGCTTCAGAGACAACCGAGAGCTGTAAAGTAGATGCTGTACTCTTCTGACAGAAGACTGTGTGGCAGACTCAGAGGCTCTGTTCTCCTACTTCTCCACATTGCAAAGAGTTGTTTCAGTGCCAGCATTTCAGTAAACACCAGCTATGCTATGTAGATCACGCAAGCAATTGGCCAGTGCAACTCTAAGCAAGGTCAAACAAGAGCACAGCGCAGGAAATAGTTAAGCATTGATGGCAATGTCCTTATTGCTGCTCCTGCTTTGTAAGGAATAGATTCCCAGTTGGGAGCAATTCTTAAACAGCAAACAAATTTACTCAGCTTTATACTTTTCAGATTTTGCCTGCCTTTGTTAAGAGCTCTGCAGATCACTTGGTGCAAAGGGCTGATAGAAGTCAGATGATGACTTAAGGCAGTGTCACCTTTCCAGGCAGAGTCACTAAATGGGAGAGACAGCACACATTTATCTTCCTCTGTTTGCACAATGTGGTGGGTTGACCCTGGCCGGCATCTAAGCTCCCACCAACTGCTTGCTTGCTTTCCCCTGTGGTGGGATGGGGGAGAGAATCAGGAGGGCAATAAGCAAGAAAAACTCATGGGTCAAGATGAAGACAGTTTAAGAAGTGAAGGAGAAAATAAAATCACAAGTGATGGAAAGGCAAGCACCAGCTCTCATCAGCAGACTTATGCACAGTCAATTTCTGAGAGGAGACTACCTTGGAAAGACCCCCTCTTCAGTTTTATTTCTATACATAAAATTATAGGGCATGCCAGATAAGCTGTCCTAGCCACGTCCTCTCCCAGTCCCCTCCCTGTCCCCAGCCCACCTGCTTGGGGAGCAGAGTGAAAAGCAGAGCTGGTATTGATGCTACACAACCACTGTGCAGTGATAGCTAGAACATTGGTGTGTTATCAACACTCTCTTAGTTCTAAATCTGAAACTCAGCAGCATGCAGGCTGCTGTGGAAAAATAACTCCATCCCAGCCAGACACAGTGCACACAGTAATAGATGGCCCTGACCCTGCAGTGGGGGGAACGCTATGCAAGCTGTAAATTCACTCTGACTGTATTTGCGTCTTCTCTTATTTTCTTTAGTTAGTGCTAATGTCATGTATCAAGTTGACATAGAGAAATACCAATATTTTAAACTCCAAATAAATTTAAGGAAAGCTGAGGAAAAAAAAAAAAAAGGCTCTGCAGTCTGTAGCAGTCTGATCACTCTAAGACTGCATTTTGCAAGAGTTGCATATTCATCATATTTTGCTTGCTGTTCATCATATATATTCATTGTATGTTTAGGTGAAATTCTAGTTTAGAGGAATCTGTACCCTACATAAATACAAATCTCTGTTTTAGAGAAACTTGCTCCTGTAGAATCATTTGTGTTTTCTTCTAGAAAATTCTGTGCTGCATGGTGGAATCTCAGTCTGTTTAGGGGCTTTCTGGATTATCATTTCTAGCGTTCCTCCATATGCCCTGTAAGTGCCCTTTATTTGAACTCCTGTATTTATGTCAAATTTCTTTCATTTCTTTCTGGAAGAGGAGATGACTTGGAGCAGAGGAGTTGGGATGACATGCAGTGTGTTAGGCTGGAAACAGTAATTCCTTATTAAACCTAGCCGTGTTTTGACCTACAAAGGGTCAAGGTATAAGTGAAGTGTCAGGCTTCATTTTGTTCCACCAGTGATGCTTGGCTCTTGGCAAAGTTATTTATGCCCTTCCCATTTGCTTTCCAGACTGATCCTTAAGCCTTTGCTTGGCTCAGTGTTCTGGTGTTCAGTTTGTTTTCACTGGCTCTGCTACATCTGCCTCACTCATTGTTTCTTATGACCGTGATTCTTGTCTGTTGGTTTACCCAGCTCTTTCAGGAGATATCCTCTCCTCTGACTCTTCTGTTTTGTGTTCCGTCTTCTGAGCTGGCCAGAAGTGTGACAGTCAGATAACCTTATGTTGAGCTCCTAACTATGGACTGGGATGTTCTTCTTGCTTTGAACCCTTAGACAACCTCAGCACACAGACCTTAGACAAAGCATTGGTGTAAGAAGGCTTGGGATACTCCTTGAGAGCCTCCTTCTGTAACTTCTTCGAACATGTTGCTTATAAATGATTAGGAAGGAAGACTGAATATTTGGGATGAGTGAAAAAGATCTTTGACCTTAAGAAGGCCATCATAAAGGTTTGCAAACATTGAGTTTGGTTTTTCCATGTCAGCTTTTCTTTCTTCAGCCAGTTTTGTGATGTGCCAAAATCTTCATTGCTCATCCTTGATGTTTCTTGCTCTCTCTAGCAATATCTGGTGCCAAAGGTCACAGAATCATGAGTTGGTTGATGCTGGACAGGACTTCTGAAGGTCATCTTGTCCAACGCCCCTTCTGAGGCAGGGCCACCCAAAGCTGCTTGTCCAAGAGCAGGTCCAGGTGTCTTTTGAATAGCTCCAAGGAGAGAAACTGTGCAGTCTCTTTGGGCAACCTGTCCCAGTGTTAAGTCACAAACACAGTGAAAAACTGTTTTCTGATGTTCAAAGGCAACATGTAAATGTAGTACATGCACACATACATGTACTGCTCAGGCTGACCTGGTGTCAGGACACTAGCATGTCTGGTTGGCAAACACACCGATGTGCATCTCGGGCTGGACTAACACTTGACTTGTATGTCCTTGTTCAGAAAGCATGCAGTGCTAGTAATGGCATTACAAAGATCCCCATGGCCTAGTTTTTATCCCTTTCAGTCTTGTCAAAGTTGGTGTATTTGTTCCTACTTATTTAAAAAAAGAAAAGGTTGATTTATGTCATTTAACTATAAATGTTTACCCGGCACTTGGACCATATTGAAAATAAAATCCATTATGTTTAGTGAGAAAACTGAGTGGCATCAAGAACAAAAATAAATAAATATAAGCCATACTGATAAGTCATCCTCTGATATTTTATTTCTACTAAGGGAGGATAGGGTATGGACAATTTTCCAGCTGCAGTGAATTTTCTCATTTTCATTATGCAGAGCTAAATTTATCCTTGCTGTAATTTTTCTGAAATCAGTGGTGTTATTCTGCTAGGCTGGAGAGTGACCTGCTCTGATTGTATGGCTGTTCCAGGACAGGCTACAGTCCAGCAAGTTCCTTCCCTTCAGTTGAATACAAATGTACTTGTATTCAACTGAAATGTGAATATGTATTTACTGCTGTGACTGCTTGTATGATTATAGGCAGCACAGACAGAAGAGCACAGTAACTTGAATCTGTGGCTTTCAGTTGGATGAGATAAGCTTTTTGTTGCCTCAGAGGAGGGATGCTATTCTACATCCTGTAGCTTAGTCTGAAATTCTTCATCATATCTCTGCTTAGGCAGAAGCCTTCTCTAGAAACAAATCAGGGTTAGAACCCAGGAGATGTTTAAGTTGGGTGTTTCCAACAGAGTATCTGGAAATCACAGCAGGGAATATGGGGGAGAAGCTTTGATTTTTTAAATAATGAAGTTTCTGTTGTTGTATCAGAGTAAGTTCTGGTTATTAAAATAAATAAATGAAAAAATAGAATGATGGGAGTTCTTCCAGCACTTCTATTTTCATGAAATGTGTGTCAGAAAGAAATAGTGGAGAATGAGGTTTACACAGAAATAGGACTGAACTGTGATTTAACATCCAGTCTTTATTTCTGGATTATCCCATTTCTACCTGCTAGGCTGTATGGGCCCCAGCTGAGCAATTTCTCTGTAAACAGCAGATACATATTTTACTCCCAACATTTCTTGTTCAAGTCTCTCTTGTATTGACATGAAAATCTGACTTTTTACTAAAGCTGCTTCACTTTTTTCTCCTTCCTTGGAAGTATCACATGTCTAGGAATGTGTATGGTTCCTTTTTTCTGCCTGCTTATTTTCATTTATTTTTAATGAATTCTCTTACTCTCATCAGTAGCACGTGAATGATACAGAGTGCTGTAGTAAGTATGAATTTTTTATGAACATTGTAAATATTAATTTAAAACATGAGAAGATGATAACCAAGAAGTTAATGCTGCTTTGGAGATTTTCCTGCTCCTGAGGTGACAAATTATATGTAGGGTTAAGAATGTGGAAGGCAGCATGCCTCGGGAAGGATGTGCTGTAGTGGCAATGTAGCAGCCTTAGGACATGGAAACATAGGGTGTTTAGGTTGTGGAACAAAGACAATAAGAGATCAGGCATAAGCTGCTGCAAATTGATGCTAGAGATGACGTGGAAGCCATGTTCCAATTTTAAATCCCTTCCCTAAATTTCCAGGCCATTAGTAGTCAATACTTTGCATCAGAATCTGACCGGTTGTCTCAGCTGGATCCAATATTAAAAAGAAGAGTGTGGGAAGGGACATTGCCAGCTACGAGGCTGGGAGGGCACAGGGTTGGCTCCCAGCTTTATTTATTACTTTACACCTAACCTGCAGTGCCAAACAAGTTGTTTCAGGCAGATGCTTAGAACTCCTTGTTACATAGCTTTCTCTGAGCTCCTTGAGAGTCACCTGCCAGGAATTCTCGAAAATTCACCTTTCCAAGTGAATATCATCTCTCTCAAACTCATGTCCTTGAGCCTCTGTTGGGTTGTTTGTGAAATGAGGCTGATAGCCTCTTTGTTTCTTGGGAGATGAAGAATCATAAAACCATTTAGGTTGGAAAAGACCTTCACAGAAGTATTTCTGGGGAGGTGGTAGTTTTGTCCAATGGAAAAAAAATTCTTTGCATAACCTGCCATTCCTGGTGAATTTCTATTCATCCACAGAGTCCCTGGTTATGACAGGTCATTAATTGTCACTGTGCACTCACTTTTGGGGCAGAAAGTTAAGATGTTGGTTGTTGTTTTGTCCCATGACTTTGACTCTTTTTTTTGGTGCTGTCACTGAAAAGTGATTTTAGAAGCAGCTACGTGATGAGAAGTACTATCCTTCAGCTGATCTGTTAAATTGAGGTCGCTTCTGCCAATGGCCCTCTTAAAAATCATCTCTGTGTCTTGTCAAACATTCCATTTCCCAGTGAAATTAATTCTGAAAATCAAGGACTGTGTATGAGATATTACCGAGCCCGTAATGGTGGCTGTGTTTGCCCTGTATTCATTGTGCTACTGGTATTTCACTTACAATTTTTGTCAGGACTTACATTATAAAACTCAATTTTACTCCGTTCTATATCACAAAGCAGCATATGTCACGCTAACTCCACTGAGCAGAGTAAGATTACTACATGCAATCTTATATCATCTTGTGATATATATACACACAAGATTACTCAGAAAATAACTTGTCACCACTGTAGACACTTCATGGTTGCTGGAAAAGCCACTCCATACTGAAGGTCACATGTACGCACACTGATTTAACAGCTCTATTCACCCTTTGCTAGAGCAGTGCTGCTGGAAGAATGACAGGAGGCTCTGAGAGCTTCATGATTTCAAGAAAAGCTTTCTGATCCCTTCTGTTTAAAGGACTGAGGTCCTGTATATTAAAAGGAAATACAGCTTTGTAACCACATTATGTTGTGAAAATAAATGCTCTCAACTCTTTTTGACCTCAAACTCTATTAAGATTCCAAAAATGTCACAAACAGTGCCACAGAGCACACATTACTGATTGCAGGGCTAGCTTTGACACTTTCAGATTGTTAATTCCTTGATTTATATCCTGTTATTTTGGTTTGTGTTTGTTGTTGGTTTTGATCGTTTTTTCGTATTTTTTGTTGTTTTTTCTTTTTTGAACTCAGGTAAACACTGCAAGTAGTTCCATGTCTCTGAGTCTTTCAGCTAGTACTTTAAGAAGCATAGTCCTCTCAGATTCTTCATAGCAGCTAAAATCTTATAATCCATTCACAGGAGCAGGAGCTAGGACAGCAGTGTTGGGGTGCATAGCACTCCTCCATGCCTCTCTTCACTGTGCTGTGTGCTTTTCTCCTTGGAGCATTTCAGAAGTGATTCTGAGGGCCAGAAGGCTTCCTTTCTGTTTTCCTTTCTAATTTTCTCTTGAAAATCTACTTAGATTTTGCTGAGTTGTAACCTACTGAAATACAACCTTTTCTACTAGTGTCCTGTGCATTTGAAGTGGCCCCTGAAAACCCAGGCCGTTCTGTTGGCTCTGTACACCCGAACTCAGACAGTGTTGCAGACTCACCTTTTGTGTGTTCTGACTTACTGTGTATCTAGAATTAAAGCTCATTTTGGTTCTGTGATGCTAGTTGTTTTCTTGTCTTAAAATGTTTCTAAAAACCAGGAAGTTTCTTTCATTTCCATAGGATGTACATGATAAGAAGCCACAACATTCCACTCTTCTTTTGTCAGTATGCAGAACCTGTGCTGCCCTAAGTGCCTTGCCTTCACAGGGTTCTGATCTGGCTGTGTTCATGGATTTTTCAATGGCTCCTGCGCTACCTTACGACAGAGGAATGCTGTATGCAACCCAGTTGTCTTGTGCTGCCTGTAGTTCACAAATCAGAATTGCACTTAAAAAACTAAGGCTTAACAGTATTTTTTATTGATAAAGGCGAAGGTTGAATTTGACCCTCTGTCAAATTCCTTTCACTATCCTAGTTCTAAAGAGAAATAATTGTAAAACAACACACAATTTATGAAGTCTAGTGAGAGTGTTTATTTTTATACACAAATTAGACGGCAGAGTGCTATTTTGGAAATAGAATGGAAAAAAGTCGGGGATCAGATTTCCCCACCTACTTAATAAAATTGGAGATCTCCCCAGCAAATTATGTAAGAATAACAAACAAAATAACAAAGCCAGAAACGTTCTTGTTCACAGTGTTACTATGGACCTAAGGAATTCCTTCTTGATTGTAAAATGCCTGCAGGGTCTATCAGCACTTTTACCAACCTGGAACATACGTTTGTGTTCTACCATTTTCATTGAAATTCCAGCAATTATATAAACAGGCAACTTCTGATAGTTATTCAGGCTGTGAATGTTAAAACGTGGAACTTCCTAATGATGTCACATGCTGCCACAAAGAGTTCACTTGAAAGCAATTCAGCCTTTGTAGGGAAGCGTTTGACTTAGTAAGCTTAATCTTTCTTCCACTGTTAACTTAAGTTCTAAAATGTGAAATTGCTTTAATAGCTTTGTTGCCTTTTTAAGTGTATTATGGGCTTTTCTTCACCACGCAATTCTTAATCACCACATTTAATACAGGAATCTTTCCTTAATGAAATGCTCTGCATTGTACAGGTGCTCTTGGACCTTGTCCTGCCGAAATCAACAGAGGCAGCCAGGTTTACATTAAAGGAAAGGAGAAACATTTACTTGTTTCCTCTCCTGTGGCAAGGGATGGTGACAAGCTGCTGTGAATTAATAATACCTGTGCTAGCTCGCTTTTTTGCAACATGAAAGTGAATCATGGACTGCAGTTCAATTTTAGTTGTTCAAGGATAATTCAGTCTTACTTTGGAATAGAAGAACAGCTTCTAGCATTAAGAATATGCTCATTTTTTTCAGTACCTTTGAGAGCTGGATGGTGGTGCAGGTTGCCTACACCAATGTAATGTGAATGTGAAAGACTTTTATTATGAGTTACTGACAGTGAGCTCTTATTCTGCCTTATTTCAAACTGTTGAGTTGCAGAGATATGGGTTATGGGCTTTGGAGTCTTTCCACAGTAAGTAAAGGGATTTATTCTATCCATATGATAACTACCATGTAAAATCCTAGTGGTCATATGATGCATACACAGTCTGTTTTTCTGTAATATATGTCATTTTGTTGATTTTTAAGGTAGCATTTGCAAGTAATTATCATAACTCTTTCTGAGGTGCTAGCTTCTGCACAAGAACTGGTCTTCCTGCTTCATCAGTTTTGGTTTGACATAAAAAGGCACCACTAAGCCATTTGAATCACTGCTAGAATCTGTATAGACACTGAGGAAACGTGGCCAGACATGCTAACCAGAAGGTGGGTAAAGTGATGAATGCACTCTTCAGCAGGAGGCTAGCACACCTGCTGCCAGGTGTCAGGTCGGTGCAATGCAGTGCAAAATCAGCCAGTGTAGCTCCAGCCACCTCTGGCATGGTTTAAGGTGAGCTTTGATCTTATCCTGAAGTAAATGAGGAGGACTCAAACATTCTGGCTTGTTGGCTGTGATGCAAGGGTCTGTCTTCCAGCCAACAGATGGCAAGAAGCAGCTTTTACTGCTGTAGCACCTTAAACTGCTCCAAAGAGCTGTTAAAAAGCAGTTTATATTTTTTAGTTTTGTACCATAAAAATGTAGATATAAAGTCTCATAAAACTCAAAGAAGCAAATGCAAACTACATAGGCCTAAGCCAGATGAAATGTAAAGCAAGAATGTCATAATGTTCATGCACAATATTGCAATATATCAAAATATATTATTGCTAAGCCCATGCAGGGCACAGAGAGATTTGGAGAGAAGAAAGTGTACTACATTACAAAAATTACTAAGTTTCACTTTCTAAATCAACTGAGGTATTAGGAAGAATAAATATCATGGAAAGTCAATAAGGCTTGGCTCCTGGGTGACCCATGTTATTTTAAATGTCATGCTCTGTGCTAAAAAGTGACTCATTTTGTATATGTTACTGAATCTTCCTGGGAAGTGATGTAGATTTAAACTAATGTGTGTGGAAGGAGCAGTCACTCCCAGGCCATCAATTTCAGATTTTTTGACTCTTTAAATATTGGCACCCCAGAAAGAGGTCTCAGAGAAAAAATAATTGATAAACTAAGGGTGAGCAGCATGCCTAGCAAAGATATATGGCAAAGAAAGTAGAGGTTCCAAATGCTGTCTGAACTCTGAGAAATGAATGTTACACAGAGAGAGACACCCCCGCAGCTCTTATGTGTAGTTCAGCTCATGTGTACTTACAATTTTCCAGGAAATATTCCACTAAGTTATATTTATGCTAAAATAAACGTATTGTTTAATTTTTAGGGAATGAATACTATTGTGTTTTCCAGACTCTGCTTAAGTGTTTTTGAAGTAACACAGATGGTTTTGATTATCAAATATTTAGTTGTTAACTTTGTATTTCAGTATGTTTTCTACAGGAAAGTTGTTTTTCTGGTTCTATCAGACAAACAACATCAGATCATAATGTTAATTTTATCTGTGCTGATCTTGACTCTTCTTTCCTATTAGTCTTGTACTTAGTCCAGCATACTGAAAGCAGTAGGAGAGACTGTGAACCAAGAGGAGCTGGGCTTCTCAAAGAAAAAGAAAATTATCATCCGAGATCAGAATCTGGCATTCAGTTTCCTTTCTTCAATTTTAAGTACCTTTTCTGATTTTCTTTGTGAACATCAAAGAGATTTACAGAGAAACATCTTTCAGTCTACAACAGGAGTTCAAGGAGCAGAAATATTTTTTCTTGCTTCAATTCTAACCAGATACTTGCTTGATTATAGTATTCCTCTGTATGACACCACAGAAGAGACCTGGCAGTTAATAACTCTGTTTCCAAAGCTGTGTACTTTGGCTGTAAATAGCATTCCAGGTGGAAAATTGGCACAGCAGGTGTCAGCTCAGGATACTCAGAACACTTCCTCCCTCTGCTACCAAATAAAGCAAAGGAAACGTTGTAAGGATTTTGTGGTTTCACGTTCCACTGAGCTGCTTTTCATTCTTTCTCATAATTTCCTTCCCGTTCTGCCTTCCACAAGTTCCTTGAATGAATGAGGGTCTACAAAAATGTAAGGAGGAGGGCGCATGGAGCTGCATGCTGGGCAGCATCACCTCAGTTGCTGAAGACCTTATGGAGCAAATCCTGTCGGAAGCCACTTTCCAGGCATACAAAGACCAAGAATATAATTGACAACAGCACAAACTCACCAGGACAAGTGATTCCTGACCAATTAGTCACCTTCTAGGAAGAAATTACTTCTCTGTGGATGAATGAATAGCAGAGGATGTTGTTTATGTTGACGTGGCTTCTGACGTGGTCTCCAATACTATCTTTGTCCAAAGCTGAACTGTGGAGATGTGAATTGGATAGTGGATGGAAAACTGGCCTGTTGACTCAAAGAGGTCTGATGAATGGTTTGGAGTAAAACTGACAGGCAGCAGCAATGATCAGTGCTGGGGCTGATACTGCTGAACATCCTTAGGAGGAATGCGCTGGCAGAAGCCTCATGGTGTTCACAAGGCAAATGTTCACCATGCAGAACAGTGATTCTGCCAAGACAAATTAGCACAGGCTGGGAGCCAACTGACTAGTAAGCAGCTCTGCAGAAAGACTTGAGGGGTCCTGGTGGACAACACCATGGTGGGTCAGCAGGAACATGCTTAGAGCAATGAAGGCAAATTGTTTACTAGTCTGCCCTATCAAGACTTTAACCAGCAGATCACATGGTTATTCCCCTCTGTTAGTTACTTCCAAGACCCAATGTAGAGAGGTATGTCCAGTTTTGACCTCCTGTGCAAGAGAGAAACAAAGAATCTGGAGCAGGTCCAACAGGGAGCAAGAAAGATGTTTAGGGAGCTGCAGTGTAGGAAAGCTAAGGAAAGTTAAGAAAGCATAAGGAGAAATCAAGAACACTGTGCTTGTTTGTCCTGGATAAGTGAAAGCTAAGGAGGATCTCAGAGGAGAGACACAGAGAGGATGGAACCAAAACTACACAGCAAAAGGACAAGATGCAATGGATATACGTTGCTATATGGAAAGTACAAAGGCATTAGGAAAATTCCTTAAATGTAAGGTAATTTTATTTCACTGTGAGAGTGCTTAAAAGCTGGAACAGGGTACCCAGAGAGCCCATAGAGTCTACCCTTGCAGGTGCGGTTACTTGGTTAGTCCCTTGGAACTTTCCTTCTTTTGTGGAGAAGTTGGGCTCAGTGACCTCCAGAGGTCTCTCCCAATCTAAATTATTGTATGATTTAGCCATTCTAGAATAAGCCTTCACCTGCAGACATGACATCCTTCTGAGATGGAGGAGAGTTGTAGGGAGGGAAGAGGAAAGAAGCATGAGGCTTGGAAGTTGCTATGTGGGCTTTTGTAGAAGATTCTTTTGACCTGGATTAGTCCAGGAGTCAGCTCTCCTGGTTTGCAGGGGTGTATTGGTCCTTTAGGAATGTCACAGAGCTCTGTTAATGCCACAAGAGCAGTGGGGCCCAGGACACAGATTGACACTCTGAGCTGGATTCTGGACTTGACTGTGCTGTAGATCTGCCAGTCTGCAAGTCTCCATGGTCTATTTCACCCTCCCATTCCTTCCCTATTTGTACTGCAAACTGTTTGGATTATGAAGTGGCTTTTTATTACTTGTTTCACATACAGCATGCCCTGGCCTCAGATTGGGTATGACTGTAAGTGTTGTTTGTTGTAAAATGCCATCTGAGATGAACAGTGCACAAAAGGTGAAGTATTACAGCTGGAACTTCCCTCAGACTGCATTAGTTGTGCAACACTGAGGGAAAATTGAAGTCCTCCATGCTGTACTGCTCCCTGTAAGGGGCTCAAATAAACTTTCACTGTGTGTTGAAATGTTAGCAATAGTGAGTGGAGCCTGGGATTGAACTGGAGTCATCTGAGAGATGAGGCTGAAGAGCCTTGATACAGTTAATGAAGCAAGAAGTCCCAAAATAAAAGTTTTGAGACTATATGTGGGGCTGAAATCCTTACGCAGCTTGGTGGAAGGCTTTGTGCTGGTTCTGTGGTGTTAATTCCTGCGGGGTACTGTGAACCTCTGACTTCCAATTAATATTGATGTAAAGTGCTTATAGGATTTATGAGCTATAATTAAGAAAAATAACCGATGCGGACTGCTGCCATAGGCTCTGGAGATTCTTTTTTAGCCAACTGTACTGCCACTGGAATTGCTTCTGGCAAAGTACTGCTCCTTGCTTTCTTTCCTTTTCCAGAATGGAAGGAAATGCCTGCCTGCACTGTAGACACGTGTTTCTGGCAGCTTTTTACAAAGGCAACTGGAGAAGCTTGAATTGGAGAGTTCAGCAATGCAGGGAGTCGTTCTCATCTCATTGCCACCTGTGAGGCCATAGAAGAGCAATCATAACACCCAGCCCACAGCTGGGGCAGCTTCACTCACTTTTGGAAGAGAATCTCCCACAGGTGACTTAATAGCTCTGTGTTCCTCCTTCCTCCTGGGCTGTGTAACTGTGAGTATGTCTGGGATGTCATGTGTGTGCTTCAGCAGCACTAGAGGCTTGAACAACCCCTTGCTGGGTTTGCTCCTATGTGCAGTGGCTGCTGAGCAAATTTCTGGTGGTTGACTAAGGGAACTGTGAACCCTGCTTGCTGCTTTCCTTGTCTTTCACAGAGGGCATGAAGCCTAGGTCTGAGACAGCTCAGAATGGGGCTGATGCTTTTTAAAATACAGGTATGTGTCAGAATTTCCCTTCTTTTTTAAGGATTCTTACCTACTGAGTGTACAAAGCTGTCATTTAAATTACTCTGGAAACGATATTTATAAAATAAATACTAGTTGTAAGTTTATATTAACTTGTCATTTGCTCAGCTCGGCTCTGACGGAGCCAACTATGAACATATTGCAGGTGACTCAGAAAGCTTTGAATTTTATTTCTGTCCCTGCTTCTCTGATTATTCCTCACAAAGTTCCAAGATGTGATCTATGAGTAATTTTAATTATACGCACTTAGAAAGTGTTGGTCTTGTGGATAAATCACAGGACTTGATGGTAGGAGATGAAGGTTCTTTCTGCTTCGTTACCCTTGTGACCTCCAGCTAGTTGCTAGGTTTTGGTGTCTCACGGTGCCTTTCTGCTTTAGAGGGCTCAGAAGCCTTGGAAAATGCAGCAGGGACTCAGAATTTGTACATATGTGGAGAACTTTTAATAGGCTGTTGTGAAAGTTAATGATATGGTTCTGTAAATCACAAACGGAGCTCACCCATGTAGCAGATTTCTTTTAACAACATTGCTGCTCTTAGTTCAGTTGTTTTTAAATTGGATTAAAGTGCATGCAAGAGAGGAAAATAGCAAAAATGCTTGAAATCTATGAAGAGAGAGAGAGTAATGCAGCTCCTGACTTTATTCTATGGCAACATCATTAACTTTGGTAGCAATAACTGGATTTGCAATGGCCGATATTATAGTGTAGCTTCAGAAGAACTTAAAATATTTTAGAAATAAAGGGGATGTAATTTGAGTGCCTTGACTAAATACGTAGTTGAGAAGAGATCTCTTCCAACAGCAAATTTTGTGACAGAAAATTGTTGACCTGTGATAATCCTAGAAAAACTAATCTACAGCTTAATGCTGCACACAAAATAGATAAATGGGTGGAACAGCTTGACTTCTTTATCAAAGACAACATTCCTACTGATGAAGGATTTTTTTGTTCGGCTCATTCTTTTGTATAATATAACTTTTGTGCAAGGTGACACTTGGGAAATAGTTAAGTAAAAAGATTACTGTAAAACATAATCTAATATTTTTCCTTTTTTTAAAATCTTTTTTGATTTTTTTAATTTTTTATGTTGAAACACGATTGTGGTAACAGAGCTATGTATGCCAGACGGATCGCTTGCAGTTCAGTGATCTCAAGCTGTGTAAGACTTTAAAGTTCCTGTATGTTTAGGATTCTGTAGTTTTCCTAAAAGGGTATAGAACTAATTAATTGACTTGTAGCATAGAAAAGGCTTAGTAAATTTTTTTCCTTAAAATCGTAGTTCTGGTGCCTTTACATGTCTGTCTTTCTAGTTCATTGAAATTTGCATTGGTAAAAGTTTAGACTTGAGAACAGATGCTAATCTGTGTCCTTGACATACGCACACTGTACAAAGATAACTCTTTACTCCTGTTTGTAACGAATGGTCTAATTAATTTCAGTGGAATTTATCACAAGTCTTAAGATTTTTGATGGGTTTAGGGGCTTTTAGATTGATCCTGTTAACCAGCTGCTATGTCTCACTCCATAGTTTCACTTGTGATTTCTGTGTCTCCTTCAGTAGATGAACTAATGGGAGGTGTCACTGGTGTTTGTACACTGCTTTGAAACCCACATGTGAATGGTGTCATAAAAGTGAAAGCTGTTCTTTGGCAGTGCCAGGCGAAACAGACATTGCTTTGAATGTGGCCCGTGGAGTTATCCTCGGTAGTTCCCTTCTCATTGCTTGGCTTTATGAAAAAATATCTGAAACGATGGAGTATGACTGGGCTCATTAAAAACATATTTTGTTATTAAGCATCCTATAAAGAACAGACTGTAATATCAATTACTGGCTTCAGCAGTTTTGGGAAACGGGAGTGCCAAAGTACATACAGGAAAGCCAATATGCACCAATGGCACAGTCATCGATTTTCATAGGACAATGGGAGTCAAAGATGGAAATGGATATTGCAGCGATGTCCTGGGTAATTGACCGGTGAAGCGATTCAGTAGTAGTCCTGTAAGTGAGGGAAGAGGTGCCCCTCTTTGTGCCTGTTCCATATTAATGAGTTTAGCACTTTGTCTTTTATGCTTGTTTCTTTTGTAGTAGAGCTCTGAGTACCTGATCTTGACTTGAGAGCACTTGGCATCTTGCAGGATCAGGAGCTGTGCCTGCTGAAGCTTGCTGCATTTAATTTAATTGTAGCATTTTATTCACTGTTACTGACTCCAGATGTCCCACGGGGAACATACTGAAAGGAAGAGAGGAGGACGCCAGTAAACCATAATAGCAGAAAGAAGGAACTAATTTTAAACTGCTTTGAAACATGCTTTCTGTAAGCAATGCTGTCCTCCCAAGTGGCCAAGAGCGTAACTATTGCAAAGAACTGCAGTAAACTTAGGTTTTCTTCTGGTGGCATAACATAGTGTATCGAGGACGCTTAATTACAAGCATCAACTGAAATGGGTTTTCTAATCTAGGGAAATTGTCAAGTGGTTAGGACCAAAACAGGAATATTTATTACGACCAGAATTTATAGTGAGGGTCATACAGAGGGTTAATAAAAGACTTAATAGATATTTGATTAAAAGGCTGATCAGCAATTGCAGTCCGATAGGTTGCTTATAATCATTGCCTTTAACTGTCCATTAAACCTTCTAATGATACTGTCAGCTGTATTGCGAAAATCTTATACCATCGTTCTAACATGTTATAGTCATTTAACCATAATAAAATATTTATAAACGGATCCTTACTGTAAGTGTAGCCCATATTTTGTGTCATTGGTTTCCACTCTGCAGCGTGCTGCTTATTGTGTAGATCAATATGGCTTTACTGCTTCCTTGTACTCCCCCGTCTGCCTCTATGTAAGAATAGAGAATTTTCCTTAGATTAGCATCCCCGTGCTGCTGTGGAATTGTGCAAACGCATTTGGTTACACATACAAATATGACTAATGGCTTCCAAAAGATCTGTTCAGGAAATGCCAGAATGAACGTTACCTGTCCCAAAAGAGGCAGATGTACCCTGATATGAAGGCCTTCCATCTCAGAGCTGATTGAGAGGTAAGATTTGGTGTGATATCACACATAAGCAGTGTTCTTCCTCTTCCTCCTGTGCTGTGACATCCTGCCATGTGGCAGGACCCGCGTGATGGTGTGGGTGGGAGGAAGGCTCTATGATGTGTCATATGGTGGATTCAATGTTGGCCCATTTTGAAGCTGGAGAGTATTTCTGAGGCAGATCTCCCAGCTGGCAACATTTAGTGCATGTTTATTTGCATCAAGCAGTTGCAGTCTGGATGAACTAGATTGCTTTCAGAGGGAGCTAAACCAGAAGATCCATAGCAGATATGTACCAACCCTGCCCCAGCCCGTAATACTGGGGACTGAAACCATAAACTGCCCTCAGCACCATGAAATCCCCACTCATGATTCAGACGTGTGCCAAGAAAAGGCTCATGAGCTTCTGACAGTTTGTACAGCACTCAGAAAGTGTTCCTAGTGCTATAGGAATGTATGCCTTGATGTTTGCTGTTGCTGACCACTTGTCAGCTCCTTGACATTCACTCCTTTTTTCTTTTCTGGGACAATTCTCACCTCAAAATTCTTTATTTATCAGCACTGTCTTGTGATGCAGTCTGTTTGCTGAACCCAGTTCTGAACAGAACCCTGGTCTCTTCTACTGTCTCTTTTTTCCCCCCTCTTATTAACTCACACACAGCTCACTGCTCTCTTTCCATGGATGTCTGCTGCTTCTGCCTCCCAGAAGGTCCCACAGGGTACATGCTGCAGCCCCAGGAATACAGTTGTGTTTGTTATCTTGTGCTGTGAGAAAGCTGAAAACTTCTCAGGTTCAGAATAACCCAGTGACTGTCCCAAGAGCTTCCTGATGTCAGATAGCTTCTAGGTGCAAGGGGGCTGGCAGTCAGTGTTGCACAAAGTGCAGGAAGATAGAGGTTCTCTCCATAACAGCTGCATGTCAGGGAGATGCAGTGCATGCACACCTGGTAAGTAGATGTGAGTTGCTTTCTGTGGGGGAGCACAACTCTGAGGCTGCCATCCACCTGCATGTGTGCACCCTGGGTCCTGGGATCATCATGCAGTGGGGTCTGGAGGAGAATGCGCTAATGCCACTCCAGAGAAAGCTGAATCCCACATGTGACTCCTGCAAAAAAACATCAAAATTGAGGGATGCTTTTTTTGTGTCAATGTTTTCATCCTGAGTAAGCATACACCTGTACAGCAACACTAAGGAGTCCACCTCCACCCCAGAAAAAGCAACAAGGACAAGAGCAAGCTGGGGTTGTTTTGGAGATCAAGCCAAGGGTTTATCTTGATCTGCTGACACATTTGAAAACTACAGAGCTTTCTGTCTCCATTAGTGCTTTACACTTAATTTCAGCTTCGTTCTAATGAAGTCAGACGATGAGAACAGTATCGATCTTAATGGTAGTACATAAACCATTGTGTGTATTTACATGGCTAGTCAGAATTAATACTTGGGTTTTACATATTTGTTTCTTCCTCTTTCTTGGCCTTTGTGATAATGACCAAATAATTCTGATGACATACTTATTAAACTTAATAATAAAGTAGAATAAAAAGCAGGTGATTAGAAATTGACTTAAAAATTGGAATTAACCATTCTCTTTTGGAAATACTTATTTTCAAAAATTACCTTTAAAATATGAGAAAGCCCTTAACTTAGTAAGAAATACTTTTAGTTATTTTTATACGTTGAAGGTTTATTAATTTGTTGTCAGTGTTTTCAAGATCACTGTAACTGTTTGAAATCATAGGTTGCTGAGGCTCCAGTGGAGGATCGGTGTTCTTCTGCAGGCACAAAAAATGCTCCCTCACTTTGGCCTTTGCAAACAGTTCAGTTCAGTGATTATTGAACTCAAAGATGAGAAACTGACTTGTACTGAAAAAAACAGAAAATCTTGTTTTTCTCTCCCAGTTTGTTTATAGAATAGGAGGAGCAGAATAAATCATTAAAAGCTTGGAGACAACAGCTAAACAAAACAATCAGATAAGTTTGCTAATTTTAGGTGAGTACAGTCTTTTGCAAATAGAAATTTTTGAACAAAAAATTTGAGCACAAACATTTTTCCTCAGGTATACAGTAGATTGAAGATTTTTATTTAACTTATAAAATAACTTCAAATGCTATGCTTGCACTTGGGGTTAATTAGGATTTTTAATCTAATTCTGTTTGAGAGAAATTACCCAAATAAAATCTTAAATTAATTTATTTTGGCTAGAAAAGAGAAAAACAACAATGTACGCCACCAATGAAAATTTACAAATCAATGCAATTACAAAATAATAGTAATAATTATTTAAAGTTTTCTACTTGATAATTCAAATGATCACACTTACTTCAACGCCTCGTTCAGTCCTACGGCATTTAGGTAGGCTGAGACTTCGAATGGTCTTTGGCATTTTCAGTTTCTTCCCTCTTACACCTGGCAGCACTTTTCTCTGTATTTGTGGCTACGAGTGGATAAAAATAAAATGATTGCCATAAGGAAACTGAGCCAACAAAAGCAGTTTACCTTTGGATATGAACTTAATGCAGAAACAACAACCACAGCCCTCAGAAGCCCATTAATTGGGACCGAAACGGCTGAGCTCTGTTTGTAACTGTAACTCTTCTAAATTCCGTGTTGTTTCTTCAGGTTGTTTCCCTATGGATTTAAATAGTTTGTGATGAATAAAATATTGATTGGTGGTTTCGGATGACAGATGCTTCTAAATCTGAACAAACATAACTAATATGAAATTCAAATTCTGATCAAACAAAAAATTAATATGAATTTCATATTTTGTTGCTTTTAATAAGCACAGATGTCTTGCCAGTGGCTCAGGCTCTGTCAAGCATCACTGCATCGTTTTTTCTCGGATCAGACGTAAAGGTATAGAGTTCCCTCTATGTTTGTGCTTTGCATGCAGAATCACATTGGTTGGTATTCAGGCATAACTGATGTTAATTTGCCTGAATGGCGATTGTGGCTCTAATGTGAAAGTCTAGACATCCGTTCCTCTTCCAGTACAGTATGTATTTAGTAATGTAGGACCAGAAGGGCCCTAGTTCACCAGTGAATTTTGTCCCCTGCTCTTGCAGACAGTTTAATCAGATAATCCCTTTAACAGACTGATGCAGCTCTGTACCTCCTACTGCTTAACAGTAGGTAAAAAGGACAAAATTGCTGGCACTGCGTTATCTTCTGCCACGGAACTGAAGGTGAGTAATGCCCTAGCCTAAATGGAGTATCTCTTTAGTGAACAACGAAGCAAATGAACACAAGAATTGCCACTTAGGTCATAATATTGTGTATCTAGCCCTGAAAGCTAGGTTTGACAGTGTCCTGTTGCAGAGTAAGGTTTAAGAATTTTTTTTCTGGATCATCACACAGTGACCTCTTTTCCAGGGGAGGCATTTTTGTAATGGCTGTCTGTGAGTAATCTACCTAAATATGAGGTTGTGTCTCACCTGGAGGAATTATTTTTATTCCCCCTGTATGTCTTGGCGATCCTGCTTATGTAAACATTTAAGTTCTGCTCTTAATGCCTTATAGTGACACATTTCAGAAGTTAACCTGACAATTTTATTACTTTAAATATTTCTGCCTTTCACCTTCACTACTTCCCTGACTGTACCAGAACCATGGTTGGCTGTGGCTGTACCACTGAATATTTTATATATCTTCATCATATGTCTCTGTGTTGGCATCTTGCTGAAGCCCTTCATTTCCTCCATTATCTTTGATGACAAGGTGCCCAGAACTAGATGCACTATTTCAGCTGAAGGCATACTAATGACTATAATAAAATGGCAAGCTAACATTATTCTTATTCTCTTCTGTATCATTCCACTACAGAAAATGAAGCTGAGAATCTCAGAAGTCTCTTCCCCTCTTTCTCCCATAATCCTAACACATTGTTTGCCTCTTTATTTGCAGCTGTGTGTTGATCCAAAGCTTTTGTATTTGATCTGTTTACAGCAGTGCCCGTGTCTCTTTCCTAATTAATTTAGAACTTATCAGTGTATAAGCAATTCAGACAGGATTAAAGTATAGTGAGGTCTGTCTGGATTAAAACCTTTGTGTGCTGGGCTTGCAGAGAGGACTGGTGAAAACATGCAGTGCCTTTCAGTTCTGGGACAGTTATTTGATACAGTAGGGTCCAAAAATTGAAAAAAGACACTTTTTTCACAGTTGGTTTGTCTGTAGGAAATCTTCACCAAGAGGTGAAGACTGGCATGAGGAGTGTGCCTCTGAGTGGTGGCAGAGTGAAAAAGCTGACACTGCTGCTCACTCTGCGTTATTCATCCTAAATAAGCACTGGGGAAAGGCAGGGAAGTATTTTCATTTTACATCAGTCAGGACTTAAATGATGTCTCTCCGTTCTCCAAAGCGATGACCTGAGTGTCTTTTGCTCCTTAGGTCAATGACTCAAACAACGGTGTTATATCATTCCTTTAACGACCTAACCAAGCTCAGTCTAAAGATGTGCTGGTGACTGCGGCATGGCCAGAGTACCCAACATTAATAATGCATTCTGATTAGGAAGCACCTATGCCTGAGGGTTATAGCTTCATTAACTGCAATTAGCATGAATATACAACAAGCTGAAATGAAACAGCAATGTAATAGCAGGTACCTGTAATTCTAAATTATATTAATAGCAGACATGGTAGATTGATTTATCTAGTACATGTGCATACATATTAGATGCTGGAACAAAACAAAAAAGTCTTTGCCTAGTATATATCTGAAATCCTATTAATTTCACAGGTTTTATCTAGACAGCACTATGTGTAATGGAAAAAGTGTTTATTCTTCCAGAAGTTTCAAGTGCAAAGCAGTGAAAACTCTGTTTCTTACTTATTTTCTGTGATTATAAATAAATCTTCACCTATGGCATGAGTCAACCTGTCATGACAATTCAAAAAAGGATGAACCAACTATTATTTACAAATTCAGCATTCAGCCTTAGAGTATTCAGTCTGTGCAAGACTCATCGTTGACGTACAGCATTAGACAGACATTACTCTGTCTTGGTCCTGGAGCTGCTCAAAACTTGTCACTAATCACCTTCATTAACAGCAGCTGCCTTGTCTGGAGCGCCTGAAGAAGACCGGGCATTTTGTGTTTAATGCTGCATAACACAGGTAGGAAGGCTTCTACAGCCTGAGGTTGAAGTTGCAAAGGAAGAAGTGGAGAAGCAAAGAAGTTCCCAAAATAAATGTCCATTGTAAGTGTAGAATATACACATGGATGTATCAGAGCACATTTTTGCCAGAGTAGGTATAGAACCCTACCAGTTAAATGTCAGCTCTGTTCTTCTAGGTATCATGGCACAGGTGGGTAATGATTTAAAAAAAAAAAAAAAAAGGATGAACCAATTCTTACTGCTCTAACCTGGTTGGAGTTTGATTCTGGAAGTGTAAATTTCATTCCCTCATCTCAGTCTTCTCCTGCTTTGAATGCATGGAGGAACCTGGCTTTATCGACAGTCCTCATACAGACTGAGATTTGTTCTTTGATTTTTCTTAACTTCATGTACTCTGTTCATCTTAATTATGCAAAGCATAAGTGCCTGAACTGGTAGTTTTTCTCGATGCTGCAAAACTGATTTAACAAACTGGATAAGCAAAATGCAGCTCTCTTTCAACGTTTCTCCTATTCCTTGCATGGTTTATGCAGCTGGTGTGATGTCAGCCAGCTATTATGGGTTTGTTTGCCTTGATTGTTACGAATTCATCCTTAGATTGTCTCACTGTGCAGTAAATGCCAGAGCCACAGTTTCTAGCGATAAATTTAAACATTCAAATTCAGTCTTGTTACTGTTCAATATGTCTGTATGCTGTCAAATTGATCATAGCGTTCTCATCGCTCAGCGAATTTCTGTGTAAGGCCAACAAGTTGCAGCACTTGAGCAGCTTTCATCTCTTCAGACTGCTTGCTTCTGCTTATATATTCTGCATGGAACTCAGGATTCATCAGTATTTTTATAAGGAGAAAACAACATCTCCTGAGAAAATTATTTTTATTTTTGTTTATTAAGTCTTAAAATTTACTATTCCTTTAATTGAGGAACAGGGATTTTCAAATGATGTCCTTCTGAAGTTTATAGAAAAGCTTTTTAACGATTTTTCCATTTAAATGGATTTGCAATTTTCCTGTGGGGTATGAGTTATTTATTACTTTTTTCTTCATCATAGAGTGTGAGGCAAAGATGATCCTTTTGTTCTCTAGGTGTTACAGAGCTGCATTTCCACTCTTTTTCCTACATGGACCCAGTGTGCCTCCAATAACATCGCTTTTGATTTCAGTAGGTACCCTTGAGACAAGAATCCTCTTTCTGATTTTAAAACTGCTGAAAAGAATTTGCTTTTATTCTGTGATTTGAAAGAACAAGAGAATGCTACAGACATAAAAAGAAAGTCAGTGTCAGATGCGAGTGTAAAGTGGAAGGGATGTTGATGGATGACTGCTTCTGTATCATCTGACCACTGTCACGTGCTGCCCCTGGTGGACTCACTGCTCTCCCATGCCCGCAGTAATGGATCTGCCTTTGTGAAGTGTAAGGAGAGAGAAAGAAGTCAGATGCCATATTCTAACTTTCCTTCCACAACCAGTCTCTCAGTAACAAGAAGCTCCTTCTTTTAGGGTCAGGTGCTGAGCTGCTAGGAACATCTTTTTCTTCCCCTCGTTCCATTTTTCTGCAGCTTTATCTGTTCTGTTTATCCAAACAATGATGGTTTTGCACGTGCATGTACCACTTGTGGTTTGAGCTTCCTTTGATCTCAGAGCAGCATTAAGAAATTTGTTGGAGTGACAATATAAAAACAATAAATAATAACAACCTACTTTTTTAGGGAAATGACACAGCCAGGTTGGGTTTCATACAGGAGTCATGTTTAAATCGCTTGAATCTGAAAGGGAGGAGTGTGCTGTCAAAAGCCTTGTGGGAACAAGTTAGGAAGAGGAGCATAAGCTGCTTTGGAACACTTTTGCATCAGCGTCAATCCATATTGAGTATGAGGTTTATTTAATTCTAGTAATTGTAGAAGTACTTGTTTTTAAACAGAGGGACTCACTAAGTGGTAGTTTACTGCTGGATGGCTGTGGATTCCGGCACTGTCACTTTCTTTACATCATTTTTTCTCAAGGAATGACCCAAGAACTGCTGAAAATGGAAATTCTAATATACATATATATATATATAAATATATTTACATATAAAGAGTTTCTATTGCAGCAGTTCAAGGCAGGTATTTCAGACTCCCTAAGAGTTGTGTGCTTATCACCTCTCAGGCACTCCAAGAACACTGAGGTCCTTATGTTTGATCCATTTTTCAGAAATCAGGTACATCATGATGCTTTCAGAATGTAAATATTTAATACAGAGTTCTTCCAGGAGATGGAACCATATTGATCGTATGTTCTTAATCTTTACAACTTTGGTCTTTGCCTGCCTGAAATTCAAAAGCTTTCCTTTGTGGGTATTGGAGTGTTCTTTCTATTCAAGCTTAATGACTGAAATAAACTCCAGATCACTGGAACAAGAATTCATGTGACTTGATTTCTCATCCTCTTTCTCTCTCCTTGTTGAAACAATGTGTGGTTTGCTTTATTTAAATACACTGCAGCTCCTAACTTATTAATCAGCCTTTCAACAGGTAAACTAAGAGTATAAGCGTGAATGAAGGGAAACATTCTGAACTTGATACGCAGATGTTATAATCCAAACAACAGACCTGATATTTTTCAGAACATTTATTAGTCATTAAACAGAGTAAAATGAAAGCTTCCAACACTTCTTCTGTGTTGTGGTTGTAAGTTATAATAATAAAAGCTTCAGTAAAGAGGATCAATTAAATGAAGTCATGTGCAGAACATAAGCAACAGCACATTTACTGCCACTCTAATGAAAGTGTACTTGATTTTAGTAGAATGTGCTTTCTTTCCGTGAAATGAATTATACACATTTTTCACGTTTTTGATCTCTGTTTTTTTAACGAGTAGCAACTATGTCTTTTATTCAGATGGGTATTAATTATATAGTAGAAACCATAATTTCTGATATTATCAGTTGGTGACGAGGCTTTGCCCATATCAGTCTGGAGCAGGCTTTGCACCTTATTATAATGCAAAGGAACAGGTAGAAGTCATAATTTAAAACAGTATACAAAGTATAGTAGGTTGGTGCTTAGCAAAAACTTAAAACTGAAACTGTCAGCCTCGAGGGGGCTGGAGTTAATGGTTTGCGGGTCCGTCTCCTTGGTGAAGGAGAAGTTCAGAAGTTACCAGAAGTTTGCTATCACCAAGCACTAGGAAGAGTTCAATGCATTCAACCAAAATTGTTGCTGAAAATATCCAGCATCTAACAGTAATGTATCCAAGAGAGACAGACTTTCTTTCAGCAGTTCTGTTTATTCCATTATGTCTTTAATTCTATTTGTCCAAAACACATACTCCACTCTACCCTTACAATTTCTGAGATACTAAATCATTTCATTTCCCTTAATCTAGACTAGATGAATTCTTTCAGTTCAGTAATCCTGCACCATTTCACAGAATCACAGAATTGCAGAGGTTGGAAGGGACCTCGAGAGATCATCGAGTCCAACCCCCCTGCCAGAGCAGGTTCCCTACAGCAGGTTGCACAGGTAGGCGTCCAGGCGGGTCTTGAATATCTCCAGGGAAGGAGACTCCACAACCTCCCTGGGCAGCCTGTGCCAGTGCTCCGTCACCCGCACTGTGAAGAAGTTCTTCCGCATGTTGGTGCGGAACTTCCTGTGCTCCAGCTTAAGGCCATTGCCCCTTGTCCTGTCCCCACTGACCACCGAAAAGAGGTTCCCCACCTCCATTTGCCTCCCGCAACTAAGATACTTATAAACATGGATCAGGTCCCCTCTCAGCCTTCTTTTCTCCAGGCTGAACAGACCCAGCTTACTGAGCCTATCCTTATAGGGGAGATGCTCCAGGCCCTTTATCATCTTTGTGGCCCTCCGCTGGACTCTTTCCAGGAGGTCCCTGTCTTTCTTATACAGGGGAGCCCAGAACTGGATACAGTACTCCAGGTGAGGCCTGACCAGGGCAGAGTAGAGGGGGAGGATCACCTCCCTCAACCTGCTGGCAATACTCTTTTTAATGTACGTTGGGATCCCGTTGGCCTTCTTAGCCACCAGGGCACACTGCTGGCTCATGGCCAACCTGTCATCACATTTCCCTCACTGACATGACATATTCACTAAGAAGGGGCTTAAAATAAGCTCAATGCTTTTGCATCAAATTTTTTGGACCCAGATATTGATGTGGTTGACTTGCTTAACATGCTGCAAAAGCAAATTCTGTTTCATGAAATTAATGGGAATAGGACGTAGTTTTAGTAGCTGTCTGGCTAGTTTGATAATGCCATCTGAAAGTAGTGGAAAATGGCATGTAAATAATTGAATTTCACAAGCCTGTGTCATTATTTTGTTAATATTGCTCCACGTCTGAGTGTAGCTTCACAGAGATAGAAAAATGTTCTTGCTGCTGCTATCTCCTTTTATAGTTGGGCTACTTTGTTTTTAAAAAGTTAAAATGGTTTTACAAACAGAGCAAGGAGATATAAATGAGTAGTCTCTCAATATCCATTAGCAGATGTTTAGGGAAAAATAAAAGAAACAGGGCAAATACAGAATAATCTTTCCCTGGTGCCACCCTACCTTTCTATAAATGGCAACTTGGGGACTTTCTGACCTGGATATTTCATTCATACCATGATGCTTAAAAACCTTGATGCACCATTACCTCTCTCTAGTGTCTCTTTACAATTCTGGCTTCCACAGCATCTCATGTGGAACTTAATTATGCTAAGAAGTGTTTCATTTTGTAGGTTTTAGACTTCTGCATGCTGAATTCATGAGCTACTTTGTCCCTACTAATTATTTCATATAACTATACTGTAGTACTCTTCAGACATCCCAGGCACAAGTGTTTGACTTTTCTCATGCAGATGTTGCTCATGCTTCCAATCATCATTGTTGCCCATTTCCTTCCGACTCTCTTACATCTTTTCTGAGATGGAAGATCAGTACTCCACTGATTGTATTTGAAGTGTAGGCACCTTAGTTTTGTACAATAATAACTCTTAGCATCTGTTTTCAATTTCTTTACTGTAAATGTTATCATTCTGGGGGAAGAGAAGGTTTGAGTACCTTTTCATACCATTTACAAGGCCAAAAGCCTTGCTGCAATGGCTTTAATCAGTTGTGCAATTCATCCAGGAACTCGAGACCTTACCCCTTTGTTGTCTCTAATGCACCCTTTCTTGTTCTTTATGAGCTTCGGTGTCCCAAAGGGCCACATTCTCTCCAGCGGGTGACAGGCTCTGGAGCAAGTAACCTCTTTGACCAGTACTTCTTTTAGCCCCTTCACTTCATTGCCTCACAAACAACTACTGCTGTTGGCTTGCTTGATGTAACTGCTGCTCCCCATGTTTCATATACAAAGATGCTTCCCAACTTATATGTGCCAATAGGCTTTCCTTTTCCACAGTTCTGTTTACCTAGCTCCTCTGACTGCTTTCACATTCCTAGGGTGCAATATTCTTCCTTCAGTGCCTGCTCCTCTCTCAGGATCTTCCACTTCTACGTTACCTTGCTTTTGTTATTTTTCACCATCTCTTTGTCTAGAAATCAACAGCAAAGTGTGTAATGTGATGGGAGATTGGAGGTCTGTGGCTCATTTCATCAAGCAGCATACAAACATGGCAGAAAAGTTAATATCTGTTCCTAAGAGCTTCCTATATAAAGGTAATGGGGGCCCCTGACAAGGGGAATGGAGCAGAGCAGTGAGCTGTGAAAACTGGAGGTAGTCACAATGGCACTAAAAGCAGACATAGATCTGAGTCTATTCCTGAGACCTTTAGTACTGAAATGTACTGTTGAAGGAGTACTCCTAGCGTTTATATTAGGCAGAATCAAACCTTTGATTTGGATTCTGCTAAGCACTAAGGTAAGAGAGTATGAAAAATACAGACATTATTTTCTTGTGTCTCAGCCCCATGTTTATCTGAAGACTAAAAAAAATTCTCTAATTGCAGCTACAGTAATAAAAATACAAAATAAAAAACCTAATTACACTGTAAGGTTAATAACAAGTGCTCTCGGTCATTGCATTCATGGTTTTATGCAGAGGAAGTCTTCTGTACCCATGACATGAGACAAAGCTATTATTGATAGATGAATCTATTGATTAAAAAAAAGCTACAACACATTCTACTACTAACAGACTTTTACCTGAGATACACTTTTATCCTCTTATCTTTTTTTTTTTAAATTTCTTAACGTAAGGTCTTATCTTAGACCTGTAAGTACAACACGTAAGGGTTTTGAAGAATAATAAATGAAAGTTGCTACAGAAATAATACAGGAGTGCTTAAGAATGAATTTCAAATGGTTTGGTGAAGTAGATATTGCAACAGCAATCTAAATTCTATCAGACAAGGTAATGGAGGGTAAAGAAGCTGGCAAGCAGAGTGACTGGAAAACTAAGTGATAACATAAGCCTAAACCATAGAAGACCTTTGAAAAAAATCTATGTAAATCATCTGGGAAACTAATGTGTACATAAAGGATTGTAACTTGAAAGGAGTAAAATGAATATCTGGTTGAAAGGGGTTGAGGAAGAGCTGAGCCAAAGATTTTTCTAAGTGGTTTTGCTCTGGATGCATAGAATCTATGCAGCTGGGGGCTAAATTCTCATTTGTGGTGTTTGATATGAAGTAAGACCTTACAAGGTGTGTCTAGTAGCAGTCACCTGGTGAACCTCTTGGCTCCAAACCAGAATCAACTTTTCCTAAGCCATCCTTGACAAAGCATTATTTTACTGGTCTGTAAAAACTTGCATGGGGATGTGCACCCATCTGCACCGGAGGTGTTTCCTTTCAAATGCTGGCACTTTGGCTTAGGGAAGTTTTCCTGATACCTCATCCTTGCATTTATTTCTGTTCTTTGGACCCTTTACTTCTAGCCATATCCTCACATGGAGTGACCTATTCACCTGTCTGGACAAGGAGCTTGGGTCAGAGGCAAAATGGTGTTAGTGCCATATTTCTGTCTAGGGTTTTTTACACAGAAATATTTGCACATTGGTCTGATAGCTACTGGTAACTACAATTTTGGCCGATGCCCTGGATATCTAGGAGCTGCTCACAAATGTATGCATCCTCCATAATAAGCATGGAAGAAAATCCTTGTTTGAAAAAAGAAATACATCTTAGAGAAATCAATGGGAATACAACTTGGGGTGAGGGCAGGGGAACATGTATTTGTAGCTGGTGAATTCTTGTCTGAATGCATTTAGTCTGAAGAGTTCTGACAACGGTGTGCTCACTGACAGCTATTTAAGAAAAGCATTATAAGGTAGCAGAGAGGCAATTTCAGTTCTCATATGGAACACTCAGAAAGAATGCTGCTCCCAGTTCTTTTTTAGAAGTAGACTTGTGCTCACAGGTTTCTTTAGTGATAAAAGATGCCCTAAAAAGAAAGCCTAGCACAACAATAATCCATATGACAAAGTATCCTGAGTGAGTGAATCAGTATATGACGTGCGTACCATGAGGGAATCCTGGGGGGGGTTACAGGTTTTGTGCGTGGGGACGATCTGGCTGCTGTTGAATACAATAAAACAGCAGATGCTATGTTGAAATTTTGATTGAGGAGAAGACTGTTTTTCAGAATCTCATCCAACATGGTCCCTTGAGGATTTGGAAGGAATGATGTTCAGACGACATGGCAGATGAATGACTTTTCTGTCCTGGTCCGTGCTACAGCTGTTCTTGGTCTATAACCAAAGCCTAAACTTCTCAGCACATGTGGTGTTTGGAACAGCTAGCTCTGTTGACTTCAAAGGGATAAGAATCTGATGGAATTGGCTATATTTTTAGCCGGTTGGATAGTGCCACGCATTATTCAGTTTTGATTAGCTCAGTCAATGCACAGGGCTAGTAAATGTTAAACATTAATATTAATCATGCAGCAGTGCCACTTGCAGGCTCTCAGCATTCTGGTCCGCAGCCAGAAGTGCAGGTGTGCAAATGAGAAATGTTTTGGTATTAAGAGCCAAACTTTTCTGCCTCTCACACCTGCACATATCCGGGAAATAAATATAGCCAACAAAAGCTTTTCTAAAATATTATTGTCCAAGTACTCCCTGCCCAAACACTGGTGAGACACGCACACATATATAAAAGAAGTAGATGCTATTCTGAGAAGTTTAAAGCGTATGTCTTATACAGGAGTTGATGTGATTTTCTTATGCTCATCAGAACAGCACCTTGTAGGAGGTGTTCGACTACCTGCAAATTCTGGCCCTGTCTCAGTGGATTGGTATAGGATTATTGGCAAAGCCTCATCTTGCTCGCGCTGCAGTCAATGACAGTGTTCTCATCTATAATGGGTTGTCTGTTGGAAGTATTTCATTACATTGCTGTTCACATACATGAACTTCCATTTAAAATCTTTGCAAATATCTCCTTCCTTGTTTATTTAAGGGAGGCATTTAAATATTTCCACCTGCCCTCCTTCTGCTTTGTTTTTATTTTATAGTAGGTTCAGAATTTTTGCTTTAACGCTCAAGATTACAGGGTCAAAATGAGTATGTTACTTCACTGATTTCAGTGATGTTATAGACACATCATTTATAATCTACATGGCTTTGTTTCTTCAGATGCAAAATCTGGCATTAATAATCTCAGTTTTTGTAAGAAAACATGCTTTTAGCACTGCTTACTGCACTGTATTTTTGAAGATACTAGTCTAAAATAAAATAGGAATGTAGTAAAATGTTCTTGTAAAAAGGATCAATCACACAGGCAGCTCCTGAAAGTTGCACAGACCCTGCTGCCAAGAAGCAAGGTCTTTTTGTAGCACACGATGGTACAGGGATGTGTGATATGTTACTTCCAGAGGTCTCGGAGGAGATAAGAAGATCAGAAGTGGTCCAGAACATCCATAATTGATAAATCCCATATGAAGCAAAGTCAGATCCTGACTTGTCCCACCCAGAGTGCTCCCTAAGGAAAAAATGAGTGTTGGCGTGAATCCCTTCCTGGTGTCCCGTGAGACAAGGATTCAGGAAGGAGATAGAGCTCTGTATGTTAGCATGATCCCAGCACCATGAAGACATAGCTGGGGAAGGCATGGCTGAACTTGTTCAAAGCTGATGTGGTTATTTAACAGTAGAAGTGAATCTGCCTCAATATGTGAACTCTGGTTAAACCACAACTACAGGATGATTATGGGGAATATGGGAAGATATTTTAAGAGAATAAACAGTGCAAAGAGAAAGAATGAAACTATTTGGAGAGATTGAAAGGCTATCTCTCTGGAAATAAGGGAACTGGGTCAAAGAAAAACTCAGGAAATGCAGCTTATTTGCATTGTGGCTGTAATGGAGTTCCATTTTCTTACACTTGAGCTCATTTAAGGCATACATTCATCTAAAAGATCACTGCAGTCTTGGTTTGTCTGCATGGTAGTAAGTGTATCTAAGGTTCCGAAACAAACATTTATAGTAAGAGAAGAAGTGAATGGCAGTAGCTGTGAAGATGTGATTAAATTTGATCCATGTCCGAGGTGGTTAACTTCTGAATGGCCAGAGGCTACTTTTATTCTCTGGTAGCTGTTTGGTGACCAGAAGAAGCGGCTTTATTTCTGTGGTGTTGTATGCCCTGCCCTAGATCAGCATCCTGTGTATGGCCCCCCAGCAATGCCCTTTAATTTGGTTGATCTGTTAACCTCATGGCATTCCTGGAATCCAGGTGTCTCTAAGGCTTCAGCCCTGCAAGACCTACAGACCAAAATGTTTCAGCCCTCAGATTACCAAGTGAGCACTCCTTTCAACTCTGCTGGAAACGGGTTTCCAACCTAAGTTAGCAGTCAGAGCATGGATAAGCCTTTAGGGTAAGCTGGAAATAAGTAGTCCAAACGACAAATACGACAGCCTATATTGGAACACCATTCATGTGGGAAATAACACTATCCTTCTTTGAAATGCTAATGCTTCGTGAATGCAATGGACATGAAATCAGGATGTTTTTCATATTTAACTCTTTTTAAAAATTCACAAAAATATTTTGTTTCAAGGGATACAGAAGAAGATTCCTAGTGGAGTCAGTGTCTCTACTTGCATGATTTAAATGAAATGTCTGCATAAGGTCTCTGCTGATTTGTGAGCCTTGGCCAAGGACCTTCCTTTATTTGCTCTTTTTTGCCATTGCAAAGTCAGTAATGTATTCAACATATTTTCCATAATTTATAACCCCACAGACATAAGCACTGTATCAAATGCTGCCGTAGTGACTGCTGACTGATTGAACTGATGAAGTCCAGGAGCCATGCACAATATTGCAGAGATTCACAAAGAATTAGCATTTTGGAGATGGAGGGCGACTTGGTTAACCAATATAAAAAAGATGAAGTACGCACCCAGTTCAGAATAATACTCATATCCCTAGGAATGGCCACTAATACAGCTTAAGTGGAAAACCTAGAAAATGAAGGTGCCTTGAGGACAGACCAATAGGAATAACTTAAAGGTGAGAACAATTTTGCATCAAGCCAGCTACAACTGAGCATCTTTGCGGATGTTTTTTCTGCTGAAAACAGAGACCCCATGAGAAGTCTTCTATTTTTTCTTCCCAAAACAGAAGATTTGTGTCCTGTGATGCAGTTCCATGCAGGCTAAAACTACAAGAGCATTGCTGGAAAATTGCAGGAACAATGATTTATTCCTGGGTTGAAAGCTGAACAAGGGAAAACATAAAAACACTGCACTATAGGCACAAAGGGTGATTATTTTTGCCACATGAAACTGTTTTAAAATTCATGGGAGAAAGTAATTTTTGACAGTATAGTTGTATAGGTGTGTTAGTGCTTACAAAAATAGCTATGGAAGGAATGTTTGTTTGCCAGGGACTGCTATCTTTGCTCTGCTGTTCAGGTATTTTTAATGGATTTTTTGAATATGATTTAGCATAGTTATGTTTATTGATGGATGGATTTATATAATTACAACAGAGTAAAACTGCAGAATCTTTACAACAGCAGAAACATCTGTGGGCTTACTGTATTTTTCTTGAGCAAGTTTTCTTGGGAGAAAAGGTCTGATCATTCTATTTGATTGGATTTTTTTTCTTGGTTGTATGTAAGTATTTTTGTGGATAGATGTAGTGCTTTCCTAGGTGCTGGTCTCAGAATCATACATGAAATTAGAATGATGTATGGGAATTTAGGAGTAGATTTCCCACTAAAATATATATTAAAGTCATTGTCTGTTTCTTTGTCAATTTTTACAGGATTTGTGATGCAAATTCAAATTTAGTATGCTCTTTAATGACCCCTGGGCAGATTTATTTTGTTAGAAGTTTTAATGTCCACATTCCCCAAAGTTCCAGTCCAGTCTTCTGGAGATTAGGTTTATTGGGTTTATTTAGTTTTACGTATTAGCAACTCAAGATGGAAAAAAAAATCCTAGTTAACGTGTCTTTTTATTCTTTTCTTAAAAATTATTTCCACATCATCATTTCAAAACCAGAAGAAATCAGCTCAAATCCTGCGGTGTAATAGCCATCAAAAGCTTTTTGAAGTTTAGTCAGACAGGAGAGGGAAGAAGACAGTGAGAAAACCATGCAAGTGCTTTTTGCCATAGCACTGCCAGAGAAAAACTGAAGGTTAAAAATTCGTGAGATTTTCTTAAAGACTATAGCATTCTCGACTCCACCTTCTTTGTCTTCCAATTTCCTGACTTTAGAGGATTTATTTATTTTTTGCTTTCAGTCTTTCTTTGAAAGCATGAAGACTAGCCAACCTCTTACATGCCAACACTGCGATTTTTGTGCAGCCTCCTGATTCCAACAACTGGAGCTCTGAGGAAAGTCTGTGAGCCTATCAGCTGCTGTATAAGCAGAAAGCTTTATGTTTTGTTGTCTCTAGATAGACATTTGCTCTTATTTACCTCTCACACAGTTCTTATTTACAGTTTTTAGGTGAATCATACGGCAGGCATGTGGAAAAATATGTATGTTTTCCAGACTTCCTTGCTTTTTGATGAACGAAAATTAAAACAGCCACTCATGCCAGATTTCTAAAGGCAAATTCATTTTCTAAAACTTTCAGGCTCTTAGCTCCCCATTGATCTTTGTGGAAGTTAGGAGCCACATGCATTGAAAATGCCTACCTGCATCTTTGCAGACTTAACCTCTTTCAAAATTCTGCATCAAAGGGAACTTCAGGCTAGGCTGCAGTTGTTTAGGATTGGAGGGAAATTACTGCACTGGAAAGAAAAAAGAATAGAGAAATACTCTTTTATGGGTATTTTTTCATTTTGTGTGATTATAAGAGGCACTGATAGTGTAATTTATATAGTTCTATTCCAAATAGCATGATATTTATGCACTACTTTGTTTTTATCAAGTTAGGTAATCGTATATTCACAGGACAATACTAAGAGGTACCTATTGTTTGGGAAAGCCAGTGTGCTGTCTTGATATAAGCTATCTTACTCGATGCAGAAAACAAGATTTTAAGATGCTATGAAATATTTTTTGTTATTGTTGTTTTACCAGCTTAAAAGCAGAACAAGAATGATTTAAAGGAAAGCAATGTTTAAATATAGAAATGGAATTGATAAGGGGAACATTGGAAGCATGAAGTTCTTTGTATTTCTTCAGGTTGTTATTCCAAAGCCCCCCAGACTTTTACTTATGCAAAACATCTGCCTTCAGCTGTTCCATTTTTCAGAAAAAGCAGCTTGTAGGAGAGGTGCCAATTGTCTTTTATGTTTCTATTACTTTAATTTTTACTGTTACCCATATGGCTTTTTTGGAAAATGATCTCCTCTATAACGTGAGATCCTCAGGGTCTCTGGCATCTAATAGTACAAATTTCTGGAGTGCTATGATACTGCCAGTAACTTGCTTTTTCAGGGAGGAAAAAGATTCATCTCAACCATTCCTCTAGACCACACAAATCTAGATCACAAACAAACAAAGGAAAAAAAAAAACGATATGGAAAAGAACAAACCAGCTCAGAAAAAAGTACCACCTAAGTAAAATTCATGTACTGTTAATTTTTTAAAGTTCTGTTAATTATTTAAAGCAGCTGCTCCTGAAGGTTGGTGCAAGTACAAGTGAATCTATTTCACAGACTGAAAATAGTGTGGTCTTCTATGATGTTCTAGTTGAAAAAATGTCTTACACAAAAACCTCTCATTTTTGCTGGTTTGGCTTTGAACCAGCCACTGCTATAATTGGGAGACCTCAGACATGAGACAAAATTTAGCCAGCTCCCTGGAAAACTTAAAGCGAAACCCTTCCCCAACCCTTCAAACCCAGCCCCACACCAAGTTCAGCTTGATTGCTTGCAATATGAAGGATTTGCTCTGGTGGTCAAACCCTATTAACCACGGGTTGGAGCCTACTCACATTCGCATTCCTAGCTAAGCTCTTTCCATGAAAAGTTTGAGAGGACTGTGCTAACTGCAGACATGTCCCGCTGACTTTCCATTGAAAGTTTACCAGATGGGAAGATCTCTTCTTAGAAAAATGGTGTCTTATGGGTTCCTTTGCAAAAGACCATGAGACTGATTTAGGAGAGATTGATTTGAGTTGAATTTAATATTTATCTATTTATTTTCTGATATCATTTTCTCAGAAATGCGATGATATTAGGGAACTGTTAATGACACAGGTAAAAATACTGTAGATTAGGCGAGCAGGTAAGTGGTTGGTGAGACAGCAACAGCATTTTCAAGATAAAAGGAACTGTATACCTGTACAGATATGAAGCCGAACGTAAACCTGAGAGTTACCTCCGTCAGTATCACATTTGACTTACCTACACACTCAGATCTTTTCCAGCTTTCCATATTTTCTTGAATTAGCTTCGTGAAATTTTGAGGTTGAAAGAGCACAATGATTGCAAAGCTATTCTGTGAAAAAATTCCCACAGTCTAGCCAACCACATGAAAGAAAAACTCCACTTGTTCTGTTGTGAGCTCTTAAGGTGTAGACAATTAATCCAACCCTCTCATGTTTTCAGACCTCATTAATTATCAGTGAGAAGTTATGAAAGCTGCAGACAATCTTACCGTAGCTACCACAAAATGTTTTTCACCATATGTTTTTATTTCAGAGTGAACTACTGTTTCAGTCTCTGTAGCATAACAGACTTACACAGGCTAGGTTTTTTTGTTTATTTGTTTTTACTAACAGAAGATAAAATTTTAGGGCTTCAAGGCAGCCTGTTTTGTAAGTGACAGTAATTTGACAACCTTTTTCTTTCAGTTGATGAGCTAGAGCTTGAGGAAATAACAGCTTATATTTACCTGCTCACCAGGAAAAACCCAGCGAGGTGCTGAGCTGTTCATCTAAGTCCCAGGGCTTTCACTGAATTAACGGAGAGCTGAAGATGCTCAGAGGACAGGGTTTGGAGTCTACCTTGGTGACTTCTTGGTCATGGGCTACTGGCCTAGACAGAGGCAGCTGGCTGTGGCAGTGTTTCTGCACACATGCTGTTTGGTAGTTCAATACTGCTAACATCACAAGCTATTCAGCTTTCCCCCAAATCACCAACAGTTCTTCCCAGTTTTGTCTCATATGCATGTCGGTACACTCATACTTGAACACAGTGCTCAGTAATCATCAGAGATAACACAATATACTGAAATCCTCTCTTATGTTGTTCAAATTTGAATAGGATAATTGAAAGTGTACTCAATAGCTTAGTCAGGCCTTCATAGAACAAAGGCATCGACTCACTTTTTTTTTTAAGTTCAGAAATGCCCACAGAAGTTTTGTTTTTCTAATTATAAGTATACTTGCTATTAAGTAGGTTTCCTTCTGAGGGCATCAGAGCTAGCAGCTGATAGTGACAAAGCAGGGAATTAATGGGAACAAATCACTCTGACACTGGCTTAATTTTGTCATTCTGTCAAATGGAACAATTGTTCAGAAACGTGTTAAAAATAACACCTAGACTTTTTTGCTATAGAAAGATTTTTTCTTTGTAGTTGCAGTAATACAAATAGAAATTATTTTGGATCCTGAGAGGCCTAGCTAAAGAAAACTTTTGTTGTTTTGCATAAAGGATATTAGGGTATGGCTTTACACATATTAATATACATTTGACATAGAAGAAAGCATTTGGTTTCTCTTAATTGGGTAACAAGGCAATCAAGTTTTGCCATCTATTAATTTGTTAGCTTACAACGTGGTCAGAGTGAGTCGTGAGGCTGTTCTGGAGTCAGGCATTTTGGGAAGATGTGAGATGAAGCTGTTCTCATGCACAGGCATTTTGTTGAGAACCCTGCGGGTCACTGCAGCAGGCAATCCTTTTGTATCTAATGTATAGAATAAAGTATCCTAAATGCATCTTGATACATTAATTTAAACCAACCTTTAAAACAGGTAACATCTATAAGGGGCATACTTGCATGAGTAGTTCTTCTGTGATTTTCTACAGTGTCGTGTCTCTGTAGCCCTCTTGCTCTGCTGTGTTAAAAAGGCTGCATGAAACATACAACAAATGTATCACTACTTTTATTTGCAAAAGTACTTCTTAGAGCCACTAACAAAAGGAATATTGGCACTGCATCTTGGTTTCAGCTCAAGCAGACTTGTGACATTTTGTGATACCTTTCAGTGTTTGATCAGAAATGAACCTGGTAAAATGAAGTGGTTAACTGAAGCCTTCTTAATCTTAATCTAAACTGACAGTCAATAAAAATGAGAGTAGACTTTATTAGTATAGCACTAATAATTCTGCCATTAACAGGAAGAAACTTGTCTTGGATTTACAAGGCACTAATTCTTTTCCAAGCTTTTTCTATTTCCATTCTGGGACTGGAGGAGCTCAGAGGTGTCTGATACTAGGCTATTTGTCTTTCTGTGCCTCTGAGGGTATTTGCTGGGCCTGAGTTTATAGCAGAGATAAACGGTGGCAGAAACGTAGGAAAGCCTTTTTGGTTTAGGAACCCTTAAACCTGGACAAAACAAATAAATGGTAAGAGGTGATTTACCTACAGGACTTGGAATGAAATGGAAGGGATTTATATAATGAAGCTTCCTTTTCTGTCATTAGGCTACACGGTAGTGATACATGGCAGCAGGTATTGTTGCTGCCATATCCCTAGCCTGGAGTTACAACACTTCATTAGAGTGAATTACTGATGTATTAAATATGCATTATTTACTGAGTTAGAAGTTTCTGTAAGTGTGCATCAATCTGTCTGGTGTATAAACAGCTTAAAGAGCCATTGAGGAAGTAGCCAGGTAAAAGCCTGCTACGTATTTGCTGAAGTTCTCTGTACCTACCCTGACAATGCCTGCTGCACAGACACCGATGCTGCAGGTACTTTCATTGCATTGCCCATACACCTGTCTGATTATGATTATCTGTAAAGCATGGAAATAGGGAGGTTACCTTCACGTCCATGTCATCCTTGACCTCTGAAGAGCCTGGCACTTCAGTTAGTGACAAGCGCCGTGGTGGGCTGAGCGATGCATGCCCATGCACTCAGTCTCACGCTTCATACAGAGATAAGAGTTACATCCGTTTGTCTCTGACTCAGCATCCTTCAGGTGAGGGTGCAAAATGGGTAAGCATAGCACTATCTGACTGCATTCCTTCAGGTGAAGTATTAGTTCTTGTGTGGCAGTTTAAATCCGTAGGGATTTCTTTCTATTCTGAGCATTTATAGGTTGTTATACAAATGTTGAGTAATCTTCACAGTTTCATGGGAGATGGGCCATGATGTCAGAACCGACATTACTCACTTCCTAAAAATGGACAAATCGCCCTTCATGTTGGTTGCCATGACTGTGGTTAGTCAAGGTTCCCTGAAGAATGCGGCACTGCATTTTTCCCTTGCTCCCTTTTGTGCAGAGGTGCAGAAGATGGCAGGTGACACGCTCCATACGCACCCGGCACCCTGGCAGGAACAGCACTGCGCTCCATCACTCATGGGCTTCCTGCGAGCTGCTGAACCCCTTCCTCACTTCTGCACCCCTGAAGAATGAGTGCAAACACATGTGACTCAAACTAGCATTGCACCACCACCTCTCACGGATACCAGTTCGCTAGTTGAGGGGTTGCCTGGAAAACTTTCTGCCCACTGGAGCCAGGTGTTTCTCCTCTAACAAGTGCAGTGCTTTAGGGAGATTCGGGGCTGTGAGGAAACGGGCTGCACGCAAGGACCATTCTCCTCTCACCCTTGTGTCTGACTTCCTTTAGTGAGCTTCACAGCTGGCATTCCCCAGGTGTGAGCAGTCTGTTCATCCAACACTGGTGGTGGTGTTGGTCGTGTTGGTGTTGGTGGTGGGATGGGGGCTGCTGTGAGGCTGTGATTGGGATGACGGCAGAGGGCTTTCTGGGAGCTGTGGACAAAAGTACATGGGACTTTTATTTCTCTTTTAAAATCTGTATTGCTTTTGAGATATGAGAGTCATCCGAATCTGACACTGCCTTACAGTTGGAGCCACACGGTGACAACAGGCCAGGTTACCATGGGTCTAGTGCTGCAGGTGCACAGCTAATAGGGAGACAAGCAGCTGCTGAGATTCACCTTTACGCAGACTGGGGATGACCATGCTACCCTAGGTCATTGTGGTAGACACCCCAGGCCTGCAAATGGTACAGTTAAAACAGTGGGTGCTACTTTTTCTGGCCTCCAACTCCTAACCCAGTCCCCTCCTGACTCTTCCTCCATACCCTCCTGGCACTCAGGGCCAAACCCTGTGCTGCAGAGCCTGGGCCTGCCTGCTCGCCAGTGGCTGCAGGGACAGGAGGGCAGCACCCATGGGGGGAACGGTGACAGTAGTAGGTGCTGTGCCCTGGCCCGTCCCTCCGTGGGAAGCCCCGTGGCATGGCGTGGGCTGCCTGTGCCTGCTCCTTCCCAGCTGGAATACAGGGTATGGGTGGCTGTACGTGCATGGCTGCAGTGCGGCGTGTGACCTGGTGTGTGACCTGGTGTACAGCACAGTGTGTGGCCCAGTGGGTGGTCCACTGTTGGACCCAGGCTGTGTCCCCGCGTGTGACCTGGTGTGTGACCCGGTGTATAACATGGTGTGACCTGGTGTATAACGCGGTGTGACCCGATGTATTACACGCCGCGCGATCTCCTGTGTGCCCCGGTGCGTGGTGCCGC
>WBMW01000802.1:3452313-3486415 GCA_013396635.1 Penelope pileata
GCAAAGTTGGCGAGCGCGCATCTTGCACGGGGCCGGTGCGCGGCGGGGAGGAGGAGGATGATGAGGATGAGGAGGGCTCGGACCGGTGTCCGGCTGCGCGCCCCCGGGTAACGCGGCGCGGGGCCGAGGCGCTGCCCAGAGCCCCGCGTTCAGTTGTGCGGCTCAGTGCATCCCCCTGGAACCACCCCGGGCCCCGCGCAGCCGTCCCCTCGCCGCCGCGCGCGCGCGCGGTCCAGCGCTGGCAGCAAAATCCGGAGCAAAGCACGAAACACTGGGGGCTTTGCCGTGGGTCGGGCAGCGGTCGAGGGGGCGGCAGCACCGGGTTCCCGCGGGTCCGCGATCAGCAGCAGCGCCCGGGGAGCTCCGCAGCCTCCGGGGGGCTGAGAAGCGCCCACCGGGAGCAGCGCTCGCAACTTTTCGCTGTTGGAGCCGTGTGCCGTGCCGCCGTTTTTCAGTGAGCGATTTGAGCCTGAAAGTTTCACAGGGATCTGTTATCAACTCGTTTTCGGTTTCAGCTGTCTGCGCTTCTTTATGTGCCCGTAGTGGTTGTGTGTGTGCGCGGATGGTCTCAGGGATTTGTGGCTCCTGATTTATCTGGCACCAAAACGTTGTGTCCTGCCAGTGGGCACCGTAGGTGAGCGTCACAGAGCACCTGGCGCCGGCTCTGTAACTTCACCAACGGGAAAATATCGTTCTGAAGGCTCCAGACCAGCTTTCTCCTGGAGGATTTCAGTGTTTCTGGAAAACTCCTGTGTGTTTTCAGTGTCGTTCAGCTAAGCCTGAACTCTGTGAGTTTAGCATAAAGTTTGCTTAAACTTGGCTCCGTTCAGAGCACTCGCGCTGCGGTTCTGGCAGGTGTGCGAGCTGCCGTCCATCCTGGAAGACGTCAGGTCCCACACATCATCCCCTGCTCTGCTCTCAGCTGAGCTGCGCGGCTCCAGGGCTGTGCCGTGAGGATGCGCTGCGCCCCTGGGCTCGTCAGCGCTCTGTGCAGCCTCGCGCTCCGTGTGCCGGGGGGGAGCGGGCAGCGCAGAGCCTGGGGCTGCCGGGGGGAGTGCGGGGTGCGCTCGGGGACAGCGCCCGGGGACGGCTGTTTTCTTCTTGCGGAATGGGCTGCGGGTCAGCATCAACTGCTCGCGTCCTGCCCTCCCTCCCTATTTCGCTGCTGTGCTACCGCTGTTCGCTTTTTGCAGACGGCTGCGGGCTGCTAGGGTTGCTGCCTTGAAGGATGCAGTATTAAAAAGTTGGCGTAAGTTCATTTTCTGATGTAAAAGGCAAATAATTCTGTCATGCAGAGTGCCCGGCACTCCGAAATGGATGTGGCAGAACTTTGCTAATGCCCAGCTCTGCGTGGGGGGTCTCTCCTCCCCTCTCTGCAAAGGTTGAATAACAGATGCTGCAGCAAAGCTGTGTGTTGCCACACTGTTATTATTTCTTCCCAGTCCTAGTATAGCTTGAAGAAGTCTGTTCAAACACAAACATAAATGCTAGTGTCAGAATAAATGAAAGTAGCGCCGTCTTTGATGCAACTCCTTAGTGCTCTCCGTGTTGCCTTGTTTGCTGTCTGCTACGTCAGGACTGCGGGGTGGTGCTCTCATCCCACGTGCCCGGAGACATTCTCTATGGTATTTGCACATTCAATGCAAAATGCTTCTGCAGTTACTTAAAAAGTGTGCTCTTACCTTGCCTGCCACCGGGCGATTGCTGCCGAGCGAGCCGGGCTTTGGGGCTTTGGAGGAGTGCCCTAGGAAGGAGAGACGTTGCTGTCCCAACCCGCCCCGAGCCTTCCTGTGCTGCGTGTGTTGAAGTGTGACTGTCAGCAGTGCTGTCTGTGCCTTTTTTTCTTGTTAGCTTTGTTTTATTGCACGATTCCAGTAGAAGAACTGATTTGAACAAAGGCTTCCAGGGAAAAGTGATTTGTGAAGAATCCGTAGGATATATTTTTTATTCCCTGTGGAATAAATACATTGAGCCCAGCGAAAGCAGGATGGGCTTAAATGTTTTGGAGAGAACTGTGCTGCCTCTGTGTATGTGAGATGAGCGTGTTTGAAAATAAACACCAAATCCAAAACATACTGAAGGTGGTCTTGAATGTTTGTTTGCTTATTTCACTCTGGGTTGAGTGTTTGGAGGTCAACAGCCAGTGCTTCCTGGCACCTTGTCCCGCAGCCTCAGGTGCAGGGCAGCCTGCCTTGCTGCAGGAGCACACACAGCCTTGTGTGTGCAGCCTCGTCTGTGCAGCGCTCTGTCCCTGCACGGCTGCGGGGGGAGGGAAGGACTGGTGCTCAGAGCTGGGTTTGGATCAGGCCCTGTGAGCATCATGGGGCACTGAGCAATTCCAGAGTGTCACCGTGGACATTTGGCACTTCATCGGAGGTACTCAGCACTTTGTTAGCCAAGGAGCTAAACTAGTTCCTTTACCCCGTACAGCTGCAGGGCTCAAAGTTTGACAGTGATGAGCTCCAGATGACCATATATCCCCTTAAACACCTCGCCTAGTAAAATAAATGAAGAAGAAATACGCGGTAGGATTATTCCGTTGAGCTCGGTGATGGGGAGACAAACACCCAGGAGAGCTGAGGGGCAGCTGCTGTGCTCAGGGCTGCTCACCTGCGCGGGTGGCTCCCTGAAAGCACCTCAGGGGAGAGTGTGTGTGTGAATCAAGGGCAAGAAATAAATCTGGATGGGGCAGAAGTGCATGCGGAGCTTTCAAAAACGTATTTACATCTTGTAAATTCTCCTGTAGCTCGTAGAGTAGGAGTATATGATTTCTGATTGCATGAGATGTCTTGAAGGAAACTAAGGAAACTATAAACTAAGTTGCTTCTGTCTCCTCCTGCTTTTCTGTACTGTACAAGTCTGTTGTGTACTTTGTGATCCTCTCATCATGCCATTACTTTTGGGAAGTAGGGAAATTGGCGGATTTGATGGCAGAGTACGTGGTTAAGCTGATTGTAAGGTGAGCTTGAGTAACTGGAAGGTCGCTGTCCACCTCCTCAGTCTGTCAACAGGGAGCTGTGCAGGGAGCTACGTAAATCGCTGCCTGTTTTGTGCCCTCATTGCTTTTATTTTGTATGCTGATAATTAATTATTTATGGTTCCATACACAGTGAGCCTCTCCCTGACCTTTCTTGGCAGTGGGATGCAGTTAAAGCTGCTAGAGTCTTTCCAAGACTTGCAGTCCTGGTCCTTTAAGCATTGGGACTGTAGCAGGTTGGTGGAATCCTGCAATGGGCATTTCAGCTGCCTCCTATGGCCCCAGAAATCTGTTGTGCACTAATGCTTTCAAACAAAGGTTAGTGCAAGTGGAACTATTTTTTTCTCCAGTCTTAAAGTATCATAACCTGAAGCGCTGGCAGGGGGGTGTCATGGCACACCAATTGCTCTGGGAAGGGCCGGTGCCTGAGCTCATCCACAGGTACAGGAAAGGCACTACAGAACAGCCTCTTACTGTGCTGAGCTGAGTACGCGTGCCGCCAGATTTACAAAAAGTACACTGCCCATTTTGATTTAGGGAAAACCGTCACTCAGCAGATAACACTTCTAAAAATCCTGGTTTTCTTTAGGAGACCTTGCAGTCACCCCAGAAGCCTTTTTTTTTTTTTCCTGTGGTAGGTGAACAACTTTCTTTGCAAAACTACATTCTTTTTGACCCTCCTGCAGAATTCCCATTGTGCATTAATACTAGCTGATTATAAAAAACATCAAAGCCAAAACACAAATACAGGAAGAATGAGACTTGTATTCACAGTTGATTTTGATTCCTAGGATGCTCTTCATGCTGTGTGCAGACTGCTAAAGTGTTGTGAACAGGACTTGGGCCAACCAGTTCCAAGGCTGCAGCTTCATGGTGCCAGCATTTCTTTTTTCTGGTTGTTGTCACAATATTAAGCCCTGAGCAGGCACTTATTTGTCCCATAACTTGGTGTCATGATCCCTCATAAATATGTGACTCTTTGTTGTGGGAAATAAACACAAATACACAGAGTCTTTCCAAGACTTAATGTTTACCAGTAGCTTATCAGAAAGGAAGATCTATTGTACATCCACAGGAATTGCTACACTCAAACTTCAGCTGATCCAGACTTTTTTGTTTTTGATGTAGAGATATTTTGTTTAATTCAAAAAAAAAAAAAAAAAGAATTACTTTGTAATACAGTTTCACAGTATAGGATTTGTAGAGTTCAGAGATGACTCAATGTACTCTTCTGGCAGATATTTGATTTAATTGTTTTTTTTGTTTTGTTCAGTTGGCAATAAATTGTGCTGAAGGGATGTATAAAAACATTGACATCAATATTACTGCAGCAGTATTTGTGATGGTGAATGTAATTGTCTATCCAAGCTGGGCAGAAGCCCGTCTGTGGTGAGATTTTGGTGCTGTTTCTCAGGAGTAGCCAGGCTACTTTATACGAGACTAAAAGGAGCACGAGGTCAGCAATCCTGGAGGCTCAGACCTTTGATAAATGGCAGATATATCGTAAAGTGAAAGGCACACTTCCTACAGGGAGGATTTTTTAAAAAATTCTTTAAGATGATAGTGTGATAAAAAACAAACAGAAAGCAAGCAGAAAGCAAACCAGTAATCACATTTGAATGGAACAGCAGAATCGCACGCTGAAAGCTCATTGAAGTAACTGAAGAGTTTGGTGTCATCTTGGGTTTTTTTTTTCTTTCTTTTCTTCTTCTTCTTCTTTTTTTTTAGTTATGGTATATGTGTACTTCATTTATTTGTTACTACCAGCCCCTGCTTTCCCTCTCTCGCAGCCCTGCAGCCTGCTGCCCACGTCGCTTCCTGTGGAGCTCTCTTACATTTCAGCACATTCCACCTGATGAAAAGCAGGAGCCCTTCTTGTTCCCCGAGCAGGCACTTAAAACTGATACGTAATTTAATTAGTAACTGTGTGTTTTAAACATGCCTTGAAGTCCTCTGCTGTGCCCACCCACCACCTCTGCAGTGGTACCTGGCTTTCCCCGCGTTTGCTGATCGAAGTGCTGTTGCCTGGTCAGCACAGGAGCGCGCTGCCAGCAGCCTCAGTGCAAGCAGGTGCTGCTGTGCCGGTGCTGGGAGGTGCTCAGGGAGAGCCAGTGTGGCACAGGAGTTTGAATCTAGGAGGGAGATTGAAATAATCTGATACTGATGATGTATTACAAGTGCATGTTGAGCCAAATCTGGCTTAATAACAGTCATTAAATATGTGTTTAGGCTTCTGGTAGCAGGACCACATATCACAGAGGGAATTTCATACTGCTGGTATGTACAAATCTATGAATTAAAAGCATGAAACTGCCCAGATTATGGAAGCGTTTTTTGCCAAGCCCTTTCTATGCCCGGGTAAAATATTTTGTGGCTGTGTCAATTAACACCAAAGGATGTTAGAATAGGTGAGTCAATCTGCAGTGCAGCGCAAATGGGATCCTTCTAGTTCCTGGAAGGAGAAATTCATTTAAGCAAAAGCTAAAAGTATAGGTTGGAATTAGTCTGCAATATACTGCTTGTAGTAACTCAGGATGAAACTTGATGACCTGCAACATTCCTTCAGGATTTTTATTCCCCCAATCTCACATTCTTCACCAAACATCCCCATCCCTGTTCCTCATCCCCAGTAATAATAATTTAAAACCCTGACAAATCACTGATGACAAACCCACTTGGAAGAAGTAATGGATGGGATCCTTTGTCATGTGTAGCCTCAGCCTTCAGGTTTAACCTTGGGCTTCAGCAGTAGGAAGTCCTCCAGTGGTAGTCTTAACATCCATGCTTGAGAAAGCTGGGATGAGTTCACTAACAGCTGAAGCACAGAATTTATTTAAAGTTATCCCTAACCTTAATATCTGGGGTTTCTTGTTGCTGTAGTTATTTCCTTCCCTATGGACTAAGTTAGGGGCTAAGGCTGTGTGGTGCCAGGTGTTGCACAACCCCTGTGTGAAAATACAGTCCCAGCTCTAAAGTTTTTATAACTGCAGTTTTACCTACATACGCCTTCGACAAACAGAATTGTCTGCCTAGAGGATGTTCGTTGACAGAGATTAATCAAATGTCTAAGTTTTAGACCAAGGGCTGCCCCAACAGCTGATTAAGTCTTTTTTTTCCTAATGACTTGGAATATTCATAAAGGGAATTTTAAAGGGAGTTGTCCCTGTGCACTGTGGAATGCTCGGTGTTGCAGGTGTGCAGTGGCACATCTGCTGGACTCACGTAAGTGAGGAAATGCCACGTTTATGGATCCTGTTGGATTTCATGAGCCCTGGGTGAGGCTGTTGAGGAAGAAGGGATGCTCTGGCAGTGCTCTGCAGGGCTGAGCCCCACCAGTGCTGCTGTGAGCTCTGAAGCAGCACTGTGAGGTTTGTGGGAAGCATCTGGGCAGGGCAAGGCTTGGCCAGAGGTACAGCACAAGGTTCCAGATGAAGGGCTTTGGAGTTAAACTGAACGTGAAAGGGATAATTGAGGAACTTTACCAACTGCTTTGTGAGTTTCCTCTGAAACACCATTTGCAGTATGCAGGTTAGTTTGTGCCTCAGTTTCCTACCCGTGATAGAAATTCTCCATCACTGAGGATTGCTGGTGTTCTCAATGAGCTGGGCATTTTGATATTAAAGTAATGGCTACCACTAGAGGCAGGACCACAGGAGAATACATGTGGTCTCTTTGTTCCTTTGGCTCTTTGGCAGTACAGCCAGGAGTTGGAGAAGAAAAGGCTCTCCAAGGTTGTGCTCGTTCTGATGTTTGTTTTGATCAAGGCACCTTTTAATCTGCAGTCCAGTTTAATTTAAATGCCTGGCTTCTGGTGCTTCAGTTGTCACTTCAGTGAATAGACTTAAGACTATGTGAGTAAAAACATTTTCTGTGAAATTTAACCTGTCTTTAACTTGTTCCCTGCCCCCTGCCTCATTTACCCATATACCGAAATAACTGTGCTTCTTTCTCACTGTGTGTACCTCTCCTGCTTTTGTAGACTAGTTATTATTTCTCTGAATAACTTCTATTTTAGCCTTTTACATTTTCTTTCTTTCTAGCTTGCTTTTGGTAGCTCTTTAATTGCACCATCTGAATAGGACAATGTCTACATTTAGCAGTATTTACCTACAGCGAAGCTGACTGGCACGTTTTTAGCAATGTATGTGCACACAGATTATTGCTCATTTCTGGTTTCCCTCTCTAATGCCCTTGTGATTATCTGTGTTTTCAAAAAATAAAACCATAGAACAGTAGGTAGATTTTTTTTTTTTTAAATTATAAGTTATAAAACTAGGTAAACAATCTGATCATTAGGAAAAATCTAGTTTCTGTGGTTTCTGAGCAGTAACAGTGTAATGAGTTTGTTCTAGGAGATGAAGTAGATGTAATTAATGTTTCATCTTTCCGCGTTCCCTTTGTGAAGTTTGTCTCTTCCCTGTGCTTATCGGAGAGTAAAGCTGCACAAAGTGTGGGTGCACGGTGGCAGTGCATTTCCAAGCCGCAGCCACCGGGATGTGTCCTTATTCCTGTTGAGCACGGCCCCATGTGCACTGGCCGGCACGCAGCAGATGGCAAGCTGCGGTCTGTGAAAACACATTTGTTATTACTGCCACTGTCTCCTCTCTGTTCTCCAGACTGTGAGTGCCACAGGGAAGGAGCAGCCTTCCCCCAGCACGTGCATGAGCTGTGGTGCACCGCGGCTCTGCTCTGAGTTGGGAGCATTGGGGTGCTTCTGTAATAGCAATAAATAATGACAGTGATGACTAGGAATGGAGCTGTTCCACCTGTACGTTCTAGCAGTGCCTAGCCTAGCTTCCCTAACTGAGTGGCAGCAAAGTTGCTTTCCTTAGGTATTGAAGAACAGCCTGTGTGTGGTTAACATATTTCCGTGCTTGCCTCCAACAGCAGCTGCCACAGCATGGCAGATGCTCAGGGGATGGAGCTGGGGGCTGGAGAAGTATGTTGCAGTCACTCCGGGGGCTTTGGGCAGTGTTTCATGATGCTAAATGTGACTGAATCAGAAGAAATAGTTGTTACTTCATTGGAAACACAATTGTGTCAGGGGATGGTAGGCTGCCATAAAATCCTCCTGGGTCTAAGTTCAATAAGATATTTTTCCTGTGTTTACTAGCAGAAAATACCTTGTACCTTGCTCTTTTCAGAGGATTGGAGCTGCCTGCGAGTCTAAGGCGTCTAAATCTGCAGCAGTACTTGTTAAATCTTGCCATGTGTGGGAAACAGGATATTTTTTTCTGGGTTCTTCCTCTTATGCTCTTAGGTGCTGTGCTGAATGCTCAGCATAAGTAGGCATCAGCATTATCACAGGTAGGGATAAGAAAATGATCCTGAGTGAACTCTTGAACCCCTTCTGTACACTCAGTTGAAGACCTCATGAGCTGAACTTTTCAGGGATCTACAGTGACAAATGCCAGGGGATGCTGAGGGGCCTGGCCGTGATGCTGAAGACCTGTAGCCCTGTGCAGTTGGACACCACAGAACTGATAATGCTCTTTTGCCCACGTCACCTCCACCTGCAGTGATCTCCGCAGTGGATGGCAGAATCGAATGAGTGGGATCCTGTGCGGGTGGGCAAGGTTCCAAACTTGATGATTCTTAACTTACCCCCAGTGTCCCAGGCCACCACAGGCTGGTGCTAACATACTCTCTAAGTTTCTGGCTGGTTTTTAGAGTGATTCCACTCTGTTCTTTCTGAGCACTTTGTGGGGCACCGTTGAGGTTAGTAGGGTTAAAAGTAGACTTGGCTGCTGTGTGTTGGTTTGCAGGTATGTTGCATGAACATCATTCCTTCTGGCCCCTCTCATTTAGACTTGTAAACCACACGAGTATAACTGATAAATGTAGGGCTCTGGAGTCTTGGGTATTGCAGCATTTCATGTGGTTAGAGCATAGAAGCAAGCAGGCACATGAAGTAAAAAGCTTTCTTCTCCCAGACCCAGATGTCACCCCACGGGCACTGGGATTTCATCTGAGCTTCAGCTTTTGATTTAGAGGGAAATTTCTTATTTTGTTAATTTGTTTGTCCTTTAATCAGTGGTTTCCCATGTTTCCCTGCCCGTTTTCCAACCACATAATAGCAAGCATGTTGAAAGGTCTCAGCTGTCTGGAGAGGGGTCTTACAACGTGTTCTTTGCCCTGAGTGAGAAGTGAAATATGAACAATGAATGGAGACTATGCAAAACATCTATGTTGGGAGTGCAGCGGCTTCAGGGTGAGAGCTGTGTCCTGAGCACAGGTGATGGAGCACAGAGGAGTGACACTGAGCCCCCCACTCATTCTTGGCTCTGTTGGTGCTGGAGGTAGAGAGCTGGAAAGCCATTACTGCTGCTGGTCCTGAGCTTTTCTTTCCTCTGGATGAAGGAGAGCAGTACTGGCAGAGCCAGCTGAGACTCCATCCTGTCCTTTCTGAGGTTTTCCAGCCTGGTAGGAAAAACAAACATGACAGAATCCAGAGTTGTTTTTTGTTCTCTTGTGTGTGACAGCCACTGAGGTGCTGCTGAGCACATGCAGGAGGAAGGAGGATGTGCAGATGGAGCAAAAGTGTCCATGTTTTTGGAGCAAGCAGCTCACTATCGATGTTTTAAATTTCTCTTGGATCTCAGCTATTGTTATTAAACTTTAAAACCACTGTAAAGAAAAGTAGCAAGAAAGTATGTTGCGCATCAGCTGTACAGCATTTTTGTTGCTCTGAAGCCCAATTTGTGATTCACTGGCTAAACTGTTGGCTCTCACCAGCTCCAGCTAAAGAAGATGTAGAAGGAATGCGTTCCCCTGCATCTTGCCTGAATCAGGCACCTCTGCTTAAAAATGGCAAGATGTAGCTCAGTGAGCACGTTTTCAGTTCATAATGAAATACATATGTTCTTCTTCATGCAGCATCTCTCAAGAGCTACTGTGCAGAGGGCCACTAATAAGGTCTTCTTTTCCTTCCTTCCTCTTCTACAACTGCTGTAAAACAGATGGTTTTTTATAAAGTCTGGTACATTCAGAGAGTTTTGAACCTTGCTTTTTTTGTAGTGTCATTGATCCTGGAGAGCTCTAAGAGGCAGCATTTTCTAAATTCACTGTATAAGCACCTTGTGCTCTCTGTTCTGTTTATTTAAAAAGTCTCTGGGGAGAGGAGAGAGGACTTACCAGCCATGGGAGATTGATATCAGGCTACTGTATATAATCAGTGTGAGAGCTAGGTTGCTAGCTGCTATGTTACCAATGCACAATCATTTTTTAGCTTAGTTTATCTGACTTCACTAAAGCCTCTTCTTAAACGGGTACGAACTGGCACAACTTAAGACCTGAATGAAAGGGAAGCATCTTCATCTCGGTTAGTCTGCGAGCACAGGAACGTTTGGGCTGCTGTTGTTGTGCTGCTGCGGCAAGGGGTGCTTTACGGGCACTAGAGCTGCGTGAGAAGAAGTTTCAGTCAATGTATACATTACTGAGAAGGATTACATCTCAGCTGTAATGTTTGTGACTACAAAGAGACTGTTCCCGAGGGTGGGAAAGTAGGGTTCCAGAAGGAAATAATGTTTACCGTGTTTGCAGAAGCTGCCAACAAGGCTGTTTGGTGCGTTGCTGTGTTCTATGGAGTAGCCGGAGGCTCCCTGAGGGAGCGGGGCTCAGCCCGGCGTGGTGCTTCACAGGGTCGGCAGCTCAGAAGTCAAGCCTGGCAAGATGAGAGCACTGAAATTCCCATCTAAGCATAGACTGTGTGCCAGGAAATAATATAAAGAGTTCATAGTCTTCTAGACTCACAGCCTGTTGTGTGTGGAGGGTTTGCACAAAATATGCAAGCTTGTCATTTTTTGCTGTGACTAAATAGACTTGTATTTATTAACTGAACCTGAATGTCACAATCACTGTCACTCAGCGAGAAACTCTGCTCCCTTTGGGCAAATTTCACGTCTGCCTTTTGTTTCTCTTACTTTTCCATCTGCTTTTTGTATGGCTCTCATTCCTCCTCCCTCCTTTCTTTTCTCTGTCTCTGTGAGTCTCCTTTGTTATTCTCTCTTCATTTCTCCATATTAAATCACCTTTCTCACCCCTGAGGCTTAAATAGCATCATCTTCCCATTCCATCTAGAAAAAAAAGATCTTCAGAGACATGGTTAGTAACGACCCTGACATGTCAGCAGTTTGGGAGCTGCTGTTCCAGTAAGTGTAGATGTTCACACTGGGTCACACGCTGTCTGCAGGCTTGGGCAGAGTGGCATTGCTTAAGGAAACCGTGGGTTCCTGGCAGTATCCGTACCTCTGGAGGATGGCAATAACAGATGTTTAAAAAGAAATGTCCCCAAAATCTAGCTTGAACCTGGCCCTGGAGCAGTTTATTTCCCCTCATGCCCTCAGCCTAAAGCTGCAAAGCGATCTCTTAAACTCATCTAAGGGTGGGCTGGGGACACAAGGGGAAAATGTGCTGCTGCTGTGTCAAGCTTCTGGGTGAGTTTAAATGATCGTAATTAGAAATGAAAGACTCAAAATCTCATTTCCAGTCATCCAGTTCTATAATCTGCACATACCATCTAATAAGAATTTGTGTATTACCCATCACTGGAATTACTCTGCTGCTCATCCGAGCTTAATTGAAAAATAATCATAATCTATTCAGTGCTACATTTAATGCATAAATGAGGTATTGTGAGCAAAACACAACTTCTGAACTGTCTATTACCACGGATTTCATTGTTCAGGCTTCGTCTCGATGTTAGTGCTTGTCATTCTGATAGTTGGGTGATGTCACTCCGGTACGTGGCTTTGCCAAGTATGCCTCATTATTACTTTTTGCAGCCTATAAGAAGTGAATTCTTTCTCCTTTAAATGAAATATTTACAAGCTGTTACTTATTGCAGGAATTTAAATGAATGAAGCTTCTTTTGAAAACAAATACAAGTGAGGAAAGCAAAGGACAACTGAGTGTGAAGCTGTCACAGGATGGAATCATAGAATCATAGAAACACTAGGTTGGAAAGGACCTACAAGATCATCTAGTCTAACTGTCCTCCTATCACCATCACTACCCACTAAGCTACTAAATCATGTCCCTTAGCACCTCATCCAGACATGTCTTGAACACCGCCAGGGACGGTGACTCCACCACCTCCCTGGGCAGGCCATTCCAGTGCCTGACCACTCTTTCAGAGAAAAAGTTTTTCCTTATATCCAATCTAAATCTTCCCTGGCTCAACTTGTGGCCATTCCCTCTCGTCCTGTCATTAGTTATCGGGGAGAAGAGGCCGACCCTCTCCTCATCACAACCTCCCTTCAGGAAGTTGTAGAGTGCGATGAGGTCTCCTCTGAGCCTCCTCTTCTCCAGACTAAACAACCCCAGCTCCGTCAGCCGCTCCTCGTAAGACTTGTGCTTAGAAGCTGGGAAGCTGGGCAGCTCACGTATGCAAGCTCTGTTGCTTCAGCCGAGCCTTGGGAACTTGGGAGTGAAAAACCTGGAGTGATGGGGGTTTGGTGACTGGCATAGCCCACTCCACTGAGGCAGGTGCACTTGCTGTGCAGTCACAATAGTTCATGGACTGAAAAGAAGACAGAGTGCTTTTGTCTCATGTGCAATTGATACTGCTTTATGGGAATGGCTTGTAGGAAGAGCTTAAGAAGGTTTGTGTGAGGCTGGACCCATGGATATCTAGGGAGAGCCTCAGGACCAGCTGGCTTTTGTGTGGTCCTTCACCAGGCAGCTCTTCTGGCAGGCAACGTTCTGTGCCTTAGGGGGGGCTGTAAAGCTTTTTGGGTGCAAGAAATGCACTTCATTTATAAACGTGGAAGATGAGCTTACATAGTTAAGCGTAGCACTTAGCCAAAATTGCTGGTACTGAATTTCTGTTGACCGTCATCCTTTCCCCAGATCTGAATGAGTCCAGTTTTGGGGGTTTGATCTCCAAGTAACTTAAATTTTGTGTTCTGTAGTTACATTGTAGAATCTCAAAACCATTTCTTACTATATTGATTTAAATAATATATAAATTCCAGCAAATTATATAAGATAACAAATAGATCTGTCATCTTATGATTGACAGAGTATTTATTTTCTACCATAGGCTTCTCACCAGCTTGGGAAATTTAAAGGATACTATTTCACTTAAGTGAATGCCGTTTCTGGAAAGAAAGATGCACAGCAAAAGTAGTTTTTAGATGCCTTTTTGGTTTTATGGATTTTGTTGAAGCATCTTTTCAGGAGTGTTGGATGATGGTACTGTTGTATGAAAAAAAGTACTAAGTGTACCAAACTTTTTCTTTAGTTATTTGAAGTGGAATTAATATTCTTTAAATGGACAACCTCATCTGAGTCAGGATTAATTTTATATTCAAGCTATCATTCTCTTCCCACTTAAGCAATACAGTATATGTTCTTATCAACAATTGAGTCTCATTTTTAATTTATGAAAGTTTACCTGAGAGTATTCAAACATCTCACCCTTTCCAAGTATGAAAAAAATGCCTTTAATGTCTTAGTGCTTGACTTTAAACAGCTAATATTCTGCTGTGCTGTGTAAGAAAGTTGTTTAGATCTATACAGATTTGCTGCTTGTTTGTTCCAAGTTTGCATGGCATAATTAAGCTAAGGTTTTTTTCAGTAAAAAATGGGTGATTCTGTTAAAACAGAAATCAATCCTTTCCTCTGAAGTTACTTTAAGGGCAACTATTAAAAAGTCATGATCGTGTTTCTTAGATTTTAAGAAGCTCTGAAGGTAAATTTTGAAAATTTTCTTCCTCATTCTTATTCAGAAATATTTCATGATTCCTAAGTAAAGATTTCAAGTGCTCTCTTTAAATTTTTAATGTTGGATTGGAGGATATCAGCAAAACATTTAATTATAGTGGACCGTCTGTAGGCTCCACGAGAACCCACGCTGTGATTAGATTTCTAAGCTAGTGTGCAGTGCACTATTGCATTGACTTAAATTTCACACTTTATTGAAGGATTCTTAGCTTTCATTTGTCTCACAGTTAACTGAGTCTTCACAGTAATGGGAAGTGAGGGGCAGAAGCCTATGAAATTGGGAAAAGTAAGCTCAAAATGAGTAATACCACAAGAACTACATCTAAAATTTTGAATTTCACACAGTTCTTTCTGTTTTTCCTCTTTTTTTTCCTTAAACATTTATGTTATTGAACTTATGTAGAAAAAGCAAGCTTGTTCACTCAAACAGAGCTTTGTTGTCTTTGTCTTCTCACTCTCTCTTAGTCCTCTGCCTTACTTTCTATGAATCGGTTAATTTAATCTTTCTAGCTGCTGCATTGGTTTGCTTGGCATCACTAGAGTCAGCAGGAAGGCACTTCAGCTGAATGAAACTAATATCCTGATCAACTTACCATTGCTGGAGATAGAGGAAAACCAGCTGGTGTGAGTGAATTGATCTTTGCATCCACCTCCTTGCACAGGCAACCACTTTAACAGAGAGAAACAAGAATGGAGGCTTCATCTGTACCCTGTTGTGGAAGGCTCCCTAGATTACTGTATCTCATTCTTCAGAATTCACCGATGCTCTCTACCATCACTTAGCTATGGGAGCAATGGTACTTGGTGCTTTTACTAACCACACAATATACTCCAGAACCCAGAGACTGTAAAAAGCAACAGGAGGCTTCACTGTCTAGTCAGTCACCAGACTAGTCACTATAGTTAAGGGTATTTAAGCCACAAAGGCATTAGAAGGGATCTGTCATAGCTAACAGCATGAGACTCATCTTGTTGACAAAGCAGGACCAATTTTATTCATAGATTTTTAGTATGCCCAGCTGCTTTTTGTAGTTTCTGTACCACGTGCATGCTAATAAATATGAGGAATGACATGCAGTTTTAGTAAGCATCATTATATTCAGCATGGGGAAAAATCATTGTGGTTTTGCTCTTCTCCATCACTTTTTTGGTGAAGGAACAGAAGTGCAGACAAGCAGCTCTGTTCTTTAATGAAAATTTTCAGGTCACTGTACTTATATAACTTAGGTAATGGTTTAAATAGTCAAGTTAAAGAGAAAATAATTAGAAGGCTAATTTGGATTCACCCTTCGCTATTACTGTTTAAAGATGCTGAACGTTGAGTTCTGTACTGCTTCATTTAGTTTGACTGTTGGAATGACCTAACTCCTTGTGAGTCAGGCTGCTCTCATCCCAATATGATGGAGGGTTCTTGTGTTGCCGGATCAGAGCACGTAATACCTGGGACTTTTCTGATTCCATAAGATTTAGAGGCAAATAAGCTGACATACTGGCTTACATAAGCTCTGCGTTGGTCCCCAAGGTGTCATCGATTCTATTTGCATTACATGGTCAAATATTTGTATGTGGTATCATTGAGGCTAACAAAAGGTTGTCATAGGGCAGTGATTATGTCACAAATTGTGACATTTCCCCGTTGATGGGTAGTATAATGTCAGCATGCTGTGGTGCAAATGTCATCATTTTGTGATGTGACAAATTGTCCCTAAGGACAGGCTTTTAAAAGACCTTAACTGATGCTGGAAAAATGAATTGGTTTAGACTGATTTCATTTGCGTCATATTTAGGAACAATCAGAAGTTTAGAAAGCAAAGCTTGCAGCAATTTGTATCACTTTTCTTTATTGAAGGGTCTTTGCCAATGCCCCAAACTTTACTCATTATATACATGATGCTTGGTTAGCAGACAAATTTGTTGACTCATCATGCTTAAAGGCATCTGCAGAGCAGACAATTCTTCAGTAGCTAACGTGTTTAATTGGACTGTTCTTTCTTTGTAGCATAGTGAGTTTTCCTATTTTAACCACAAAACAGTAAGAAAATTCGGAATATTTCCAGCTTGTCAAAACTTTAATGAAATGGGAAGTGAGATAATTTTGTTCGTATTTGTTCAGTCCTTCATTCAAAGCTTGTTAGAGCAACTGTGAAGCACAGTGAGCAATGTTTCTTCAACCTTATTTGCAAGACAAGTTCAGCTGGGAGGGCTGGGCTCAGTTGACGTAACTGTTAACCAGAGGTATATTTGGTATCACGTTGTATTCCTGGGAAGTTCCATGTATATGCCTGAGATATTCTCTAATAAATAAAAGTAAAAGGTGTTCAGTAGTTTCCAGGTGACATTTTTAATAAAATTCAGATGTAACTTGCAGTAAAATTGGTTCCTTTGAGAAAGTTCACCAGATTTCTTAAACAATAAAGAACATAGGATGGTAGAATAGAATCACAGAATCATTTAGGTTGGAAAAGGCCCTTCAGATCACCAAGTCCAGCCATCACCTTGCTACCAAGGCCCACCATTAAACCACATCCCTAAGTGCCACATCCATGCGTCCCTTAAATACCTGCAGGATGGTGACCACCCCCTCCCTGGGCAGCCTGGAGAACTGAAGGCTACAGCTGTTGCTGTAGAAATAGTAGAGTTCTCTTTCCATAGAAGTAGAAATGATGAAAAATGTACTTGTCCAATCACAGAATGATGAAGTCACAGATTTGCTCTTCAGGTAAGGTGTTTCTAGATTTTATGATTAAATTTACTCCTAGACAGGCCCAGTTGTTCTTCCCAGTGGCTGCATGCAGGTTTATTTTGTCCAGTGTTGGTCAGAAAAGTGACACGGAGCAACATTCACCAACAGCATGCTGCCCTCTGCTCCTGACGCTCCATGTATTTGTTTTAAGCTGAGCTTTACGCCAGTGATTCTGCGTGGAACTACTTTCCTTCCGCTAGATTTAGAAAATGTTGTTGGCATTTGTGCTTTCCAAGTATGTATTTTCTCAGCTTTGTGTTTGCACAGAAATTCTTGCACATTCTGAGTGTGTGCTGTATGTGAAACTGTATCTGCAAATGGTGTCTTATTCTGCCTGTGTCTATCTTGTAGATTTAATGCTGATTTTAAGTGCTGTCCTTTGAAAACATTACCAACAGAAGTTGCAGTCTTCAAATCGAGCATGTTCTCTTGTAGCATTTGCTAAGCAAGGACAGCTGGGCAGCACTGGGTCACCCATGCTGGGAGCTGGGGAGCCCGGCAGCTCGTTTGGGCCCTGATGGAGCACGGCTCAGCGGGCTGCTCCTGCTGCGCCTGGCCAATGTTGGGCTGGTGCTCTGTGCCTGTGCCGGGCTGTAACTTGCTGCTAAGGAGGAGACATTGAATAAGGAAAAACGTGAGTGTTTCCTGGAAGTGAACAGCGTAGAACAAACTTTGAACAGTTTTCTAGTCACGGTGTTTGGACGTTGGGTATTTTTTTCAAACTGGTCTGTGATTGATGCAAAGCCAGTCTTTCTCTTGTGTGAATTCCTACTGTATGACATTTTGGCTCAGATTTCCGAGAACATAAACCTCCATTTCTGTCAGTTCAAAGGCCAACTCCAGGTGAACTGTGCTTCCTCTGCAGAAAACGTGCCAGTGGCTGCAACATGAGGGCAGCTCCTGCAGAAACAGCAGACAGAGGGGCCAGTTGCTGTGCATTCATTTGGGCTTCAGGAAATGCACATTGGGAGCTTTGGGCTGCCAGAGGCTTGCTGTTCAGCCCTGAGCAGGTAACTTGAATCTGGCTGTAGCTGAATTCTGCATACACAGGTCTTGTTCTGCCTCTTCGGTTATAAGGGCAACATCAAAGATCATGAAGTGTTTGGGTACTTTGGAAATTTGTGTGATCATGTTACATAGGTAAACAGAATGGTAGAGAGAGGCAAGCTACACAGGAAAGTGATTTTTCTGATGTTAATCGGATATGCAAGTCTCATCTTACAGTTCCTTATCCAGAGCTTTCCTGTGGCTTTACATCCTACCCAATATTGCTTTTTAAATGCTGTCCTGCAAAAACAGTATGCCCATAGGGATGATTCATCATTTATGTACGTGTTTAATGCTTGATACTTGCACTGGTGAGACACTTCTTACCAAGCCACTTTTTATTTTGAAGAGTATGATTTTCTCTCATAATAACATCTACTTTAAAAATCATTAGGAAATGTTACCTTTTGAGAAAGTTTGGAGGTTTTTTTTTGTTCTTTTACTCAACTATATGCTTTTTTAATTTTAATTTGGTAAGAGTTCTAAATTTCTTGGAATACTCATTGCATACACAATAATTTGAAATGTGTCTGGCATTAGTTCTGCAAAAACAATCTGGATGTTCTCTGATCTGGATCTACAGAGCCATAAAATATATATGGCACTGTATTAAGTTTTATAATGCTCATTACTTCAATGTTGTACCTGTTGGGTAGAAAATCACTGAAGCGGATGAAGAGTATTGCTCTTTGAGCAGCAGAATTATTAGAAGTGCTTTTATATGGCCTCTTCTAGATATGAGTTTCACTGCAGGGTTCAGCAAAGAAATAATTAGTATTTAAACTGTTTGCTAAGGAATACGACTGTTCCTCCAGAGCAGAAGAATTACAAATCACTGAAGTGCTGCAGAATTTTTCTTCGGGCTAAACTAATTGCTGTATGAGGTCTTCAAGTTATAATGAGAGATATCTGTGGTTTAGTAAAGCAAGCTTAAAACTCAGTGTAGTAGGACCCTTTTGTGATTCCCGAGTCTTTCACAGGGCTGTGATTGTAGTTTTGGGCAATGCTCTGTGTTCCTGTTCCAGTTGTTAGAGCTGTATTAGCAGCTTAATCTGTGTGCCTTTAAAATTAACTGTGCCTTTATATTTAGTTACTTTCAGGGTCAATTCCTAAGCTACTTAGACAACAAATTTAACCCACCTGCTTTGTAATCACTGTAATCAGTACTCTGGAAGGCCTGGGATCAACGGGTGTGTTGGACAGCAACTCGGCTGCAGCCCTGAGCTCTGGAAGGTTAAATGTTTAGAGTTAACTGCTAGATAACCTTCTGTTTATAATTATAGCCATAATAAACATCAATATTTATCTTGATATCTTTCTATTGTTGAAAGGGATTTCATTTAACAGGCATTGCATTAGCATTGCTAATCCTTGTAATGCATTTAGTTTGACGGAATATCTGTTTTCAAATTCACTGCAGAATAGTGGAAGTGCCATCATTCATTGGGAGTGGGAGTGCTGAGGAGAAAGCCATGCAGAAGTTTAAGGTTAGAATATTGTATAATACTCCTCAATTTCCATCACGAAAGTGCTGGTTGTTTGGTCTCAGTGGCGACACAGAGGAGGGGAGGTATTTTCTCTGAACAATCCTGTAAATATCATGGTAAAAATCCATAAGAAAGCCTGGAAGCTCTTGATGGCTGTATAATCCTCAGCTCTGGTTCGTGTGGTGAGGTCTTCTTGTCCAGGTTTTGGATGTGTACAACTTCGAAGTATACAAGCCGCATGCATACCCCTCTTATGGAGGGACTCAGGTCTGTCGTGTGGGTTTAGATGTTTTGCAGTATGGTGATTTTGCACTCTCCCAAGTTATGGCTCCCTTAGAACAAACCCTCCAAGCCCAGAGTTGCACACAAGCTGGCCCATCTCGCTGTGCTGGCATGCTGTCCAGCCCCCCAGCCATCGCACTGGCACAGCAGGAAGGCATCGCGCACTGCTGAAGAGCTGAGAATAAGTGCCCAGAGCACTGGGGAATGGGGGCTTTGGGAAGTACCCTGCTGAACCACCTCATTGTGTAGTAGGCTGCTACCTGCTTGTCTGGGTAGCGGTGCTGTCTTGAGCAGCCACAGAATATTTCCAGGCCTGTGCAAACCCCTTCAGTTGGTGTCAGCGTGGTTGTTTATGGAGTTAGATGGGAGCTGAACTGGAGAATTGATCATGGTAAGAAGAACCCGGACAACTGGGTTAGGCTGTTTTCTTTAATGTCTGATTTAAATCTGCCCTGTTTCAGTTTACTTCTTTCCCTGTCCACTATGGGTATGGAGAAAAGTTTATACCCTGTCTCTTCTCATCAAGCTTTAATATATCTGAAAGCCCTTATAGTGCTTCTCCCATCTCTTGCATTCTTTCGATTTAATAACCTCAGCTTCTTCATTCTTTCCTTGTTGCTCACTTGGAGCTGCTTTTCTAGGCCTCTCATCATTTTTATTGCATTCTTCCAGGCTCTCCCCAGTTAGTCCACATTAGGCTGTGGTGCTGTGGTGTGCACACTCATTCACCTGAATTTCTTCAGGCTGGAGTGGAAGTTTACTTTGAGTCTCACTGTCTGCTTGTGTCTTGAAGCGTCTCTCTCCATTACCTTATGATGCCATGCTGCTACGAAAAAGACAGATGTTGTTGCCTCGGGATTCATTAACACTCCCAGCTCTTTTGCTGAGTGTACTTTGCTCTTGCTGGTTCTGATTATATGCACTTTAGTATTTAATGCACGTTGAGTGTCATCATTCTTGCTGAACAGCACCCAGTCATTTTTGATCATTTTGTCAATTTGTGAAGATCACTTTGAATTCTAATTCTGTAGCTCCAGTGCATCTTCCAGCTTGGTGTCACACTCTCCTTTAATATGCATAGCCCCTTCATTCAGATGTCCAGTAACAACAGACCAAGGGCGTTTCCTTGCAAACCCCCTTGCTTGCCTTTCTGTTATCCCCAAGGACTGTTGCTCTACTATATGAGGGAATTAGAAAATTTTGATAGTATTTGCTTTTGGGAATTTAAAATTGGACTCCACTCATTGATTGCACACAGTTTATTTGGCAATAACTTCTAGAATTTTTTCTGAGAATTGAAAGTTCACTGGCTAGTTGGTAATTTCCATACTCGTCCTAACCCTTCTCTTTTTGTAAAAATAGTTTCTATTTCTGGTCTTTTCATGTAGCTGGTATGTGCATTAACTCTTTAAGAAGTGAAACAATCTCAAAACTCCTGACAGTTGGAAAACCCGAGGATGTTGTTCATTTCCACCTCATGCATGTTCTGTTGCTTTGTTCTTTGTGCGAATACCACCCAAGTATTATATCTTCTTGCACCCTTCTCCACTGCAGCCACTTGTTGCTTTTCAGTGCATTTCACAGGGCTTTGGCACCATTGCCCTTAATGTGACCTTTGGGTAAAGCTGATCAGCGAAATGATTTGGAAAAACGATCAAACATTTTCCAGTCTTCAAACTGCACGAGCTTTGTGATGCATTTATGGGTTATAGACATTTATAGGTGAATCCTATATGAATAAAATAGACAGCTGGTAGAAGTAAGATATTAAAGTCAGTGAAGGATCAGAAGCTCTGTGTGCGTATATGTGTACTTATTTATATCTCACTTGAAACACTTTGTAGGTTAACCTCCATTTCTCCTCTTTCAGAAGATCATCAAAATGTTTACAACTAATGACCTCTGTTGCCTTGATTGTATGTTTACTTTTCCCTCTCCCTTTGCCCATGTGGCCAATGTGAAATCCATGCTTCCGGAACAGTGGCTTATCTGCTGCTTAGCATGACTTGGATTTTGATCTTGGAGGAAGGCATATAGGTGCTAGGGGAAGGCAGGTAATAATAGTCAGCAGATGATGATGCACTAAACATAGCAGAAGTTCAGAGGCAGGCTTTTCACTTTTTTTTTTTCACGCAGCTTTTAAGCACCCCTTTGTCTTAGTACCCTGGTATCTGGAGTTTATTGAGTGGAGTAGATTCCTTCTGTGTGTTTACAGGAAGATGTGACAAATGTGAGTTGATAACATTGACCCTCTTCCTGCTGTGAATTCCAAACAGCTTTTGTGAGTAATATGAAATTAAGTTATGACCAAGGCCAGCCACTGTGAGTTACAGTAAAACCAAACTTTTCTTTAAACCCTCAGAACTGCAGAATTTCTTACAGAGACATGCAGACAATGGAGGAAAAAACCAGAATGCCTAAAAGAATTAAACTGACTTTTGAGAGAAGCACAAGTGCCTAGCTTGCTGAACACAGTGACAAGGAAACATTGCTGGTGCTCAGGCAGCCGGTGTGGTTCTGCCCTGGTGAATGCAGAGTTACCCACGTGCGGGCAAGTTAGTGATCTTCAGGAGAGCGCTGAAGGAAGGCTTAGCATGCTACAAGAGAGGGTTTGGGTCTTCAGGAGAAATCCTAAGGTACTTGGCATTAGGTACTTTCACTAAATATTAAAGAAGGCTCAGAATTTGACATTGTAACTACTCGGATTGATTTTTAATATGGTCATTGAGTTTTTGGAGCTCTTGGTGTTCTTGCTGTAGGAGGAAGTAAAGGTGAAATTTGTAATTATGTAACAAAGGCTACCAAAATAATTTGGGAGACCTTCCAGCAAAAACAGGAGATTGTGCCTGTGGGAGTTGCCATTGTGGTTACAAATCTCCCTCCTCTCTGGCAGCAAAGAAGCTGAGCTCTGAGATGAGGTCCAACATATGAGGGTCGTGCTGGAGGTGTGAGCGTATTGGGCAGTGTTGTGGTGGGAAAAGTGGTACTGTGGTATGGCTGTAAGGCTGTGTTTTTTTTTTTTTTTTGCTTTGACTTTATTAGAGCTAGATTTGATTTTTGAACAAGTCACTTTCTTTCTTGACCTTGATAATCTACCTTCTGTTTTCGCAAATTTGAATATAGTTTTGAATTTCTGCTGTGTGGAGAGTTCACCAAAAGTGGAGATATGCAATTTGTTTTGCCTGCTGAGCTGTATCAGACCTTCAGGAAAAGTTTACAGAGAGTGTTGGCTCCACTTTTCTGGTAATCTGTGCCTTAGTAGTTTGTGATTCCACAAACGTTCTGCTTCAGGCTGGATAATTAATGTTGATAGTGGTTATCACTTTCTGTGTAATAACTCCTAGTTGTCCTGGGCTAGAGGATGATAAGCTTTTGTTCCATCTAAGGGTTGCGGTGCATCGTCATGGCACTGCATATATGCTACTATTAATGAGTAATAATCACTTTGTGAGCTTCTTGCTCTGGTTCTTCAGTGGCAGGGAGCATTTTTCAGGGTTTGACAGAGAGGGTGAGTGGGTGATATACACTTCAGTGGGGAATGAGGACTGTTAAGAGGAGGTCATGTTATATCTTGCTTAATGTTTAACTTGGGCAGAGAGGACTTCTTGTCATTTAGGGAGCATAGTTTAAGCTTCCAGGGTGGAAGAAGTGCCCATGCCTTTGCTTACTGAGTTAGAGACATGTCAGGGGATGCAGCACATGGAGCGTAACAGGACTGCTTAGCTGTTGGTCCATCTGAGCGCTCTGGACATCAGCCTGTGTAGTTTCTGGTGGTTTGAAGGTGGTTTGCAGAGGATTTCTCTTAAGCTGGGCGCTCTGTGCCTGAGCAGCACCGCTGGCATGCAGTGGGCACAGGTATGCGTGCTCCTGGCTTCCCTGGGAGAAACTTTAATTGTCACAGCATCTAGTTGTGACTGCCTGAGGAGCAGAGGGCACAAGTGAGGAGGAGGAGGAATTTGTCATAATTTTAAATTGTAAATACTCCTTCAATTTGTCTTTGTGTTATTCTAATTCTGAGTCACTAGGGAATAAGCAATGACAAATAGGCAGAAGTTGTGAGTAGGGCATACAGTGTAAGTGAGCCCAGAAATGTTTACGATATCACACTTTGATTTTTAAACAATTGCTTAAACAAATAGTTTGTTGATAGAAGAACATTTGAGTTTGAAAATGAGATACGATTTGGACGGTAATTGAAGTGGCAGTTGCTTCATCACACTTAAGTTTATTGATTCCATTAGTGCACTGACCTCCTTTCTGCTGAACCACCAGTCTGAATGTCTGTGCTGTGTGGGATAGATTGAAAGGAGAAGATGCCATTTTCCTAACTAACACTTTTCTGCAATAAATAAAGAAATGAAAGCAAACAAACCTGTGGAAAAAGAAAAATCTCAGGAGAAATGATTCTTTGAATATCTTTAGATTTGATGGATTTTTCAAAGAAACTGTGAAAACAGGGAATGTCTTTTCTGCAGGTCAGTGATGGATGCTGAGTTTGTTTTCTTAGTTGTGTCTGGCATCCATATTCCAACAGTTTGAGTAAGCGGAAATCCAGAAGATTATGAAAATTATCATACGAATGGGAGAACAAAGCCAGCTGGAAAGTGAGTTTATGTGTTCTACATGTTAAATAATAGTTTCCACACTTTTATTTCCCCCCAGAAAGATGGCTCATAGTTGGGCAATGTTCAAAGCTGCAAAATAAAAATGGAGAGCATTGGCACCTGAAGTCGGTGGGAGGTGGGAACCACTGCCTCACAGGAGGACAGAGCTCTCTCGTCGCTTGTGATCTGCTGGGCAGCTTCCTCCTCCTCTGGCCTCTTCAGGGCATGCTGCCCTGTGCTGCAGGCTTGCTCGATCTTATCTCCCATCTGGAAAGGGAGATGGACTATGCACCAAAAAGTGCCTCTAAGAGCAGAGGCTGGCAGCAAGTGATCCTCCGTCTGTCTGTTCCTGGCATCCCTCAGCTTGCAGCAGTTCCCTGGGACCGGGAGGTACAAAAGCTGGTGGTCTGCCATGGCATGGAGAGCTCTTCCAGACTGAGCACGGTGCTAAGGAATGGATATTTTGGCTTTTGCTGCCTGTCCCTCAGTTTTGGTAGATTTTCTGCTTCCTCCCCTTAATCACTGATGAAAGTCAGCCAGACTGAAAAAACATGTTTTGCTCTTTGTAGCTGGGAAACAGAACAAAACAAAGTAAAGATTTGGCCCTTGGGATAACTACAGTGAGGATAACCCATCACTCTGCATCTGGTGGAAGGATAGCTGATATTTCTAGTGTTGGTAGTATATGCTGGCCTAGTGGATGTAAAGCTACACAAGCACTTGCAGGATATTCTGACCATTTTACGAGGACATTCTGAGAATGCTGTTGACATAAATGACTTTGATTACAACCAAGGCTCAATATAACTTTATCAAGCTAACATTCAAGATCTCTTAGCAGCACTTCGATGCTGGTAGAAGAGGTGTTTAGTAAAGTCATCCTAAGAGCACCATATTTTTAACAGCAAGATTTGTGCCTGGATTACCACTAAGTGAATTTTGACAAGGTTCCAAGAGCACCTTTTCATGGGTTTGGCCCAGGCACACTGTGCTTTCACTGGAGTGAGCCTGGAGCAGCTGAATGGGAGAAACGGAGATTGGGAATGGTCATGCTCTTTCTGAAAGGTTTTTCAAACAGATTTGTTTTCTTCCTATTGCAAGATGGAAACTTTTGGAGGCAGAGCCTGATTCAGAGACCAAAGGGATAGAATAGTCTTGCATTTATTACATTGTGATGCGAGTTGGGCCATATGGCACGGAAGCAGAACAGGGGTATTGTGAAGGTTTTTCTCCAGGGATCCAACTTGCTTTCTGTGACTTCATTGGAGTTATTACAGTTTTATTGCGCAGACACACTCAGATGCTCTATTGAGAGTGAAGTATAGTAATCTGAACTGGATGGAATTAATTGGAGTCTTCTAGATGACAACAAATTATCTGGCCATATTACAGGGTTGGCCTCGTCATCTTTTTTGATTGTGCTACTCTGAATTTGGACCATCTGCATGGGGTTATATTAGTGTTGTTGCTCAGAATTTTACAGGCTTTCTAACAGCCAAGTGGAAAGGGCATTTCTCATTATTGTACCAATGGCTGAGACACTAAGTGCTTGCTGTTATGTTCACAAATGAGTGTACAGATTTTTGGCAAAAAGAAAGAGCCAGGTTCACTCATGTAGGCTAAGGTCTTATTACATTATGTCCAAGGGGGCTATATGCACCCAGGTCAAACCACTGGGTCTTTCATGTGAAATGAGGTGTAGGTTTTAGATAAATGATAGAATTGGCATAACATTTTATCAGCACCATTCTATTTTTTTTTCCATTGACCTGATTAGAGAAGAAAACAGGATCTAATTTAATTTCCCTTCCTCCTCCCTGTAAAAATCTGTTTTACTGGCAAATTAGAGTGATGAGAATTTCTGAAAATTTTGTCAAGCAAATACTTTCCATCTGACAAGGCTGAAACTCCAGAGTTGCCAGGAAACCAGAAAGCTAGTGTGATGTTAATTAGAGGAGATGGTCTGGCTCTTGCCATCCAACTCCACATCTCTATCTTTGCATCATTTCACAGAGAAATTCCTATAACTATTCTAGGTTCAATAGCCAGCTGATTGTCTTGTCTTTTATATTGCATAACATGAATAAAAAAGAGTTCATTTACACAAGCATCACAAAATGTTTGTCTGTGCTATCTCAGAACGTGCAATAAACTTTTTAGACTTTCTGGGGCCTGAGATTAAAGGGGAGGAGGGAAATGGGGAACCGGAAGGTAGCTGAGCTCATAAGAGCTGCAAGCTACCTTCCACCAGCTCGCTGTTATCATTTCATTAAAATGTTGACTGGGAAATGGCCTGAATACTTTAAATACAGAAAAGGTTATACTTCCGACCTCCTGATTTAAGGAGATGCATTGGGATTAGATTAAAGTAAATCTGCCTGTCATTTACTGCATTGCGTATGTTCAGTGTACTTGCTCTTTGACAAGTATCCAGCTCCTTTCAGTGCCAGCTACTTCCTAATCAAGTAGTAGATGAGACTGGATGGACACTGCTCAGCACCCCCTGCTTGAGTTTTGCTGCTGGGTAAAGAGGAGCTTGAGAGGGCTGACGTGGAACAAGCAGGAAGAGGCAGGATGCTGTAGGAGCACATCTAGGGCTGGTTCTGGTGCTTGCTGTAGGGATTATTTTTAATTTTTCCTTATAGAATCATTGGCTAAAGTGTATAAATGGTGATTAAAGCAGTGGATTTACAGTCTGTAGTTATGAGATTGATAGTTGTCTCAAATGAAGTGATCACTATCTCTTTGACTGTAGGACAGAATTTTTAGAAGCAGTTATTCTGAGTAGATCCATGTTGGCTGTGTTGCTAGCCTGAATATTAATTACTTTTTTTGGTCATTTAGCTGTCATTGATGTGGACTCCTGTCTTGTGTGGTCAAATTAGTCCAGCATTAAGAAGTGAGAATGAATTTAAGCTAAAGCATATTTAGTTCTGGGGTCAGAGGCAGCAACCACATTCTTTCATCCACAGTGTGTGGGATCCATTTGTTTTGGGAGTTTAAACTCAATAGATATATCAGGACTGCATCTTCAATAGGGAGAATTAAACCAGGTGCTAGGTTTAACCATATTGTGGAACCATAGCAGAATCATTTAACTTTAGATGGAGCCATACATAGTGTGTTTCCATTTTTTCCTAATGTATCTACATGGAGTTTCCTGAGAATTTTGTTTGAAGCTTGGCTTAAATGGAGTCTTGAGCTTCTGCTCTGAATCTGTAAAATGAGGATAATGATAGTCCCTCACATTTGTCTCGTGATCCTGCGAATGCATGAAGATTTGGTTGCTGGTGGCAAGAGGCCTACAGGTATGTGGTGGGAGCGATGCTATCTAATATGATTACTTGCACAGTATATCCACTCGGATCGCGTAGAATGTGTCACAATGTTTTTGAGGATTTCTAAAGCTTGGTACCATGGACTACACTGAAATGTGGGCAGAAGTGGAATCTGATGTTCTCGTATTTCTTCAAGGCTGTTGGTTTGCATGACTCTTCCTTTGGAACCTGCAAATTTGTTCTTTCCAGTTTTGGTCTGATTTAAAACAAAAGTGAAGCAGTTTCTTCCATTGTCTCCTAATAGGCATCGGACATGCATTGGATATGTGCCTGTGCCTTAATTGCATTTTAAAGTGCATGTGATGGCAGTAGCTCTGGTTCATGTTAGAGAGCTCCGCGTTGCCGTGTCTCGGCCACTTGCCAGTTCTCAGTGCCCTTGCTGTTGATCTGAGTGCTGAACGTGTCCCGTAGGGCTCTACGACCATGCTGAAATATATTGCAGTGCTCAGGATTTATGTGTTCATTATACTTTCTTTTCTTTCCCTCTCTCTATTTTTTGTAACTGTTCTCTCTGCGTGGCTTTGAGCTCAGGTCCGTAACTGATTATAGATTGTTGATGAAGTTTTCCACTGCCTGTCTACTCAGTATTTCCTAATTTGAACCCTTCTATGTAGGAGTAGAAATTTTCAACCTGTGAAGATCTGGTGGGCCAAGAAGACTTTGCAGCCAAGTAATTTTTGATGACACATTGATTCAGTGTCTTGCAGCCTTGTATGCCTTACCCTTTGTCCCATCCCTAGTGCCTTTCCCTTTAGCAGACACTGTTTATGCATTTACAAAATAGAAGTCGAGGAACACTTTAGAAACTTTTATCAATAAAATTAGTTTTCTAAAATTTATACTCAAATATTCAAATACAGTTGGCTGCTTTTTCCCAGAAGTGCTATGCTGATTTTTCACCCTAAGACCAAGAGCTTTGCTCTTTTGGGAATAAACTAAGATATCAAAGTGAAGAGTTCTAAAAATGATTAATTATAAAAATGTATTTCTAGCTATTGAATTATTTCAAATATTTAAGGTTTTTGGATACCCATTTTGAGTTACTTTTTTAAAAGATCATTTAAAAGGCCTGAGAACACAGTACTTTCTGAAAATTAAGTCTGGTAAAGGTTGCCTAAACTGGAGGTGAGTGCAAGCGAGCTCACTAGTCACTTTTGAAAATCTGCACCTGTCTGATGTTGAGGAGCCTAATTGGAGGTCCCTGTTTGGTAACACCAATGCAGTTTTTTTTTTCAAGGTTCTTTTGGTCTCTCTGTGGAGGGACCTGAAAGAGAAATACCTCATCATGTTGCTGTCGAAGTTAATATTTTGAAAGATTTTGAATACTTTACAAACTATACCCCTAATGTATTAATTTATTTATTATTGTGGCTTCTGGTGGAGACATACTTTGCCTTTCTGTATCTCTCTAAAATGAACACAGTATTATTATTTGGTATTAATCTAGTTTTTTCTTGTGCGGAATGGAAACCAGTTGATGGAGATAGGAAATTCTGACAATTCTACAACCCTTTGCAGGCTTTGTAGCTGAAGAGTTTCCTCTGCCACTTTGCTGTCCTCTTAATCTGCAATTTGAAGCTGTTTCCATCTCTCGTTTGGATGCCTACTTTGTAAAATATTCCTCTTCACGTCACATTTGTGTCCTGCATTGTATCTGGTGCTGTTGTGTAGCTCAGAGGTGCAGGCATTTCAACCCAGAGCGAGTATGTGGCTTGTATTCATATTCAAATTTTGGCATCATCTATCTATGAAATTATTCATCAGATTCATGTGTGAATGCTTTTAATGGTTTAATGTGTTCAGCTGATAACAAACTGCATGCTCAAATGTAATGTTGCTCTTTTTAGACTTGATTAGACTCTATCCTTGATTGTGATTTAATGGCTGTTCACAAGCTTGTTCGCTCTTGCTGTTGCATATTAAGTACCAAAGTATCCAGCCAGGTCTGCCAAAGTCTTTCAAGGGACCATGGTTTCTCAAAGGAGATGAAAAGCCCTAAGTAGGCTAGTGTTTTGATTCAGGGCTTGGATTGTGTTTGATTGTTCTTGATCATCAAAGATTTTGTCTGTAAATCCCTCTGGAAATGTTTAAGTGCTCAAAGACCTGTCTCAGCGCTGGATTTTACTCTCCTAAAATGCTATCTAAACAGTCAAACAAAATCCTTTTTAAAGCAATTAGCACAAGGAATAGCAGTCAAAACAGTTCCAAATGTAAGTTTTATTCACCTTTTCTTTTCCCAAATGCCTGTATGAGCTACTGTGCTGTAAAAAACAATGTATGATTAGAAATCAGCTATTGTTCGTGTGCTTTGTGTACAGTTGCTAACACTTCATATTTGTGTATTGTGGGAATTACATGGCCTCAATTACCATAATCTCTGCATTTTAGCATATGCTGCTTTTCATTGTGCCCTTCCAGAAGTACTGATATCCTGACCTCACATGCAGGAAGACGAGGATGAGGTTATCGGGTCTGTCAGGGATTTTTACAAGAAGTTTTCAGAGCAGGGACATGATCTGAAGTCCTGGGCTAATGCCGTTCCCACACAGTCACTTTTTATCTAAGTATCCAGTCTCCTCTGTTTAAATGATGAGAGACTTAATAAAAATGTAATCGAGATACACTAATTAGGAGACTGCTTAAGCTTGACTTGATGCTACACCATAGGCAGTAGTGGCTGAAATGTCCTTAGTTTCCTGGTCATGGGGTCAGATGGGGGAGGACTCACGCTGGGCAGTGGGAATGTGGAACCACAGAAGTGTGTTGATGCCTGCTAGTGATGTGTTCCTCACTGTTGGCTGCTGTGACTTCTATGAGCCCTAGTGTACTCATGTTCTCCAAGAAAATATCAAGAACAGTAAACTAGCTTTCTAAATGGAAGCTGATTGCTCTTGATGGTGTAATCAGGTGATGCTGAGAATAAAGTGGCAGGAATGGCACAGTAAAATTTTGTATCAGAGCTGATTTCCACAGCTTGCCATAATTGCTACTTTTCAAAAGAAGTAAATAGTGTAAATATTTGTCAGTGCTTTTCAATACCAGTGAGTCTCCATTAACTTTGGTGGAATTAATTCTGATTTACTCCTGGTAACTGAGAGGAGGCTTTTTGCCAGTGCTGCCTTCTTTTCCTTTCTCCTGCCTGGCTGTGGTTAATTTATGTGCCATAAGGTTGCTGCAAGATGATAGCGTCATTTTAGCTTTTCAACTGGATGCTTTTGACCTGCATTTTATTCACTTATTAAGAAAATGTGTTGATTAATCAAAAAAAAAAAAAGAATAGGCAGCAAAAGAGACTTATCACCTGCGCTTGGGTAAGATGCTGGACTCACTAGCCTTCCATTATGCACATTGAGAGATTAAATGCAGAAAGCAACACCTGAAGGAATGACTTTGCTGTAATAAGTAGACTGGTAAATCCCAGATATTGGGGAAAAGCCATAAAAGAGATGCAATTTCGACTCCTGATGAGGAGGTGCAGCTGAAGGTAGTCATCCAAGCAGACAGGTTCTCATACCCTGCTTTAAAGCACACCTCCAACATGCCTTTTGCCAGGCCGAGGGGCCCTTTGTGCTTGTATTCAGCCCCATGCCTTCATCTCTGCCTGCTGAAAGCCCTTCATTTTTCCATGGGGAAATAATCACCAGCTGAAGTGGAGCAAGAAATACTTTTATGTGGATCATACTCGGCAAGAAGTTTAATTAAAACTGAAGTGGCAAATATTCCCCTTGTGACACATCCTCTGTTTATTGGCATCAGAAGGAATGTTTAGCAGTGGAGGAACTCCTGACTTGCAGGAGAATATTCTGCTCTTCTGCTGCTCTAACCAGGTGACTCTTGCTGTAGCCCAGCTGCCCCTTTCATCTTCCTTTCAGGAGAGAAGGAATATATATCTTGTGATTTAATGCATAGCCAGCACAAAGGCTTTGCTTTTAAAATCAGTGAAATATTCTGCAAGCTTAAATGGCACGACAGTATTTTATTAAGGCAGCAATTCTGGATTTTGTTAAGATTTAATGTAGACATTTTTATTACTTCTTAATCAACTCTGAGATATGTCAGGAACATGATTTAATTTCTACTTAATAATCCTCTGAATGCAAATATTGGAACTTTTTAAAACAAGCTAAATATTTTTTCACTTGAGCTTGATGAAGCTGATTAAGAATTACCTGCAATAAGGGGTTTTAGCTACAATGTAAACTATCTGTTTAATGACATAAATTAACACCTCATGGGAGTTTGGAGAGAAACACTGAACATACCGAGAGTGAGATTTGCAGAAGCACTTTCCAGTGCCTTAACTCTGCTCTTAATTCTGATTTTTACTTTACTTCACTTCAGATGGAGAAAGGTGAGGGAAACACCCAGTGTCCGTCTTGGATAAACACTGCCCGGAGAACGCAGAAATGTTTTCTCAGTATGTTCACTACAAAATGTTTGTTCAGCATCACTGTGAAATCCTACTTGTCTTGCTAAAATCAAAAGCCTTCTGCCAAAGGCAAGGGCAGGTTAAACTAAGCTGAAAAACAGCTGTTGGACTCACTGGCAGTACTTCATTGTCTGTGTCCTGTTAGCTTTCTGTTGGATTTGGCTCTGTTCCTTGAGAAACAATCCCATCTCCTGAAGAAATAAACCTCATGTAACCACCTTAACATAATATGAAAAGTCCTTGATGCCTCTTACCACATCCCTCCCATCTTCTTCTCTCGTTAAGCTGTGTTGTTTGGCCATTTTTCTGTTGGCCCCTTTCTGTACTAAACCCAATACCTGCAATATTTCTTGTTGCCTTATCCCTTAAAAACTCAAATGTATCATGGTGCTTGCCAGAAGTCATTCAAGCAAAACATTACTAGTTTATGAAATATCTTTAATTAATACGCATCTGCTTCTAAGAAATAGGTGGTGTTAAAGATTGTTCTGCCAAAGTAAGCATTGTGCTGTTGTTCTTATACACAGAGCTCCCCTCCTTCACTTGCCCAAATCACTGTTAAATCATAAAATGAACATAAAATCATCCTTCAGAGGGGGATAGCTGTGTAGTTTGCCAGGGGCAGGGCTGTGCCCTACCTTCTGGAACCTGGGAAGTGATCAGCGGTGCTGGGGAAGCAATGTAGATCCAATTGGAAGTCAGAGAAGCGAGGACGTTCTGTGATGTGTCAGAAATAGATGGCTTTTAACCCACATTCTCATGCCTGACTCTTGATGACATCCTTGAAAGCACAGTGATCAAATATGACATGCAACACGTCCTACAGCAGCTAAGTACCACGGTGCAGGGGCAGATGAGATTCTAGCATTAAATATGAATTTTCCATGGTTTTGTGATAGTCAGGATGTAACTCTGTTGATGTAGATGCACAAGTGCACATTACGCATGCTGGGAGGAAGGCACCAGAGCTTCCTCCACATCCCACGTGGCTCCTGCAGATTGCACACTGTGAGGCAATGGCACCTGCAAGCTTGTGCTCCAGTGGCTCTTCATGGTCACCTCTTCTGCCCAGAGCACCCAGAACACAGGTCACGGAATTGTTGGTCGTCATCCTTCTGGATGTTGATAAAAGAGAGTGAAAAATACATTACATAGTAAGTGCGGTTTCTTTTCTTTTGGGTTCTGGAGTTGGGAGCATCTCCTACTGGAAGTTGCATGCTGTGGGAACTTAGAGTGAGTGGCGTCCTGTGGAAGTTCATTGCTGGAGAAATGGAACGTAATTGCTTTTGAGAAGAGATACTCTCTTCAGGACCCTGTTTATTAAGCTCCCTTATGGAAGAAAAGAGAGTTTTCCATGCGTGATACATTTCATGTAGATTGAAAATCTCTCCCCACAGCTGTACAATCTTTTCTGACTCCTAGTCTTGTGTGAGAAGGTTACAGATAACTGTGTGTTTGCACACTGAGAAGGTCTTGGTTAGGCAGAGGCACCCTGAGGGAGGTCATCTGGTTTTGTGTCCAGTCGCCACCCCTGACTGCCTTTGCAGCCTTAGCTAAGGGACGAGCACTTAGGCCAAGTTTTGCATGTGGATGTCTGAAGTTAGGCATTGAAATCTGCAGGTAAGCATGTAAGTAGGGCTGCTCTGGTTTTTATAGGCGCTGACTCCCACGGTGTCTTCATGTGCTATGTTGTGTGGGGGTTTGCAGCAGTATGGAAAACTAGATGTGTATTTAGGAGCATAATGTAAGACATCCGACTTTGAGAATGTCAGCCTTGACCTATGTAAGGTTAATTTTTTGCTGCTTTGTAAAGCTGACATAATGATGCTTACCTGGCTGAAGAGGACTGCTGGGCTGTGCGTTTGCTGATTACCAAAGTGTTTTGATCAACCGGTAGCTGATATTTTCCAGTTGATGAATAAAGACAGTTATAAAGAAAGAGATTTCTTCAGACCCATTGCCAAACAGTGCAATTGTCATGTGCAAATGTAGCTATCTCATGGTTTCTTAACAAGAAGTTAGATGGCTTCTGTGAGACGTGTAATATCATAGAATCATAGAATGGTTCAGGTTGGAAGGGACCCTAGAGATCACCTTGTTCCAACCCCCCTGCCATGGGCAAGGACACCTCCCACTAGACCAGGTTGCCCAAAGCCCCATCCAGCCTGGCTTTGAATACTTCCAGGGAGGGGGCATCAACAACTTCTCTGGGCAACCTGTTCCAGTGTCTCACCACCCTCACAGTGAAGAATTTCTTCCTTGTATCTAGTCTAAATCTACCCTCTTCCACTTTATAACCGTTACCCCTTGTCCTGTCATTATCTATCATTTTAAAAAGCCCCTCCCCAGCTTTCCTGTAGGCCCCCTTCAGGTACTGGAAGGCTGCTGTCAGGTCCCCTCGCAGCCTTCTCTTCTCCAGGCTGAAGAGTCCTAACTCTCTCAGCCTGTCCTCGTAGGGGAGGTGCTCCAG